>CM076578.1:1913385592-1913568696 GCA_034641835.2 Pinus albicaulis
AGCATAGCACAGTTTATGGATTTCCATGCAAAGAATAGAAGTGGAGATGGTGTTCTTCGAATGCCTACAGATGGTTCTGCATTTAGAGAAATCGAGGAAAAATATGTAGATTTTAAAAATGAACCTCGTAATGTCGGGCTTTCATTGGCAGCTGATGGTGTTAATCCATTCGGAGAGCTTATATATACTTACTCAGTGTGGCCTATTTTCGTTATCAACAATAACATTCCTCCTTGGATGTCAATAAAGAGGGAGCACATAATGTTGACTATGATTATTCCAGGTATTTGATACATTATTTCTTTGAATGTAACATTTTCATTTCTCTCGTTGTTTGCATAAATATATATTTTATTTATTTACTTACTTATATATACATATATCATGGGAGTAATTATTATGTACCGTAATTTTGAAAAATTAGGTAAGTACGAGGTCAAAGATATGAATGTATATATTGAGCCTCTTATCGATGAGCTAATACAGTTATGGTGTGGCATCACTATGTATGACATCACTAAACCAATCAAGCAAAAGAGATTGCAATGTCATGGAATGCTTGTATGGACAATTCATGATGCCCCAGGACTAACATATGTTTGTGGTATGTAATATTTCATTGCACTTTAATATAATACATAATTATCTAAATTAGATATACCATATTGCATGTTTTAAAATTGATCTCATAGTATATTAATTGTTATTGATCCATCTATTGCAGGTCTTCAAACAAAGGGTAGATTTGCATGTCCAGTTTGTGGCCCTAAGATGAAGTATCGTCATTCGCCAGACTTAAGAAAGATGGTGTTTGATGAGTTTAGGCACTTCCTCTCTAGGAACCATAAGTATCGTACTACTGAAAAACATCTTTTCAATGATAAAGAAGAAACTAGATTAAAACCACAAAGAATGACACCTCAGTTGTGGATGTTGGAATATAACAGAATTAATAATCATCGAGCAGCTGGTACGTAATTTGTGTGTATATATATATATATATATATATATATTATTTGTTTATGTAATCTTTGGAATTTTTGTTTTAACTAATGAATTTATTTTATTGTATTTTATAATTAATATTGTTCTGATTTATTTTATTCTTTGATATCAAGGTCATCGTCGCCATGAAGGTACTAATATTGTACTTCCACCTGGAATGAAATGTTATCCTTCTCAATTCGTGAGGTTGCCCTACTATGAGGACCTAAAAATAGCTCATTTGTTTGATACAATTCATGTCGGGAAGAATGTGACAGAAATGTTATGGCGAACCATAGATGGTGCACATGATAGAGATAAAATTGACAAAATTTGTGCTGACATTGAGAAATCGAATCATGCAATGAAAAGTGTGATCGGCGGATCAAATAACAATGGAGGGCGAAATTATAATAATATTCCATGGTTATTAACGGAACAACAAAGCAATGATGTAAAAGAGGTCGTTAGAAGAATTAAATTTCCAACAGGTTTTGCTTCAAACATAAATAATATCTTAATGAAGAAAGGTGACTTCAGTGGGGTGAAAACACATGATTGGCATACCTTTGTTAAGGTAATTTTTTTGGTATACGTTTTTGTATGTTATTGCTTGAATACATATTTTAAATTTTCCTTTGTTTAATTTGGAAACCAATAACGATTCATTTTTTATTGTTATAGTATGTTCTACCTGTATCTCTCCCAAACGACTTTGACAACAATGTCAAACAAGTTATATATGGTCTTAGTAAATACATGAGGTAAGTAGTTTTGATTTATACGCAAAATCTAATTGCTACAATTTATTTTCGTACTTGATGAAATGATGTATTAATTTACTGATAATGAAATATATATTATGTTTCATTGAAATAACCTTGCGTAATGATTTGCAGATGGTTGTCATTGAAATAAATCCATCAAGATGAAATAAAGTATTGGAAGAGATAAATTCCTCGGCTAATGTGTGAAATAAAAAAGTATCTACCTCCAGCATTTTTCAATGCACAAGAACACTACTTGATACACCAAGTTGAGGATATTGACATGTGTGGACCAGTACACACAAGGTCAATGTGGATGGTCGAGAGGCACCTGAAATCCTTGAAGGCTTTGGTTAAACAAAGAGCACGACCTGAGGGTTCTATGGTGGAGGGATATGTGGTATATCAATCCATGGCGTATATTAGTCATTATCTTCCTAAATTAGTTGCGCCAACCATGAAGGCGGTGGATTGCATTTGGGATGTGAACTCCATCAAAAAATTTGAAGAGGAGCACCTGTTGGGAAAAGGTAGAATGAAGAAAGTGAGAGGTAAACAATTTATTATGTATAATACATATAATGTTTCATTTTTTTACATCATGTATATGATCATTATATTCATTTAGGTCTTATTCTTTCATAGTTTATTAATTAATATAATTTACCATGGTTATAAGTAATATTTATTAATATTGGTGAATTATTGTTTTTTAATTCAGGTGCTCAAGATTATGAGGCACTACTTTTATACATTGCAAACAATCTTGAGTGGATGAGTGAATGGATTGAAACATGTAAAGCACGTAACAACGGTAGGTTATCATGGCAACTACTGTCTGAATTGATTAGAGAAGCGTATCGTAGTGGAGATGGGAACGTTACGGACAAGGAAATCGATTTAGCATATGGTTTGAAAGATAGAAAGGTAAGCAATTAATTCACCTATTTTATTCATTACTTATTTTATATTATATTTATAATGTGACAAGAAGTTTGATTTTTCAGTTAATTTTCATGCTGTGTAAATTATATGTTTAATTATTAATTGAGAATGCATCTTTTTCATGTTTGGCATATTGCAGTTGAAACACCACTAGGCTATGTGGTGCAATGGTCATCAATTTCGCATTAAAAAGTTGGATGATAACAGGAAAACTTTTGATAGTGGGATAATTGCAGTATTCCAGGTCACTAATGTTTCCTCCAGAAGTGACAAACATCCTCAAGAATCTGAAAATAGCTATTATGGGTTCTTAGATGATATAGTTGAGTGTGGCTTTAATTCCTTCAAAATAGTTTTGTTCGACGTCAAATGGTATAGGCTACGAATTAATGTACGTGATGATGATAGAACACTTATTCAACATGACAATGGATTTCCAATGGTTAAAACATCGCAGTTTGAAGAAGGAAAAGATCGCTATGTTTTTCCAAGCCAATGCGAACAAGTCTTTTACTCAGAGGTTCCAGGTGAGAATGAATGGTCATTTGCTATCATATATGATCCAAGAGGAAGGCCAGTAGAGTATACTGTAGAGGAAGAAGATGATATTGATCAAGAAGAAGATGATGCAGTGGAAGATGAGTAGGAAGATGCATTGACAGACGAAGAAGATATCTTAGAAGATGAACCAGGCATAGGAGAAGAGGCAACAATTATTGATGATGATGTCGATGAGGATATTATTGAAAATGACATAATTGATGATGATGATGACATGGTCGATCATTTCAACACCGTTTCTGAATCAGATGTTGATATAGATGTCAATCAGTTGGATGAAGATCAAGAAGATACAGAAGAAGAATATTGATACAGATGTTATGTCCAAGTATGAGCTGGTATGTTATAAATTTATATTTTAATATGTAGGAATTATTTTCTGTTGGGAAAAATACTGAGAGGGGGGGTGAATCAGTATTTAGGGCTGACTGAAAACTTTTCACCAGAGATCTTATTATGTTGTTAATTCTTTACTTAGATTATTGCATCATTCTTTTAGTAAACATGTGAAAATAAATAACAGAATAAGCCATTACACAAAAGGAACACATATGAACACTAGCATTTAAGGTGGAAACCCAATTTGAGAGAAAACCATCGCTGCTGTCGTCTTAGTCTTCAATATTTATTATAAAGAAAACATCTTACAATTTTTTGCTAGCGCAGACTCATACCAACACGCAGGCACCAACTTGCAGAAGGCTTCAACCTTCTCTCGTTCTCCAGCCTCTCCTGGAAGGGAGCTTCGACCCCCTGATTTAACACCAGCTTGAACTGGCAAAAAGCTTCCACTTCTATGCAGAAGACTTCAACCCTCAAATCCACCGAATTTCTTCAATTTCTTCATCAGAATTGCATCAGATCTTTATTATTTCTTTGCTGATCTTCCTAGAGCTTTTTCATTTCCTCGATCAACTCCATAGGTGCATCATGGATTCAGCTTTATCAAACAACAGAGTTCGATCATGCAGATCTCATAAAGAGATTTTTATTTACAATGCCTCTGCATGCACACCTCGTACTATGATTCTCATCACCTTATATAGTTTTCACCTTTATTGAAACCATGGGTCAAAACCATTCAATTGCTAATGGTATTATTAAAATTCGAACCAATCCAAATTTAAATCCCGATATTTGTTCTTCCGTGCTCGAATTGTCCCAAAGGTAATCTCTATCTCCGCCAAATAATACTATAGCCAAGGTAAAGTACCAATAACGTGCCGCTGATGGTTTTCTTTCTTTTATTTATCAAATTCGTGGAATTTGATAAATAAATATTATTCACAACCTTTGGCAATTAAATATATAATAGAACTTTATAGTAACCAGCCTAGATCCATCTAACTCTAGATCTATCATGTGTCGAGAGGGATCAAATCTCTCGAGGTGAAAAACTATTTTTTGAGTGCAAAACTTGAGGAAAGGTTTGCACCTCGAGAGATTTGATCCCTCTCGGCGCATGATAGATCCAGAGTTAGATGGATCTAGGTTGGTTCCAGTCAGAGGCATCAACATCACATTTTTCAGATTATTAAATTTTGTGTATATTTTTGAGATGTAAGATGGATCTAGGCTGGTTTCAGTAAATAGGATTAGAAATCACCATCCCCACTTATATCAATCCATCTAGTACGATAAATATTCCTCCCTCTCTCCACCCTCCATCCATATCTATATCCCCCTCCATCTATTCTTTTTTGTCTCTCTATCTCACCCCCCTAAACACACGCACTCGCGTACTCCATATATTTCAATCTCTTTTTCAATCACCCCCTCTCCCCATCTCTCTCTTCTTCCCTCTCTTCACCTTCCATCTATATCTCTATCTTCCCCTTCTCTCCCTCTCCCCCATTAATATCTCTCTTTCTGTCTTTTGTCCTCTCTCCCTCTCTCTCCATCTTCCTTATCACTCTCTCTCTCTCTCTCTCTCTCTCTCTCTCTAGAAACCAACATCTACACTGAAATCAATGCATTTACTCAATAAATCAAATAGGATTAGAAATCTCCATCTACATTGAAATCAATGCATTTAGTGCAAACAATCAAATAGGATTAGAAATCATCTACATTGAAACCAATTCATCTAGTGCAAGTAATCAAATATAATTATAAATCGACATCTAAATTGAAATCAAAAAATTCAGTGCAAGAAATCAAATTGTATTAGAAATCACCATCTACACTGAAATCAATGCATCTAGTGCAAGTAATCAAATATCTTTAGAAATAAATATCTACACTAAAATCGATGCATATATTGCAAATAATCAAATAGGATTATAAATCACCATCTCCACTTATATCAACCCATCTAGTGTGAGAAATATTCTTCCCTCTCTGCACCCTCCATCCATATCTATATCCCCCTCCATCTCTTCTTTTCTGTCTCTCTATCTCACCCCCCTAAACACACACACTCTCGCAATCCATATATATCAATCTCTTTGTCAATCCCCTACTCTCCCCATCTCTCTCTTCTTCCCTCTCTTCACCTTCCATCTATATCTCTATCTTCCCCCTCTCTCCCTCTCTCTCCATCTTCCTTATCACTCACTAACTCTCTCTCTCTCTCCACCTTTCTCTCTCTATTTCTTTCTTCTTACCTCTCTCCTCCTCCCCCTCCAAGTCCATCTCTCTTTCCCTCCCTCTCTCCACTCTCTCACATCCTCTCTCTTCCTTCATCTCTTTCCATTTCTCTCCCATATCTCTCTCCCTCTCTCTCTCTCTTCACCCACCAACTATGTTACTATATCCCCCCCTCTTTCCTTATATCTCCTTCTCCCCCCTTATCTCCATCTCTCCTTATTTGTCTCTTTATCTCAGCCCAAAACATACACGCTCTCTCTCTCTGTCTCTCCCTTGTCACTCCTTCTCTCTCTCCACTTCTCACTCTAAATTTCTTATTTCCTACATCTCTCCCCCTCCAACTCCATCTCTCTTATCAATCCCTCTCTCCTCCTCTCTCTCAATTCCTCTCTCTCATCCTTCCTCTCTCTCTCTCTCCCCTAAATCCCTCTCTCTTCTCTGATCTCTCTCTCTCTCTCTCCAATACTTTGTCTTCCCCCATCACTCTCCTCCTCTCTCTCCCTTTCTCTCCCACCTCTCTCTCTCTCTTTTCCCTCCAATCCTCTCTCTTCCCCCATATCTCTCTCTCTCTCTCTAATCCTCTCTCTTCCCCCATCCCTTTCTTTCTCTCTCTCTTTCCACCCCTCTCTCTCTCCAACTACATTACTATATCCCTCCCTCTCTCCTTCTCACTTCTTCTCTCCCCCCTTATTTCCATACATCTTACTTTGTCTCTTTATCTCACCCCTAAACATACACACACTCTCTCCATATCTCCCTTATCACTCTCTCTCTCTCTCTATTTCTTCTTAGTTATGTAAACTAATGAACATAAATATTCGTAAATATAAAGCAGATTATGGAGTAAATATGAAAAGAGGTTTTATTTACTTACCATACCTATAGTTTATTTATATTTTTATTTATTTACCATACCTCTTTATGCCTCTTTTATATTTATTTATTTACCATACCTCTTTATATCTATTTTATATTTATTTATTTATTTATCATACTTGTTTATACCTCTTTTATATTTATTTATTTACCCATGGTATTTGGCCCATGGTATCAATATTAATTTGTTCCATGGTATTCGTCCCATAGGCTTCATCTAAATAAAACCTCTTTTTAAAGTTTTTTTAAATATAAAAAGGTTTATGGAATAAATATAAAAAAAAAAATTATTTATTTACCATACATCTAGTTTATATATTTTTTTATTTATTTACCATAGCTCTGGAGTAAGTATAAATCCATTTTACAAATATTTAATTAAAAGAAATATTAAAAGATTTTGGATTTTGATTGTTTGTGTTGAATTAACTCTTTTCCTTTGATTTAGGAAATGGTATTGACTTTATTAAAGAGTAAAGATGTTTAAAATTTTACTTAATTTGGAAATTCAATGTGGTAATTTTTTTTTGTTAAAGGTAAATTTATGATCCATTCATTCAAATTCACGTATATAATTTACTATCCATTCAAATTATATAAATAATACATAATTGTATTACAAATTGATATATGTTCTAGCACAATGCGATTTTTATTTTTTATTTTTTTATTTTAATTTGAAACTTAAGCCTACATTTTGTATGAGGACTCAAGGTCATACTGGGTTGTAGATGCGCCTCTCGGTGCAAAAATTTTGTATGAGGACGTGACCCACCTGACATCGGGGTCATATTGGGCTGTAGATGCACCTCTCGGCGCAATAACCAGCGCTTTTATCAAAAGGCTTTTAAATAGACCTTTGGTTCCGGCCCCACATACATAATCAATTGCCCAATCAATATAATTTAAAAAAATGGGGCCCATCGCTTACGATCGTTTCCATCCGACGGCGGAGAACACATCGCTCGACATCAGATGTTCCGACGGATATCATTCATTGATGATGCACGGATGATAACGCACGATGGCGCGCCGTACCTTGGGTAACTTTCGCGCATCTATAGAAAATGAACACCGTCCGATGACCCCTTCCCAGATCAACGATGCTTATCAATATCGTTGGGCATCCTGGGTCAAGCAATAACGCGCGATGGCGCGCAGTGACAAACGGTTTTGTGGAGTCGTACAAGGACGCGTGTCGCGCGTTCTATGGAATCACTCCCAACCTCTTGAAAACTGCTTGCCCGTCGAAGGTGGTGCGATAGAAACCACAAACCACCTTTACTATTTACTCGGTCATGGTTCCGCTCTTCCACACAGGGTTTTGTCGCGCTTCTGTTTGTTATGTTCCACCTCTTTCTTTCCAGGTTCCGTTCATGATTCCAAAGGGTTAGTCTATGTTCCACCGAAAGTTCAATGCCAAATACTCTGTTTTAGTTCTTCCGCGTTATAACTGGTTTGCTCTCGCTCCTTGTTCCTTTCTCCATGAAAGCCAATCAGCTCTTTACTAATAGCGTAGACCCTTCCATCATATATTTAATGAATATATATAACTCCACTGTCTACCAGTTTGGATACACTGTCAACCGTATTAACATCGGTTCCTCTATCAACATACAGAGCACAGGGTTTCTTACGGATGTTAATTATCCTTCATCAGGATGCATACATATGTTCACACATGAATTAACTCATCCTTATTTATATAGATTCTTCATTAAATACAGAGCTTGCCATCAAGGACAATCATATAATAGGATACAGGAGACATATTTCCAACATTGTCTTTAAATAATTTACTAATTATGTGGGTTTGTTTCATGTTGTTTATTATTTCAAACCAATAAATAATGGCTTTACTATTGTTTATTATTTCATAGGATTCGCAGGATTCATTTGATTCTATGGTCAGGTCTCTGAAAAAACCAATTAAACACTTAAATAGTCAAGATCTGGAAGACAGGCTTTACCCCCACCATAAATTGCTGAAAAACCGGCCTTCAGTTCAGCTTGTTGTGCTGAAGACGAGGGTGGATTTGCATGATTAGTTGAATGAAAATGAATCAGATATTCGGGATACTTTTGAGGGCAGATCCATAAGCCCCATAGATGAAGATCCCATTGCTGCAGAATTTCTGTCTGCGTTGAAGCACAAGTATAGTGCTATATTGGAATACAAATTAGAGGAAAACTATACCAAGTCTAAATCAACTAAATCCAATTCTAGTGCTCTTTAACTTACCGAATTAAAGCCATAAGCAGGATTTACAATCTCTAATGGGAACGGGTATGGTAGTTCCAATATTGGATTGGATGTCCGGAGCTCTGCAATAGGCACTGGACCTGATCGTAATGAACCCCAACTAATTCAATGTGATGAAAATATGGACTTTGATGATGATCAAGAAAACAAGCCAGAGCATTTTGGAAATATTGAAGAAACTGAAGAGGTTTCCTGTGATCGATTGAATCAACTCAGCCATAAGAAATCTATTGCAGGCTGGTTTGTATCAAAAGGAGAATCGGTTTTGATTTCCCATGATGATGAATGCTGCTCTTTTCACGATATAGAAAATTCAAAGGTGTGGAGGTTTTAATTATTGTACTTAATTTTGGGGTTTATGGGTGTTATAATTTATACATTTTGGGATTTTCTATTAGAAATAGGGAAAATCCTAGGGGTTAGATTATTCTCATGGTTTAAATTTCTATATTTGAAATAAAATTCACCAATTTCTATTTAAAAAAATGATTTGCCTAAATATTTTATGTAGTTTAAATAGGATGCAGTTCATTTCAAAGACTGTTGAAATTTTCTAGAAACTATGATTGGGATTTCAACAATATTTATGCACTCTTTAAATTTTCCCTTAACATAAAGGGCAGGTTATGTATGAGTAATACTCAGTATTGTTTTTTTCCAATCTCTAGGAGAAGGCTGAATATAAAGCTCCATATGGGCTTACCCCAAACATGTGGAGTGATTGCTGGTTGATCAGAGCAGCTGGTTCAGATGGTCGCTCTGGTAAATATGTTGTGGCAGCATCTGCAGGTTGTACATTGGACTCAGGTTTCTGTTCATGGGACTTTTATAATAAATAAATTATGGCATTCCATACTGAATCAGAGGCCTTCACTTCAACGTCCAGTACCATCTCTCCAGTTTTGGCAGAGAAGGATGTCTCGGGGAGAAATTTTGGCTTTGCAAATGTTGTGCCAGAGAATCAACATTGGTGGTACAGGCCATGTGGGCCTCTTATGGTATCTACTGCCAGTGCCCAAAAGACAGTTAATATTTATGATATTCGTGATGGAGATCCTGTGATTTCAATGTGTTTGTTTTGAAATTTTAGGTTTCATAGTAAATCATCAATGGGCTCTGAAATAAGGCCACATTGAAATCTTGGATACATGTTTCATGCCAAAATCAATTGTATCTTCCATAAATACACAATCTTGGACCACTCTGTATAAATATGCTTCTCAGACAATATTACATCTCCCTCACTATACAGGTGGTGTTCTTACATGCATAGCAAAGGCATTGTTTTGGCAATCATTTTTTAAGTCACTAGATATTGTGGGTACAAGAATCTAGGGTCTCCACATGAAACTGTGTTGCCCGGAGACTCACTCTGCCTGTCCTTAAATTTGTAAACATAGTAGTATGCCAATGCTTCTTTCATTTTGTATGCATAAGATGATTTTTTGTCAAAGTCCATAATTTTTTTTAAGTTTTATCCATCCTAGTTTTGTTGTGAATGCACAGGTTTTTGGCTCAACACATATCTGTTATATCTTTATACTTTTCCTTTACTAACTATTTGAAATTTCTAGTTATATTTAGAGGTTTCTTTTAAGGGATGAAGGGAATTACTTGGATTTAGTGTTGTCAGGCTTATCATTTATTCTCCAAATGAAGCCCTGTAATCTGTAACACTATATGGGCATGCATCTCACTTGTTAAAATATAGTTGATACAATATGTTGTACATGAAGCCTGGAATTGTGTACATTCCTGGAATATATTAATTTGCAGGCATGCTTAAAATAGAGATAGGATTTGATAAAATCAAAAACCCTGAACATGAAGAAAAAAAAGAAGAAATTATTTTATACAGATAGAACCAAGACACTATCTCCTCATTAATAACAAAACCTCAGTCAGAAAATCATATGTACAAATTCTAGAAGTCGAAATTTGAAAATTTCTAAAATGGAACCAAGCCCTTTTCAAAAGAATAATTTAGTAAAAACGAGGGTGAAGAAAGTTATATTATCAAAATTTCCACATAGCGTGTTAGCAAGGAATGACTCCGAGTCCTGAGCAATGAGACTGAGGAATTTCTCTTTTGCTGCAGGTTGCAGTTCTCTTCTCCAACATGATGAAAAGAAAATTCATAGCTCTGGAGTCTAAAGCCTGAGTCACAACTTGGAAGTTGGTAAGGAAAATTATCAGGGTTGTTGCCAGTTGGCTTGAAGTTTGCAGCCTCATTAATTTTCTTTAATGCATTTCCTTCAATGCTGCAGTTGTCACTGGCCAGCAACCTTTACAGTAAAATTTATTAGACCCGTCACGCTATGAGGAAAATTTGACATGATCACTGATCATTGATTTCTTATTGTGATAAAAAATATTGGAGATTTACTGTCCTGTTTTAAAGTTTCATTTTTTTTTTTAAATTGAAACCGTCGTCGGTATACCGACGCCTTGTAAGCGTCGCTCTTCTGACGTTTTGAACGATTTCCATTTTCGTCGGTCTTGTGACGTCCATCGATATTGCGACAGCTCTAGAAACGTCGAAAGAGTGACAGCACAAAGACGTCGGAAGGGCGATGTTCAAAATTTCGGACCACATTTCGTCGGAATTGCGACAGTTCTTCCTGGCGTTGATATTGCGACGCTTTTGGAAAGCGTCGGTCTTGTGACACTTTTGCAATACGTCGGTCTTCTGACACTTTTGTACAGTGTCGGAATTGCGACAGTTTAGACACATCGGAAGAGCGGCAGTATAAAGACGTCGAAAGAGTGACGTTCAAAACGTCAGATGACATTTCAACGGAATGGCGACACTTTACAAACATCGGAAGAGCGACGTTAAAAACGTCGGACCAAGTTTCATTGGAATGGCAACACTTTACAAACGTTGGTTTGGGAAACGTCGGAAGAGTGACACATGTTTGGAAGTGACGGAAAAGGTGTCGGTAGTGCGACACTTTGTAAATGCGATGGCATGACAAACCACGTTTTTCCCGTCCTCGAACTGTCGCTCTTATGACGACTATGTGTCAGAATAGCGACGATTTGGCTGTCGGAAATTGCGCCAAATTTTCTAGTGTCACATCCACGACAAGAGGAACAAAAAGTAGAGTCAACTCCTTCTCACAAGTAGGGAAATTATTTTTTGGTACTAACAACATATTACACTTTTGGTACATATTAACTTGACATGGATTTCAACACTAGTGACATTTTCATATGTTGATATTACTTCTATTGTTTAGTTATATGATGCTACACTTATATCTATGATGGCTCATCTTTTTGAGGGGAAACATTACGATTCTATTTTTATATATACCACACTTTGTATTATTGTGGTACCTCATTTAGCATGAATAATTAATGGGGAAAAAATAAATATGGGTAGATACAAGGTTTTGGGGTTTGCATGATAATATTTTGATATGAGAAAATTTGGTTATATATATATATATATGTGTGTGTGTGTGTGTGTGGGCTACATATAAAATTTATGATTATGCTTTGGTTATGACATGTCTTATGGTTATTAGTGTGGTTTAGGTTTTATGCGATGAACCAATTGTATGGCTCACATTTCTCATTCACATATGCATTAAAAAAAAAGAGATATAGAGCCCAATCAAATAGTTAGAGAGAGGGTCCCACCTATTAGGGTCAAAATTATTAATTAAAATAATTTTGTAAACAACCTTTAAAACTCTCTCCTCTTGTTATATAATCATCCTAATTAGAAACATGATTAATCTGATCTTTTAAACTTGAAAACTTCCAAAAATGTTTGGACCCTCTTTAAGAAGAGGAGATATATATGAAGGCAAGGGGGGGGGGGGGGGGGATTTTTAAGAGGGAGGTATGATATAAATTTATGGTTGTTATCGTTCCACTGATTTCAATTTCTCACAAATTTGAGGGTAATATTGATGGTGAAAAATAGCCTTATATCACAAAGGGGAAACAAACTAGGCGACTCCATTTAAATTCCCAAAAATATTACAAGTATCTTGTATATTTTTTATTCATTTATTAATGTTTGATGATCCAACTATATTTTTCACTGCTAACAACTATTTATTTGCAGAAAGAGATCATTGTTTATCTAGTTTGTTAAGAGGATATATCAACCACTTGAGGTTTGTATCATCACTAACATAGCTATATTTAAGGCTTTAGTTCTTGTGTAGTGGGGCTTGATAGGGTAGTTTATAGGAATATAAACCCATTTGCATCTGATGTAGAACTAGCTACAAAGGAGATAACAACCCCTCAACTATATCACTTTTTCCTAAGTAGAAGATATTCAACATTCTAATTTGAATTCAAATAGGATATAAATCTGCTCTCAAGGGGGTAGCAACACTATGTGGTATTTGTTGCATAAATCTATCATCCTTTTAGATTTGAAAGCATCAACATTATCGGTAATTATTCTGTGTGGGAAACCAAATATGGATAGAATATTTCCTTCTAAAAAATGAATAATTACAGAATTCGTTGCCTTTCTGATTGGAATGGCCTCAATTCATTTGGTGAAGTAGTCAGTGGCAGTCAGGATCCATTTATGTTGAGTTGAAGAACTAGGATGAATTTCACCTATGAAATCAAATCCCCATTGTTGGAAATGATTTTCAACTTAAATGGGTTTCAAAGGTAAAGGCAAGAGCTTCCTTTTGTCTTCAAAAATATTACATTGATGACAAGTTGATACCTTATTATGAATATATGCAAACAAAGTAGGCCAATAGAAACCCGCCCTTAAAACTTTATTTGTTGTATATTTCCAGTACAGGTGTCCTCCATAGTCTCCTTCATGAAATTCATTCATTACCCTATTAGCTTCATCTTTTAGTAGAAAATTTAGCAAAATCCCACCAACATCTTTCCAATACAAGGATTGATCTAGGATGCAAAATTTTACATCTTTTAGTTTAAGAAATCTTGGTTTGGTCTTTTTCAAACCAGGAGGGGCTTGTAAATTTTGAAAAACATAGATAATGTCTAAATACCAAGGGGAAGTAACAAAAATTTCCAAAATTTGTGGAGTCACCAACCCTTCCTCTTCACTTAGAGCAGCCATAAAATTTATGTCTAGTGCATCGACACTTGACTAAGCCATTAGCTTAGCCAATCCTTGACCTTTGATAAGATTTTTTTGTTTTATTTCAACATCATATTCCAGGATTATTACTATCCAATAACCTCTTTTTCCATCCAGATCATTCTGAGTGAGGATATCCTTGACTACTACATTTGGGACATAAGCAATTATGTGAGAATGTAAAACAAACACTCTAAAATCCTTTAAGGCCTTGACTAACACAAAAAGCTTATTTTTCCATAATGTTATATTTCAAAGAGGCATCCCTTAACCCTCTACTAAAAAAATCTATAGGTTGCTCATGTCCTTTATTTTTCTGTAATAGCACTGTAGCGATAGTACATTCTGAAGCAAAAGAAAATATCATGAAGTCTTTGGTATAATCTGGAATAATCAATACAAGATCCTGAGTCAATGCTTGTTTTTCTTCATTAATGAATTTTTTGCCTCTGTACTCCATTTTATTTCAGTTTATTTCCTCAACATATTGGTTATGGCTCTCAAAATCTCAGCCAAGTTAGGTATGAATCTTCTCAAAAAAATTATCCTACCAATAAAGGATTGCACTTCCTTTTTATTTCTTGGAGGATCAATTTTCATAATTGCTTCAATTCTACTAGGATCAATTTTAATGCCATCCTTGGAGATTATATGGCCTAACAACTTTCCCTCTTCCATTCTAAAAATATATTTCTTTGGATTTAAAGATATGCCATATTTTCTACATCTCTGAGAAACAATCTTTAAGTGATGTAGATGATCTTCATCAAACTTGGAGAAAACAATAATGTCATCTAGGTATATAAAAATAAATGTATTTTTCATCTGCAAAAGAAATATCCATTTCTATTTGAAAATTTTCTCCCGCGTTCATTATCCCAAAAGGAATTTTGACATACATAAAATTTCCCCAAGGTGTCGTGAAATTTTTTATGTCCTGGCAATTTGGATGCACCCATATCTGGTTATAACCAGATAAACCATCTAGAAATGAAATTATGCTTAATCCAACTACTCTTTGAAGTATATGATCCATTTTTGGAAAAGGGTAATTGTCTTTAAGTGAGACTTTTTTCAGGTTTCTAAAATCCACACATAGTATTATTTCCCCAGAATTTTTCCTGACTGGAACCAAATTTGACACCCATTTAGAAAATATGAGGGGCACTATGATCTTTGCATCAAATAGTTTCTTAACTTCCTTCTCAATTAAAGGCAATAGGACAGGATTGACCCTTCTCAACTTCTATTTAAAATGCTTTTGATCTTCCTTTACAGGGATAATATGATGAATTATAGATTTATCATAAACCTTCAAATATTGATATCCCCATGCAAAAACATTTGTATATTCCTTAAAAAAATCAATTTAATTTTGTATTTTCCTTGGAGATAATGACTTAGAAATATTAACAATCTTGGGATTTTCTTTAGTACCTATATTGCAATCTTCTACTTCAGATCCATTCGGTTGAATTGAAGTTTTTTTGGCCACATCATTAAATTCAAACAATTCTTACAATGGTACAAGACCTTTTGGAATTGTATTATTCCTGAGTGGTAATATTTCAGATTCCTCAAAATCTTCGCTAGTTTGACTGAAAATATTCATTTCTCCATTGTCATCAACATCTTTCCCTATGTCAATGTTCAAATTTTCAAAATCATCTTTGAGTTGTAGGAAATGGTTATGTTGTTCATCATTATCAAATACTTTCTAGAATCAAATATTATCAGGAATGGCAGGTCGATGTTTGCATCAAGTTATAACTTTATGCTTTCTCTAAAGAGAATTTTACATGTACTTGCAGAAGTGGCCAATGAATCAGCAAATATATTATGATCTTTAGAAATTAATGACAATTGGTATTCTGGGAAACATTGTAAAAAGTAAAAAACAAAATTCCTATATGCTCTCATTCTAGGATGATTAGTTACATATTCTCCTTTGATTTGTTTTATGATCGGTTCAAAATATCCATGAATTGATATTCTCTTAGCTCCCATTTGTTTCAACTTTTGAAGTCCCAATAACAAAGCTTCATATTCAGCTACATTGTTTGTGCATTCAAAGTTGAGTTTGGAAGAAAAAAAATTGGTACCAACTCCTTCTTTGCTTATTGCTCCATAAAAGTCCATGTTCCATTATTCATCTTCTTCTTCTTTCTATTTTCATCCCATTTGTGCTTTCCCATCATCTGTCACTTTTGATTTGACTACTGCAACTTAATATTCTTCTTCCAAACAAATTTAATTGTGTAAAATAAAAGAGTCCATGTCGGAATGTAAAGAGTAGACCATATAATTGTTGGGTTTGTCCTGACTACTCACCATATATTTCATTATATTTTATCTATACAATCTTCTTTGTTGACCAAAAACAAGAATTTTTTCATATGTCATATTCATTTGTAATGCACCTTGTAACTTTTCTCCCCATTATCTTGACAAAAGCATTCCCTATTTGGGAGGGATATCGGCTACAACAATGTCCATCACTATACTCTTTATTGGAATTTGAGCAAGGGTAACACACAAATCCTTGATCAATCCCAAACATTTCACTCTATTTAAATAAAAGGAGTAAAGGTCTTTATAAGGCCTAGTTATATCTAAACCTAATTTTTCCATGATTGCTTTGGGCATGAGTTTGTGTGAAGCACAAAAATCTAGCATGGAATTATGCAGAGTAAAATCATTGATAATCAAACTAAAATAGAAGGAACACTGCCATATTGTGGAATGCCATCTACTTCACGTCCAAATAGTAATTTAGGTGGATCACGAGTCATATTGACACTATATGTTCCTTCCTCCATTTTTAGTGCTTTTACAACTTGTTTCCTATAGACATCTTTCTTTAAAAACTCAAGTAAATGAACAAGGTTTTTGACTTTTGAAAGTTCATTCTCAATATTAAAAGTAGGTTGAGGTTTTTAAATTTCCTTAACATTTGCATC
This sequence comes from Pinus albicaulis, assembly GCA_034641835.2. NCBI lineage: Eukaryota > Viridiplantae > Streptophyta > Pinopsida > Pinales > Pinaceae > Pinus > Pinus albicaulis. Next base: position 1,913,402,636 of record CM076578.1, read on the forward strand.
TTGCTTTTGAGGAATTTATTTCTGACTTTGTTCCTCCATTTGGCTAGTGGCTGGTATATCACTTTGAGCATTTTTGGGAGGATTTTTGCAGTATTTTTACTTCTCAAATTGTATTTTTTGTGTACTTCCAAGATAGCATTTTGATATCCCTTTTGATAGTATATTGATTCTTCAGGCATATTCTCTGGTTGAGACAACAATAAAAGATATTTTTCTTCCTTAATTATAAAAACATCATCATTTTCTCCTTTCCCAAAGAGATTGATTTTATCTTCCTCTATTTCTTGTACAATTTCTTATTCTTCTTTAGCAAAATTTTCTTGGAAAGGGGGCCTGATTTTTTGCTGATCAGCTTGGTTTCTTTGTTCCCTTTGCTTGATTTGGGTATGTTTTATTCTAAAGTTTGGATTTCTTATTTTAGGTCCCCCTTAAGGTTCTATTGGAGGGGCTCTATTAGTCACAGTCATTCTATCCATCATTCTTTCCATAGTTTTAACTAAACTGTCTAATTTTGCATCTGATCAAGAAGTAGAAGGTTCCTATTTGATGGTCACTCTTCTCTCAGTTCTTAAATTTTCCCTTTTGGCTAACACATTTGCTTCTACACTAACAACATTTCTTTGCGTTTATTCAAGAGTAAGTGGGTTCATTTCTCTTAATTGATAAGCCATATCAACATCAAATCCAACTGGGAAACAAATCAAGGCTAATCTTGGTGGAAGTTTTATTTCTGTTGGGATGGAATTGTAGACATTATTAAATCTAATGAAATAATCTTGAATAGTTTCATTTGGATCTCTCATTAATACCTCATATTATGCAAGGATCTAAATGGGATTCTTTTTCACTTCCCATCTAGAAAGGAATTTTTTATGGAACTGTTGTAAGTCTACAATGCTTCAAGCAGTTAATCCTCTATACCATTTATTTACTTCCCCAACTAATATTTGTGCAAACAATCAGACTTTTACATCATCATGATCAAATTCCTCTAGATCTGAGAAAGCATTCATCTTTTCAATGTGTTTTTGTGTTTTTATAGGACATGTGCCATCAAATTGTGGTATTCTTTGTGCATATTTTTGTGGCATGTCCTTTAATGTTGCATGTAATGCTAACGGAGCATATCATCTTTCCATGACTCAGATATGTGAAGAGGATGATACTATAGTAGTGGTTGATGGAGGGGGTAGTAAAGTTGCAGTGGAGGATGAGGATATTATTGTATGCGGCAATTGAAATATTAGATGTAGAAGTGGAAAACTTAGTAGTAGTTTTCTAATGGGATAAATTTTCCATTAGGATCCTTCAGAGTACGCAAACCTTTATCCTGCAGCAATGCGAATTTTCTATTGAACCTCTTGACCTGCAATTCAAGGTCTCTGCATTTGTCCTCCAATTCGATCATATGTTATTTTTTGTTAATACTCTCTTAAATTCCATGACTATTGTTGTCATATCTGAAATGTTCAAATCTTCTAATTGATCACTAGTTTTGGAATTTAGCAGCTTAATGGTCTTTTGTGCCTCTTCTGGTTTGTGCTCCAAATCCACCTTTGTATTCTCTATTGGTGTCTTTACTCTTTGCACTATATCTTCCTTCTCATAAGTGATCTAAATTGAAGGCCACATTTCAGTTATGTTGCCATTTATGCTTTTCCAAATACCATTCTTTGCATCTCCCAAAATTTGAATGATAAAAGACTGGTCCTCATATTTTTGTATCTGTTTGATAATTTTTATAATTTTTTTGAATTTCTGACAAGTATGCATTGTCAGTTTTGAGTTTTTTTTCCTCCATCTAAGATAATGTTGCCAACAACTTCTCCTTTTCAGCTCGAACTAATGTTAGTTCATATAGAGATCTAGAAATCTCTTCTGTATGCTATGAAGTTGTGATCTTTGCTAAAGTTTATGCTTTTGTACCTGTGCTTGATGTATATTTTCCATATGATTCCCATTGTTCCTTCTCTTTCAAGAGTGCTTCCATGGCCTGATCCACCTTTTGTATCTATGCATTTTGCTCAATCACTATGGTAAATAATGTTTCTTTCTCCATTTCTATACTAGCAACTTATTTAGCTTGAGGATGCTCTGTGGAGGGTAGCTTCATCTATTTCCTTAATACATAAATGGATGCATCTTTGCTCTTATTTAGCTATTCTACTGCTTTGACATACTTAGGTTCATGCCCTAGCTTTATTATAAAATCTTCCAAATATTTTATTCTATTGTCCTTGGAAAAGAAAGACATTTTTTCAATCTTAAACTGTGAATTGATATTATTGAATGATGATTGTAATCTATATATATTCATGGTTGAACCAGTAAGTGATGAAAGAATCAGCTCCCATGTTTTCTTGTGTAAATCGATCTGATTGATTTCATGTATTTTGGTATCAATTGAGAAAATGTAGGCTTTGTAGTCTTCGGCACTCCTGGGAGTTGGAAATAGTGGTTCCATGAAGGCCATTTAAAACTATCCTTTCTTTGAATCAAATGCAGAGAGTAAAATGTGTTTAGTTTTATTATTTCTCTTCCAAAATTCAGTGTAGGTGGAAGCTTTCAAAGTTTCATTCTTCAATTTTATCTCCCTGTATCTTGAAAAGATACTCTTCTGAGTTACAATTTGAGAACTGGATGACATTGGAGATTGAAATACCACTCCTTTAGTAGGTGATTTCACTGCTTCATTTGTTTGAGTAGAAGGAGGAATTGTAGTTCCCATAAGAGGTGACTGCACTAAAGGAGGAATTGTAATTCCCATAGGAGGTGACTACACTAAAGGAGGAATTGTAGTTACCATAGGAGGTGACTGCACTATCTCTTGTATTCAAGTAGAAGGAGTAGTTGGAATCTCTGAGTAAGTCTCAGTATTTATATGTTGAGTGTCCCCCTATTCTGGAGACCCATCTCTAATAGTAATCACTTGAGGCTTAAACTAAGGATCAGCTTCTGAATCTTTTTTTTAGTAGTAGTTGATTCCATTTTCTTCATCTTGAAAAGAATAAATTATGGATCTGGACTTTCTAAATCAGTAGGGTACATGGCTTTTCTTTCCCTTTTCAATTCCTTTTCTGTAGGAGTTGGTGTTGGCATAGATGATTGGATAATGATTTTTTCTTTAGGTTCCTATAGAAATTTGAATAACTGATATGTTATCCACCGAGATTCTCCTGATCACACACTATTTTAGCTTCATGCATAATATAGAAACTCTTCTACCATTGATCATCACATGCGAAAATAAAATCAATTGCATGCATACATTAAAACCACAAACAATCACACATATGAACACAGTATTTAATGGGAAAGCTTAAAGCTGAAAACCCCAACTATCTGTATATTATATATCATGGAGATCATGTAACAATCATAGTACAAAGCTCCTCACAAGCTCTCATGCACACCCTCAATTGCTACACACTATCAAGCTAGATCTAGCAAAACACATGCTCCAATCTTTTGCCACTTGATAGCCAGCCTCTATTGCATTATTAATGCTATGGGATGGCTTCATTAAATAGATAAACCACCTGGCTTGTACTGCGCAATCCTCATGGGATTCTCCACCTATCTGTGTGTTGCAAATAGCAACTGTATAGTCACAACTGATAGTTAACCTGCTCTTTCACCTATCTCTGCACTGGTCTCCACTGAAACTGTCCATGCACTGAAGTTAACTAATGCATTCTTTAGTTGATTAATGAGTTTGTAATTAGTGAATTAATTAATAATTAATTCACACCACTCTCACTAATTGTATCAATTAGTTAAATTGAATACAAATAGCTCAATTATGTTTAGATTAGTTAAACTGAATACAACTCCACTAACTTCCTCAATCAACTCCACCAAACTCTGTCACATGAGTTCTAACTGAAGTATTCATGCAATAGCTCCACATAACCCTCAGGAATAGCGTAATTCCTTCTGTCAGCTCCTGTGCCACATCTGTGCACTTAACTGAAGTGCTCCAAGAGAATAAGATAATGTTTAGAGTCTAAATAATATTAAGAGCTAATAATATTCGACATATCTATTTTTAGACTGGAAATCTAAAAATAGATTCCGCCCAATATGTCTAAAAATAGAAGTCCATCTATTTTTTTCGACTTGACCAACCATCCACAAATAGCATCCTGCAACTCATAGAACATGATCCATATGTCTAAAAATAGACATAGTCTAAAAATAGACTTTGCGCCAAAAATAGCCTGCGGGCCCACTTAGTGAAGGCTACTCCTTTCCACTAAGCTCATCATCTTGTTGCAATCTCAACAATCCCTCTCAACAAAATAAGGATTATCTGCAACCCCTATCCTGCCCCCGTGGTATTCGAATTTTCTCCTGGTGAGCGCCTTCGTCAAGATATCAGCATCCTGATCCTCCGTAGGAATGTATGAAAGTAACATGATCTTCCGCTGCACACAATCTCTGATATGATGATACCGATCCGTGAAGCCATGCCGCCTCAACTCATCCTCCTGTCTGTACCATGATCCATATCCCGATGTGCCTCTGAGATATCTCAATACATGCTTGCCTGCCTTCCAGAAGAGCTTGGTAGGCTTAACCACAGCTTGTGAAAGCTGGTTCACAGCATAGCATATGTTGGGTCGTGTATTGACCAGATACATAAGCGACCCCACCAACTGTCGATAAACAGTTGCCTCCACTACCTCCAGTGAAGTAGCATCCTCCTTCCTCCAGATAGCAGGAAGAGGAGTATCAACAGGTTTTCAGCCATGCATGTTGAACTTCTCCAGTATCTCCCTGGCATACTTACCCTGAGAAACAAACAGTCCGCCACTGCGCTGCCAAATTTCCAATCCCAGGAAATAATGAAGGAGGCCCAAGTCCTTCATCTCAAACTCTTTTGCAAGATCCTCCTTGCATGAGAGTATCAACAGCTCATCACCTATCAAAATCAAATCATCTACATAAAGTACAATGATCAACAACTTACCCTCCACCACAATCTGGTATAGGTTAGGATCCACCTCACTCTTGGAGAATCCAAGTCCGATGAAATAACTGTCTATCCGTGTGTACCAAGCACGAGGTGCTTGTTTCAACCCATACAACGCTCTCTTGAGCCTGCACACATGCGACTCGTTGTTGAATATCTCGAAACCTTCAGGTTGTTCTATGTACACCTCCTCCTCAATGACTCCGTTGAGGAACGCATTCTTCACATCCATCTGATGAATGTGCCACCCCATCTGCGCTGAGAGAGCAAGAATCGTCCGTATGGAAGAATACCTTGCGACAGGTGCAAAGGTCTCCTCACAATCAATCCCCTCAATCTGTGAAAAGCCTCGGGCAACAAATATTTCCTTATACTTCTCCACACTCTCGTCAGCTACCTGCTTCACTTTGTAGATCCATCTCGAACCCACCATTGATTTCCCCTCCAGTCTCGGGACAATCTCCCATGCACTGTTTCTAACAATTGAATCATACTCTTCGACCATGGCATCTACCCATGCGGGGTCCTCCACAGCTTCCTTGAAAGAGGATGGCTCTATCACGATACGCTTGCTCATAAGAGCCATGTATCCAGTATACCGGTCAGGTGACTGTCTCTGCCTGCGCTATGATGTAGGTGCTCCTACAATCTTCTCTGCATCTTGAGCCAGTCGCTCAGCTTCTGTAGTGCGCTTCCGCCCTCTGATGGTTGGCGCTGCTTAAGTGGTCTCTTGCACTCCATGAACCTCATCTTGTGGCTGATCCACATCCTGAGACTCATCCTTAGGATCTAATAGCTCCTCATCTGCATGCAAGTGTGGCTCCCTCTGAAGCGAACACTTCATGGCTTTCTCTTCATGAAATTTGATATCCCGTCGCACAACAATCTTGCGACTGTCTGGAAAATACACATGATAGTTTTGGGGTGTATCAGTGTACCCCACAAATATCCCAACTTTCGAAGTCGGCTCCAGCTTCTTCCTGGCATCCTTCGTCACATGAATGTAAACAGGTGAACCAAAAATCCTCAAATGGGAAATATCAGGCTTCTTACCAGAAAATTCCTCCTCGAGTGTACTCATGCTAAGTATCCTGTGAGGACAACGGTTCTGCACATATACTATAGTATTGCATGCCTCAGCCCACAAATGAATGGGTAGGCCCTGATCATGCAACATCGCCCGTGCAGCACCCACGATCGTTATGTTCTTCCGCTCAGCAACCCCATTCTGCTGTGGGTTATGAGGTGCTATGAGCTCTCTTCGAATTCCTTCTGCGCTGCAAAATTCCTTGAATTCGGGCCAGAGATGAATTCACCACCATTGTCACTCCTAAGAGCCTTCACCTACTTCCCCGATTATTTCTCAACTAGTGCCTTGAACTCACAGAACTTTGAGTATGTCTCGCTCTTCTTCTGCATGAAGAAGATCCAGCACTTCTGAGAAAAATCATCGACAAATATCACATATTACCCGTGCTTTGCTGTCGAAGCTACTGAGAAAGGTCCACACATGTCTATGTGAATTCTCTCAAGGATCGTCGCGCGTGACTATCCCTTCCCTTCTCATGAAAGGCCACAAATTTTCCCAAGGTACACCCCTTGCACTGATCTGACTGCGCAAGAGTGCCTTTAGGAAGCCCAGTAGAAATCTGTTGCAGTATCTTCAAAGCTCCATGGTGAAGGTGGCCCAATCTCCGGTGCCACAACTTTCCATCATCCTGGCTCACCACTCCTTCTGCCTTGCCTGCCATTGTTGCGCAGCCATCTACCTGCAATTGATAAAGGTTCTTAACTCGAACCCATATCCTCCGGGTCTCACCAGTTGCCTTACTACACAGGAAATCCTTTCCTTCGCTAAATACAACATCATATCTCTTGTCTTCTAACATCGCCACAGAGATAAGATTCTTCTTCAATCCTGGAACATGCATCACTTCCTTCAATATGAAGTGTTTACTAGACTCCCTCTCAAAGGAAATGGTACCAATACTGGTCGCACTGTATCTACCATCATCGCCCATCTTGATGTGCACTCCAAGATCTTTCTCATCCAGATCAGTAAACAAATCTTGATCTCCTGTCATGTGAAAAGATGCACCACTGTCAAGAAACCACACTGAACCCATCACACTTGAGACCAAGCATGCGAACAGCAAAAAATCCAGCTCAAACTGCGAGGCTAAGGCCTCTCCAGCTGCAGTCCCAGCAGCCTGCTTATTTTTCTTCTTCTGTGTACAATTAGTGGCGTAATGTCTGTGTTGGTGACAGTGAAAGCACTTCACCTTGGACATGTCCTGCTTCTTGCCTTTCGCACAGGATTGAGAAGATTTCTTTCTCTTCCCCTTCTTTGATTTGGTAGCCAAAGTGCAATTCTCTTCATCTGAGTTCTTTGATGAAGATCCATCCCTAGTACTCTGCCTTATCTCCTCTTGCACAAGATCCGACCAAAGTCGCTCCCATCCTGGAAATTTTTCCCGACCATTGACAGAGTCCTGATAGGAATGCCAACTCATCGGAAGCCCAAGGAGAGCCAAGCTCACCAATTCCTCATCATCAACAGTAACCCCCACACTTCCTAGCTCATCCCCGCATTGGATGAACTTCGTGAGGTACTTGGGCATACTGTCGCCTTTCTCCATTTTTCTGTTTCTGAGTTTATCCTTGAGCACCAAGTTCCTCTAGTCGCTCTTGCTTTGAAATAAATATGTCAAAGCTTTCCATATCAAGAATGGAGAATCTTTTCCATGAAGGTTGGACACTATGTGGTCCTTCATGCCCTCCAACAGAATCCTTCAACACTTTGCTCTCTTCTTTTTCCATGCGTCAAGTACGGCAGCATCACTAGAAGTAGGTTTTGGAATTTCTGCATCTATGAACTCCTTAAACCCATTGTCATCCAGCATCACCTCCATCCTGTCCTTCCATGCAATATAATTTGAGCTTCCCTCAAGGGCATACTCCAATCGCAATCCGTTGAAATACATATTAACTTCGACACCAAGAAAACACTACTACAAATTCGAATTCCACTAGCACAAAACTCAACCGCTTCAATGTTTTGCAATTGCTCCAATGATCAATATCACTCCGATACCAAAAATCCCTCTAGATGTGCTCTTTTTGTCCGTTGGGCTCCCTGCCCAGTTGAAAACACTACTGCAAATTCGAATTCCACCAGCACAAAACTCAACCGCTTCAATGTTTTGCAATTGCTCCAATGATCAATATCGCTCTGATACCATGTAGAAATTTGAATAACTGATATGTTATCCATCGAGATTCTCCTGATCACACACTATTTTAGCTTCATGCATAATACAAAATCTCTTCTACCATTGATCATCACATGCGGAAATAAAATCAATTTCATGCATACATTAAAACCACAAACAATCACACATATGAACATAGTATTTAATGGGAAAGCTTAAAGCTGAAAACCCCAACTATCTGTATATTATATTTCATGGAGATCATGTAAAAATCATAGTACAAATCTCCTCACAAGCTCTCATGCACATCCTCAATTTCTACACACTATCAAGCTAGATCTAGCAAAACACATGCTCCAATCTTTTGCCACTTGATATCCAGCCTCTATTGTGTTTTCAATGCTATGGGATGGCTTCATTAAATAGATAAACCACCTAGCTTGTACTGCGCAATCCTCATGGGCTTCTCCACCTATCTGTGTGTTGCAAATAGCAACAGTATAGTCACAACTGATAGTTAACCTGCTCTTTCACCTATCTCTGCACTGGTCTCCACTGAAACTGTCCATGCACTGAAGTTAACTGATGCATTCTTTGGTTGATTAATGAGTTTATAATTAGTGAATTAATTAATAATTAATTCACACCACTCTCACTAATTGTATCAATTAGTTTAACTGAATAAAAATAGATCAACTATGTTTAAATTAGTTAAACTGAATACAACTCCATTAACTTCCTCAATCAACTCCACCAAACTCTGTCACATGAGTTCTAACTGAAGTATCCATGCAATAGCTCCACTTAACCCTCAGGAATAACATAATTCCTTCTGTCAGCTCCTGTGCCACATCTGTACACTTAACTGAAGTGCTCCAAGAGAATAAGATAATGTTTAGAGTCCAAATATTATTAAGAGCTAATAATATTAGACATATCTATTTTTAGACTCGCAATCTAAAAATAGATTCCACCCAATATGTCTAAAAATAAAAGTCCATCTATTTTTTCCAACTTGACCAACCATCCACAAATAGCATCCTGCAACTCATAGAACATGATCCATATGTCTAAAAATAGACATAGTCTAAAAATAGACTTTGCGCCAAAAATAGCCTGTGGGCCCACTTAGTGAAGGTGACTTCTTTCCACTAAGCTCATCATCTTGTTGCAATCTCAACAGTTCCTCCAAATTAGCCTCTGTCCACTCCTCTTGATTGGCATATTGTTCAATCTCAAGCCTGTGTGTGTGTGTAGGGTGTATTCTGTTTTCTTATCTGAGCTTTGAAATAATCCCCATGGGATAATAAGACCCAGAAAAGCTGATTTTGAGCTTCATCATATTTAAAATGGCCTCCACTTCTTTTGTCGCAGCTCTGGTATTGATGATGTAGGGTCCAATATGTGACTTTGTTTGAATTTTAATTTCTTCTTGTATGTCACAAAATGAATCTCATCCATGTTGAGAATTTTCTTGGTGTATTCTAATGCAAACAATTTGACTGGGAAAAAATTTGGTAGCATGTGAGGAGGAAATTTTGATCCATGTATCCTTATCTCAGTGTAATTTTTGTATAAATGCAAATCTCGTACCCTGGATTTCTCTCACAAATGTAGGAACTTTTTAATATCTATTGAAATCCTTAGAATCTGTTCAATATTAAACAAACATAATGTGTGTAAAATTTTATCGACAAAGTTAGTATAAGAGTACTCCTCTGAGTTATTTCTAATCATATAATTCCAGTGAATCACTAACCAAGGATAGCCCTCATTTTCTATATTTTGTAAAGGGAAATCAAACTCATCTGACTCATAATATAGCATGAGATAAACTAAAATTGACGGATAGTTGAAAGCACCTTCTTCTTTAAAATTTACCAATTAATCACAAATTGAGCCTGCATGAAATTTGTTGAAGTTGAAAAGAACTTATGGTTTCTTTCCTATTGATTTGAAATAGATCTGATCTAATACTGAAGTAGAACTGATTATTTTCCAACAATGAATTGATTTTTAACTCGATCTCTTAATGTGGAAGACTGAAGGAAAGAAATTGAACTTATTATTTAAACCAAACCTTAAGAAGAATATTACACATAAATTTGCATCAAATAACAGACATATAAGACAACAAACATTGATTACGGAGTTTGTCCCTGGTGGACTACGTATCCGGGCCCGCTTTCAAGATGGGCATCCATTTTATTAAGGATTGATCCAAGGAATTATTTACACAGAAAAACACCAAACTAAACGTGATTGAAGGCACCTCTGGTCACTATCAACAAAAATCTCTCTCTCCTATATTTCCAATGCCTATCTTCATGCCCAATTCTGCCTTCGGACGACCAAGAAACACTAAAAAAAAAACTGCCTCTCTCTTCCAGAATCAGAATACAAGTCTTCAAAATCACTCTATCTTCCTCCATGGTTCAATGGCTAAGGTTAAATAGATGTAGGCCAGGTTCAGTTCAAACCCCTTGGGCCAAACATAGCAAGTGGTTTTGCATTTAAGTTGATTAGGTGGATAGTTACTCTCAATCATGTAGAAATGTGACACCTTAGGCATTACATTCATGGTCCTTTAATTACACAGTGCGAAAATAACATTAAAACCCCAAAAATAGACTTTGGTTATAAAAATAAAATGTTGACAGTCTGGAAACGATTGATATTGGTTGACAATTACATGTGGCAAACTGACGTTGTCCCAGCGGTCTGGTGGTTGACTCCAACATTGCAACTTTGCTGATGGCTAAGGGTTGTTCCCACAGTCATGTGACAACGCAAACCTTCTAACGGTCTTCCTGGTGGTCTTCCCAACGGTCTTTCAGGTGGTCTTCCTCCAAACTACGTGGTAATCATAACAGTGCACATGCATTGTCATCTCTGACGCAGTCTCTTCCAACAGTCAATTCCCTCCGTTGCGGTTAGGACTATGTTATGTGTTTTTTTATATAGTTTAACATTATCCCAAACCTTTTATGTGCTCACCACCATAGTGTTTATAACATTACATTGTTACAGAGGTTCCAAAAGGGTCATAACATAGGTTTTAACATTAGCGCTTAGGATTAATGATTAGGACCATAGGTTTAGGACTTAGGTCTTAGCTTATGAACCATAGTTTTTCACTTAGGCTTAGGACCTTACATTTCTAACACCACTAAATCACCATGTACATACAATTTTCCCTAGCCATGAAATCACTTGTACCATGCACCAAATTCAAACCAATTGAAGACTTCTCATCGAACAAACTGGAGATGAACTAGACCTCACTGTTGATCTGCACTGATATAAGATCCTCGTAGATCAATCCTCTCCACTTGAAAGCTTTTGGACCAACAAAATTTTGATTTAAGCAAACATCAGGTGAGGGTACAACTCCCTCACTCTTCTGATCTCCATCCACCTCACCTTACTCAGATTCATGCCCTGATTCCCACTCGAAGTTATTCAACATCTCCTCACCTAGAAGTGCGAACTTTCCTATCCAAGATGGTATCTTCCTGCAACTCATTCATATACTCAGGTGCCAAATCATCAACTGTAGGAATCTGTGTATCTTCCTCTTGATCAATGATCATCGGAGGTTCATACAACTTCAGATTTTCTACATTTACAACTGAATAAATATGCATGTAAAGAGGTAAATCTAATCAGAATACATTATTTCCAATATTTTCCACAATTTTTAAAGGACCATACCTGATGGGTTTCATTTCTTACCTTCACCTTTCAACCTATCTTTACTGATATGCATCCATACCTAATCACCGACCTGAAAATGGTGCACCACTCAATGCTTGTCATGGCACATTTTGTACTTGGCCTGACTCTTCTCTAACTGATCATGCATTGCTTCATGTATCTGTTGTATCCATTGAATTAAATTAATTGCTTTATTTGAATCATCGTGTCCATCCACTTTATATTCTTCATCAAACATGAAATCCATTTGTGAATTTTGTAGATACCTGTAACATGTTTCAAATGGAAATTGATTAGTCGAACAATGTAAGGCTCGATTGTAAGCATTTTGCACATAAGGTAAAGATTCATCCCACAACTTAGGATGTTTGTTGAAGTAACCTCGAATAATATGTATCTTTGTCCTGTTCAACACTTATGTCTTCCCGTAGGTTTGTGGATGAAAAGTTGTGGTCTTATTCAGCTTTGTGTCCATGATTCCCCACAAAGTGAGTGTCCCGATCAGAAATAATGGAAGTAGGTAACCCAAAATGAACCCATACCTTTTGAAAGAACATATGTGCATTTTTTTCAACATTCACTTGCTTTTTGAATGAAACAACAATATACATCTTGTTGAAACGATCAACCACGACATACATGTAATCATGCCCTCTCCTGGACATAGGAATTCCTTCAACAAAATCCATGGAAATGTTGTCCCATAGTCGCAAAGGAATTGGAAGTGGCATATACAAGCCAATATTTTGATTACTTGGTTTGATTTTAGAACACATAAAAAATCCTTTAATGTACTTAACAATTTTTTCATACATGTGAGGTTAGTAGCAATACCTTTGAATTTGCGCCATTGTCTTTCTTACGCCAAAATTTCCTAAAATGCAAGAAGAATGTGCTTCTCAAATAACATGTGCCCTTTCTATATGTGGTATGAATAACTCATCCAAATGATATAACAACCTGTCATGAACATGAAAATTGACTCCTTCCACCTGAGTACCATGAGTTAGTGCTTCATAAATATCTTTTAAATTAGAATCTAAACTATATTGTTCTAAATAACATTCAATTTTTAAAGAATTATTCTGCAGCACTACTTAAGCATTCAAATATCGTCTAGACATCATATCAGCTACTTTGTTTGTTACACATTTCTTATAACTAATTACTATGTGAAATTGTTGAATAAATCCCATCCCTCTGTAATGGTGAGATTGTTGCAACTTAGTCTATGACTGAAGGTACTAAAGCGGTTGATGATCTTTGTGAATCATTGTTTCCTTACCCATTAAGTAGTGTTTCCATTTCTTTACACTTTCAAACAAAGAAAATAGTTCTTTATCATATGTCAGATAATTTTCAACTGCCTTATACAAATTTTATGAATGAAAACAAATAGGTTTTCATTTTTGAAGTAAGATTGCACCCATTGCATAACCACTAGCATATGTTTCAATTTCAAATCGTTGTTGAAGATTTGGTAAAGCTAAGATTGGTGTTGTGACAATTTTTTGCTTAAGTGAATCAAAAGCTTTAAAGTCGACACACATTCCCCATGTCCTTTCTTTCTTAGAAACCAAAATTATGGGTGAACCACATGGGATGAACTAGGTCGAATGAATCTTTTTTCAACCAACCCTTGGATTTGTTTCTTTATTTCTTTGTTCTCTATAACTGACATGCTTCGACATTAGGAAGAGGGGCATCAGAAATCAATTGTATCTCATGTTGTATTTCCCGTTTAGGAGACAAATGTTTTGGTTCTTTAAATAGACTTTGAAAAGAATCTACCACCTTAACCAAAATATCTTTAAACTGAGATTCACAACCTAAAAAAGAATCATGTTGATCCTTATTTTGTTATTTTACAACCATGAGTACATATCTCTTACTTGAACTTATTAGTCTCTTTATATGATTAGTAGTAACTAAATTCAAGTGTGTTTTGATTTTATGTGCCCGGACAATGTATTCAATTCCACCTTTCTTAAGGTGATATTTATGCTCTTTCCTATGAAACACAGCATCACGATCATAAAGATAAGGACTTCCTAGAACTACTCCACATATGTCTAATGGAATCACATCTAAATCCACTTCATCAATGTAATTAGCTATGATGGAAAATTTTAAATGGCACTACTTTGTGACATTAATCTGAGTCTTTTATTTTAGCCAGCCCAATGGGTATTGTCTTGGATGATTATGTGTCTCCAAATCCAATTTCTTAACTAAATATTCAGATATTAAATTTTCTTGTGATCCACTGTAAAAAACTGTATCAATTTTTGTGTGCTTATAATTTACCCTTATGTGAAATAATTCAACTCTTTTATCTTCATCCAAATGATTTATGTTTGAAGAAGAAGCAGAAGTACTAGAACCTGAACTAGTGTCAAAAATTTTACCTGTTGAAACCATTGCGGTTATTTCATTTCATCACCTAAGTCGGAGCCCAAATATTTTGGATTGTTGTATTAGAATTATTTTCAACTGTATTTTTCTGGAAATTCTTTGTTCTAAGTTCTAGGTGAAGTTTCCAACATCTAGCTTCATCATGTCCGATTCTCTGGCAGTGATCACAAGTAGGTCTTTCAACTTCCTTCTGAGCTATCGGTGTTTTCTTTCCCTTTGAACTTCTCTTCCTCTTGATATCTTTGGAATCCCTAATTTCCAACTGTTTGGATGCTTTATGTGAAAACTTGAACGACCTGCCACCTGATTCAATATGTATGGCTTGAACACACACTTCATCAAAGTCATTAGGATTAAAAATCAATAACATATGTTTTCAATAAGAATGTAAACTAACAATGTACTTTAATAAAGTTTCACGTGTATCCAATGGAATACTAAGTGCCAAAACTTTCTTCTTGAACTCCTGAGTAAACTCCTGAACATTCTGCCATTTACCTTGCCTCAAATGCTACCAATCAATAAATGCTTGCATGATGTATCCCAAAGGATGGAATTGTTTTATGAGAGCTTTTAAAAACTTAAACCGTGAAGAGATGACTTTACCTTTCCACTTTAAATCTACTTGAGTTTTACTTTCCCACTAAATTAAAGTTGTTCCCCCCATTCTAAGTGTAGCTAACTGAATTTTTTTTCTTTCATCATAAATGTTCTGAATTATACAATACACTTCTAACTTCTTAATCTAGTTATCTAGTTTCTTAGGATTCATTTCGCCATCATAAATAGGTAATTCAAATTTTACATAAAGTTTCAAAAGAGATGATTTCTAAGGTTTCTTTTCTATTTCAAAATCTGAACTACAAGAAGAATAAGAAGAAGAAGAAGATGGTGATGAAGATGATGGAGGAGAAGGAGGTTTATCAGCTTTTCCTTTTCCCTTGTCACTAAAAGGACAATACCTTCTAGCGGAGGTTACAAAAAAAAAAAATAGTTTTATAAAATTGGCCAAAGTTGTTAAAAAAACATTTGCTACAACATCCTTTTTCGGTAACTGAGGTTTTGGCGGAGCTTCTATCGGAATTTCAACACAACTAAAAAAATTTGGGCATTCATAGGTTCTTAAGGATGTTTTTCTCATCGGTGCGGTAATCAGGTGTCAACGCACCGGTGTGTTGTATCGTGAATGCACCGGTACTTTAAACCTACCAAGCACCGTGACGGAAGACAAATTTCAGATGCCCCAGGGCGCTTGGAAATGACTTGGTGCATGTTAAAGGAACACAACACCAGTGCATGAAAATCCTATAGGACCACCCTGGCGATAGTCATCGATAAAGCACATTGGGCATTCTAATTGGTATTGGTATTTGTGAAGTGCCTGTAGATCTTAGAAACACACCAGTGTGCAGTATCACACAAATGCACTGGTGTGAAGTATCACATAAATGCACCGAGCGTTCTAATTGGTATTGGTATTTGTGTGGTGCCCATAGGTCGTAGAAACACACCGGTGCGCAATATCACCAAAACGCACTACTGCTCAGTATCACATAAACGCTCTGAGAGTTCTAATTGGTATTGGAATTTGTGTTGTGCCAACAGGTCGTAGAAACACATCGGTGCGTAGCATCACCACAACGCATCGGTGCGCAGTATCACATAAACGCACTGAGAGTTATAATTGGTATTGGAATTTGTGTGGTTCCCATAGGTCATAGAAATGCACAGGTGCGTAGTAGCATACAAATGCACCAGGGCACAGTAACTAACATGCATCGATGTTCATTTTCTATTTTTTAGAAACATTGATTTGTGACAGTGCAATTATTGTGAATTTCTTAAATTCATTATTCATCAAAAGATGACACAGTTTATAAAAATATTCATATCAATTAATTATGTATTAGTGCATTTGAATGTGATGTTTGGATTAATTTGTTATATCATATCATCATATTTCACATCCCTTCATATAATATTTAATCATCCATATATTTAACCAGTGGTGTAACATTTCACAACAACAATGGATAAATTAAAACGTATTTTATTACATATAGATGAATAAGAAACTCTTTGTCATACAAAATGGGACAGTTATTGGTATCCCTTTGTCTTTCAATTGGGGCACTATGTCCATTACATTAAATAAAATGTCTCATTTCATACAAATTTTTTTAAAAAATTAACACCTTGAAATCCAAACATGTTGATCATCAATCTTCGCTTGAACTGTTGTCACTGCTCGAGCTACTTCCATGACTTGGGTTATTTTCAGGAATGTTTTGTTCACGGTGTTGATTTTTTTCTTCTTCTTCAACTTCCATCTACAAACATAAAAATAAATTGTAATGAGTGTATATACATTGGTGAGAATAATGAAAATTTCAATATTAAATCATATACATCAATGTAAATCGAAAAGAAATGACGTACCATGGCAAGAATTGACTCATGAACTATACACATTCTTTCAAAACCAAATCTCCTGCCATACTTAACATTTCATTTGTTGGCGCAGTTCCATACTTTGTTTCCTGTAAGTTTTATACCCCATATCAAATCATATATTTAATATAAAAGATTTTTTGTTCTATTAATTATAGACGAAGCTAAGTAAAACAAGATTGATAGATGCTTACAAATTCCACAATTAATTTATGATATGCCAACATATACTCACAACCCATATTTAAATCAATGTCAATCAATTCATCTGATGGTTCTTCTTTGTATGTTAGCACATTTTTTAAGACAATCAATGATTATTTTTGTAAAAAAACCTAAAATATACAAAAAAGAAATCTAGTTAATTTTTTATAAGGAAGTAACAATTACTCACAAACTTAGATATCAACATTTTTCTTCCTTGTCGTCTTGTTTTATGTGCCAAATGGGTTCCATTTTCTTTTCTTTTATAAAATAAAATAATTGAAAATTAATTTTTAATGCTAAATTGTTTATTTATTGTACCTAACCAAAGGATTCAAAGATTACATATTACAATTGAAACACGTTGTTGTTGAGATGGTCGTGCAATGCAATTATGTCCATTTCTTTGACCATCTCCTTGTACACCTTTTTGGATGTTCCTACTTGTTGTACGGATTAATCAATCTTGCAAATAAGACCGATCTCCCTAGTACAAAAAAGGTAATCTAGCAACAAACAGCCAAATGAACTAATCTTTCTCTAAGCATATATGATTTACAAAAAGCACTATAGAGGTGTAAAAGACTTACCATAGGTCCACGCTTGTTTGAAGTCGTTGTTGTCCCTCGTGCACTTGAAGGAGTTATCCTCGTAAACCTGCAGTCACAAAAAAGAAAATATTAAATAGCACCTGTATAGTAAAGATCGTGAATCATGCTTATCATGGTGATAAAGGAATCCATGAAATAAACAATTTAACTAACAGCTTATTGAGAAAAATGAATTCATTTGTATTAACTTTAACAGAAAGAAAACCTTACAAACTTAGCCTTGATGTTGAACAGGCCTTCCCAGGGTTCGAAGCAGGAATCTCCTCTACTCTAATAAGCTCTGCACTCCTCCAAATGAGACAGATAGAGGTATGTGATTTCTCCTCCCAAAAATCTCAGTTAAATGAGTCTGAATCCCAACAGCACTTAACCTCAAATATTTCTAAAGCTTGAACTCCCTTTGAGGCTACCCAATGCCTCTTTTTATAGTGGAAAAGAGGAGGTTTTCAGTTCCAACTATGAAGGGATAGAATCCTCCTTCAAAGGGATAAGCTCCTCACATCAAGGGGTTAACTCCATAAGGTAAGGGATACATGAACCTCATAAGAGTGGTTCTGCCACCGCAAGATCTTTTCTAGAGGCTTCTAGAATTTACTGAAAATGAGATTTTTTGAGTTTACTTGCGCCTTTTTAATATTTACATGGGTCCACACCTATAACACAGAAAAAGTGCATTCAGGTACGCATAAGACATGAACATTAGGTGCGGGACCACAGGCAAGATATAGAGAAAGTGCGACACCAAAATTAAGGGGATTTTTAGGAACTTTTCTCTGATTTTCAAGGCTTGACATGAGGAACTAATATGTTAGACTTAAAAAGGAGGAAGTATGAGTGATAATGAGCTCATACACATAGAAGAATGTCAGGATGAAAATTTTCAGTGTAACAGATAGCCCCCTAAAGTGCAAAGTCTGGAATAGATGAAGCTGAATTCTATCATATATGAAGAGTGTGGTACTTTATCATTTCAAGGATCATCCTGTGGACACCCCAGTCGGAACCTGTAAAAAAATTAAATCCAAAATATATATATATCATCGCTGAGGTAGGCATTCCCATACTCAGATCAAAACTAACTAGAAACTGATTCAAACTGTTCTGATACAGGAATGATTTTGAATACATCACAGTATAGACATGTGTAGACACAGTATGGATGCAGCCATTTATTTATGAATAGTCCACTGTATAAATGATAACAAAATTCCTTGCAGCCTGGATGGTAGAAACTAGATCCAAGGTCTTGATTTTTGTTTCTCGAACCAGTACAATTCTATCCATGTGAATAAATGTGTCGGAGTCAAACATGGTAGAAACCACTTGATTACCAGTCAATGATGTAAATTTTTAACAAGTGTGAGAGTAACCACCATTAATTTCAAAGGTTCTCAAATTACTTAGTACAATCCATGAAATGTGAATGAATGAGTTGAAGTCGAACACATCACAAAATCATTCGATCGAAGGTCAATGATGTAACCTATCATCGAAGGTGAGAAACCTACCATTGAGGCATGCAGATTTCAAGGTACTAATGATTTCTAGATCAACTTACTAGATAATGAGTTGTCGTCGATAGAAAGTGATCCGTCGTAGGCAAGCCCACAACACGAAATCATAGATCAAGTTTTTAAAATATATTGGCAAGGACTGACTCAGGGATGGTCAAAATGAATGATAGATATTTTGCAGATGAATGGTTTATTTGAACTGTCCTCTTGAACACATAACGACACTGTAGATGGTTTGGTGACAATTAACCCAAATCTAATACCCAGAAACCGACTGAAGACTTTCAATGTGGTTTTATTAACTGTTAGGTAAAGGATTTCCCAACCCAGGTGGACAAAAAGTGTCGTGTTCAAGATTGGTTAACTGGATTTTCAAAAAATCAAAATACAACAAACAAGTCCATTTTTCTCTCTTTTCCCCCACCATTTCTAGCAAGTACCTCTTTATTTTTGACAAGCTTGAGGAGGATAACATTTGCTTGTTTATAAGCTCATCCTTCGGATGAGTCCAACTTAGTTTAAGATTCAAACCCTAAGAAGGAGTGGTTTGTTCCTATTTTAGAATTGAACAGGTCCTTTACTGTTAAATTTTAACGAGTCCAGTATAGGAGAAACTCGGTGTTTTTCAATTTTAGGGAGTTAGAAGAAAAACTTAAGAAAAATCTGTGGGTGTACTTTTTCATAAATTTTGTCTCTCGAGCCCAAAAAAGGATAAAATAATGCGGGAGAGAACTCTATTGACCATAATTAGTCAACGTATACCTTTTTCGTAAATAGTCCATTTCAGTCCGTAAAAGGGGTAAACTTATACTGAAAGGACGATCATTCATTTACTTTAACGAGTTCGAATAATCAAGTGCTCGGCAATCTTTTCACATTTAGAGAGTCTAAAAAGGGCTTAAAAGAGGACTCCAAGTTTTCGCTTTTTCGTAAATTTTTGAAAGAGTCTGAAAAAGTGATAAAAGTATACTCTTTGTTGAAAAACGATCAATTCTCCTGAAAAATCCAATTTCTGCACAAAAACTTGAAACATTACACATACCTGTTTAAGATAAATAAAAATTCTTTCAAAAATAACCTTTTTAAAGTGAAAAATAAACAAATTAGAAACTCGTTTATTCGAAAAAACTTATAAAAAGGGCTTTTCTAACTTCATTTTTACCGTTTGAGTTCAGAGTGAAAAGTAAAAGCTTTTGGGTAAAAAAGTTCCTGTGAAGATTCTGGAAGATCCGTCTGACGAAATCGAGAACCATCAGCTCCAGGTAATCAACGACCTCCTAATCTTGTATTTCATTTTTTTGCATTTCATTTTTAGGCTCTAGATTTCATTTTTAAGAGAAAAATATGTTTAAAAAATCGCCCGCAAGGGTCCACAGGCATAACACACGGGCCCTGTGGACCCCAAATTTTTTCTATGTAGAAAAAGGTCGTGGGTCTACACTTGTCACACAGCACACGTGCATTCCTACGCACTATGTATGAAAAAAAAGTGCGGACCCTGCGCAATTAGATTTCAAAGTTAAATTTCTCAATTGCCACCCAAAATTTTTCAAATTAGATTGTTCTAATATATCTTTTCATGAATTGTAGGATAAACAAGATGCTGATTTGGAGAGAACATGAGCATGAAGACGTGGGTGACACCGCAATGCCCCATTTTCCCACAATGCAAGCATTAAGAGCATGCGGTTTGTATAAATTCTAGGCCATTCAAGGCATGAGGGCACAAGTAGACCTCCTAACATGGCTGGTGAATAGGTGGAACATACAGGACTAGTGTTTCATTATTGGCGGCCATCAGCTCGAAATTGAGCTGGAGGATATTTATTTTCTGACTGGTCTATCCAAAAGGGGCGAACAAATTTCTCTGTTTGGGACTAGGCCAGGTGGCCAGACTGTCGCTAGTCTTCAACAAGAGTTCTGTAATGATCAGGTAGACCCTAGGGAAAAATGGATTGACATAAAAACTATCATCCATCCCGAGCTAAAATTTATTGCATTTTCTGTTACCAGGCTGTGTGGGAGTGCAGCGTTGCATGTGGCTACTGGTTCCCAGATGCGCATTGTTGTAGACTGTTTTCGAGGCACTATTTTCAACTGGTGTGAAGCTGTGTTGGCCAATGTAAAAGGCCAACTAAAAACTAAATAAATTTGGATATGGATCCATTGTAGTCACCTTTTCTCTAGAGAGGATCCCCATGTTAGCTCCGCAGAACATTCTTGTTGATGTCGGTCGACCACGAGAACCTAGGATGGTTCGTTAGGTTGCATTGATGGTCCGTCATGGTATTGAGGGCGTCGAGATTGTTTGATTTCCTCCTTCATATTTTCGTTGGCTAGAACGCCAACTTTTTGTTATAGAGGATTTTCCATATGTCGAGATAGATTTCCGCGGCGACCGAGAGATGGCTCTCCCAGCAGGGGAACAATGGGATGAATCAGGTAAAATCAGTTTCAAAAATTTCTAAGTTCTAATTTTTTTTGTTTTTTAAACGTCTCAAAACTAATAACCAAAAGTTTAAAATGCAGATGTGGGCCCACGACGACCAGCCCATCTCCAGCCTTATGAAATAAGACAACCAGTTGCAGCCGCACCAGCCCCAGCAGGCCAATCAGCAGAGATCCTGACTGATTTAGAGCATCACCTAGAGCGCCTGACTCTAGACATTCCAGAGACAGACATAGATGATATTCCTCTCAGATTACAGAGATACGTGATTGGTGTCCCAGGACCTTTTAGGAGGTTCCTATGTAGGGTGGCTTAGACAGTGGTCTCTTATCGTGATCACCATCAGTGATGGGATGATCATGTCATAGACTCATACTTTTGACCTTTTGTATTACCATTTTTTCCAATCATAAGGTGTTTTCAACCTATGATCGAAGACGATGTATATTTTTTGAAAACACTTCTATACTATGATATATCACTATTTACCGGCTATCTGTATACATGCTATGAATGTTGTTTAATTTACTGTTTTTATTATTGCAAATGTCGATTTATCATACTAGAAGAAACTACATCTGCTAATGTATTTAAATGTCTTGGAATATGCTGATATTTAATGTAATAAAATTCACGTTCCAAGAGACGAACTCTTAAAAATAGCCGTAATAACACTGGATTTCTAATGGCATAAACCCTGTTGAGTTGTAATACAACAAGTTCAGAATCCAACCTAACAATCAAACTCCAAATTCCAAAAGATATGGATTCAGATAGTAACTCAATCACTGCAATATACTCTGCAATGTTATTCATTGTTTGACGAAGGCTTACCCCATCCATGGATACTAAATCGTCAAAGGGTAAATAAATAACCCAAGCTGCGGAAGAAATGTTCCATGTACTACGACAAGCACCATCAGCAAAACCAACATAGGTTTGAAGAGACGTCGACATATGCAATATCAAGAGTAAAACTCAGATAAGCAGGAATAGTGACAAAACACACTTCTAAACTAGGCATGCTTTTCTAATCTAAAACACACCAGCTCTAAAGAAATATAATCTAATTAAATCTCCACACCACGTTTAAGCATAATATCTCTTTAGATAAAGCCCATTTCTAGGTTTATCTAAAGGGACACCATCAAAATCTATCAGCTCATAGGCCCCTTTTGCCAGTTTTCGCTTAACAATGAAAGGACCATGCCACATAGGCACAAATTTTCCAGCTCCTAGCTTATCGTTGGCTTGATCATAAACTGAGACTAGGTATCCTTCTGAAAAAATTCGAGGGGTAACACTTCTATCATACTGAGCTTTTATTCGTTTAACATGAGCCTCGTTTGCTATTGCAGCACTTCGTCGATTCTCATCTAGCCGAGCCAAGTACAAAAAACGTTTTTCCTCTTCAGACATAGCTGGAAGTAATTCTATGGCTAATTTCAAAGACAGAATTTCACATTCAATCGGCAACACAGCTTCCAAACTGTAAACAAGTTGAAAGGGAATGAAACCAGTTGATGTTTTTACCGAGGTTCGATATGCCGAAAGTGCTGAAAATAACATGGAATGCCAATTCGACTTATGAATACCAATAATTCGTCTGATCATAGTGACTAAAACTTTATTGATAGCTTCAACCAAACCATTATCCTGCAGATAATACGGAGTGGAACTATCGTGGCACAGGCCAAGTTGATCTATCAGTTCAGTCATCATGATATTTCGAAAATGACTTCCATGATCTGTAATAATGGCTTGAGGAACACTGAACCTAGCAATTATGTGATTGAATACAAAAGTTACAGTAGTCTTGCCGTCAGCCGAAAATGTAGGCATCGCCTCGGCCCACTTAGTAAAATAATCTACCGCTAAGATAATATATGCATGCCCCTTGGCTGAGTGAGGGTTACATGTAATAAAGTCAATACCCCATTTTGCGAAAGGACCAACAGCAATTATAGGGTGAAGAGGAGCTGGTGGTGCACGCATCTTACGATCAAAGAGTTGACAATTGTGGCATTTCCAGACTGCATAGATACAATCTTTGAATAACGACGGCCAGAAATAACCAGCGCGCAATATCTTTTGTGTTGTGGCATACCCAGACATATGACCGCCACATGCTCCATAATTTCAGTCATTTAAAACCTTATCAGCTTCTTCATGAGTAAGACAACTTCAGAAAATAGAATCCGCTCCATGAAAATAGAGTGTATCACCAATAATATTGTATTGCTGGGATTGAAAATGTATTTTCCATCGCTGAGATCGTGAGATGTCAGGCCGAAAAGATTAGATTTGGAGATAAATGATAATATCCCCATACCATGGATCAATAGTACTGATAAGAGGGGAAATCACACATCAATTTAGCAAAAACCAAAGATTTCTTTGCCTTGGATTTTTCAAACTCCAAGTCAAAATCCTGCAGGATAACTATCCATTTGAAATACTTGCCTCCTAGCAATTGTTTGGTTAAAATGTACATCATATGGTTACAGTCAGAAATTACTGTGGTTTTGCATAATAAGATGTAGTGTCTAAATCTTTGAACAGCTTGAACAGTTTCCAAGGCCAATTTCTCCACATGTGTGTATTTGATCTCAATCAGATGCAGATTTCGACTAAGATATTAAATCACATGTTCAGTTTTAGATTCGTCTTCCTGAAATAAAACCATCCCAATTTTGGAATGAGAGGCGGCGAGGTACAAAACGTAGTCCTGGTTGTAGTTGGGAGGATCAAATAACAGTGCATGGGTCAACGCGTGTTTAAGTGCATCAAAATATCGATCAACGATCTCATCCCAAAAGAATGGAATGTTATGTTTCAGCAACCGGGTAAAACCATTTGTTAGTTTGGCGTAGTTAGGAATGAACCGACGTAAAAAAATTTCTTTCCCCTGCAAACTTTGGAGTTGGCGCAGAGTCGAAGGAAGAGGTAAATTGACAATAGCTTCGACCTTCGAAAAATCAACGCGAATTCCTACTTTCGAAACAACAAATCCCAGTAAGCGACCCGATTCTACACAGAAAACACATTTGTGTGGATTCAGCCTAATTCAATAATGCCTACATCTCATAAAAATATCTCGTAAATGAGTGAGATGGTCGGCCCTACACGATGAATGAATAGGTAAATCATCGAGATAAGGTTGCACAATGTGCTCAATGTCATGAAATGCATAAGACATAGCCCTTTGAAAAGTTTCTCCAGTGTTTTTTAATCCAAAAGGTAGTTTGAAATAAGCAAATGTCCCCCATGGAAAAATGAAATTTGTTTTTGGCTGATCAGTAGGGAGTATGTTTACTTGATTGTAACCAGAAAAACCATCCATAAAGGAAAACATTTCACTTCCGGCACAATCATCAATTATTTGATCGATATAGGGGGTTGGATAATTGTCTTTAGGACAAGCTCGATGAATATCCCTATAATCGATACATACTCGTATCTTTCCTTGTTTTTTAGTAACAGGAACAATATTCGATACCCAATCCATTAAAGGAATTGGATAAATAAAACTTGCGCGAAGTAATTTTTCAACTTCGGCTTTTATAGTAGCATCTTTTCTAGGATGTATTTGACGTAAACGTTGACGAACAGGTTTGGCATTTGGGTAAGTCTTGATTTCATGTATGAAAATTGACGGATCGATTCCTGGCATTTCTTCATAGGACCAGGCAAACACATCACGGAATTCTTGAAATAGGGCTTTATGAGTTTGAATTTCATCTTCTGTACAGCAAGCACCTATATGAATGTTTTCAATTATTCCTGGCTTTACTGAAATGTCAATTGGAATTGTTCAAGAGATATTTTCCAAATTTAACTCAGAATCGGAATTTTGCAATGGATTTTGTGGTTCTTTGACATATTCAGCAGTAAAAATAGAAGCGAAATCATCTTCAAAATGATCCAGCTCAGGTAAAAACGAAGATCGAGGATGTAGATCTTCCCATGGTAAATCATCAACAGACAAAAATTCACGAATCTGCTCATCAGTATGAACAAGATCAGGAAATGTCGTTGTGGCTGAACTAGATATAGAAAGTGATTCCTCATGGATCCCATTCATTGGATTAGTTTTGGTTGAAGAGGGGTTGGAAAGTGACTGTACAGCCTGATACGCAATTTCAAATGGACTCAAAGGCATCATGCCATCAAATGAATCTAACTGGGAATCAAAAGGTATGATCCAAGGATCATCAAACATAACAGTATCTGACGAAATCATATGAATAGTTGCGATAGAAGGCGATATGTTAGGAGGAGGAAAGGAAAAAGTTCTTAGTAAACCAGAATCTTTAATCAAACCTACTCCAACATCCTTGTAAGGGATAGTCACTTTACCAACGTGCTGGATTATTTCTGTAGAGGCTAGATCAGAAGAAAAATAAGTTAACTGATCTATTGTAACGATCCTTCCTTGATGTGGAAATTTTATGAGCCGAAAGACCGAAGAAACAACAGCAGTCATAGCATAAGACCAACTACGACCCAGAAGAAGGTTTTAATCTAAAGGGGCATCAACCACCTCCACATATAGATTTACGGTTTTACCTTCGACCCCTATGGGTAAATCCTGCAAAATACCAAAAGGGTGGAAACCTCGGCCATCAAAATCCTTTAGAATTGTCAGAGACTGATTGAGTGTAAGAGAACCAAGCGATTTCCAACACTGGATCGACATAATACACGTTGAAGCTCCCTCATCAATCACAGTCCGAAATATCAGTCTATTTTTTACTAACACTGAAATTTGGAAAGCCATTTGATGAGGTAGGCGAGGTGTACTATTCTCTAAATCGAAGATTATTAGGTTCGAATCCTGAATATCGACAGCTCCTATGGCAAACAAAAGTAATTTGTGTTGTGCTAGGCATGACTGCATCACTTCCTAAGCCGACATTGCTCAAGGGGAAATAGCTAAGTCTTCAACAATGTTGTAATCCTGAGTAGCTCTCGCATGTGGATTGAAAGTTGATTTACGAAGAACACCCTTATCAGGCGGTTTGATTATTAAGTCCGGATTTGGTTTCTCGATCTGTAGCGGACCAGAAATAGGAGGAGGTGTAGTTGATGTGTTTGCATTAGAAGATTATGCTTCTTTACCATCAACAGGATTCTTACTACCATAATCTTGCGATCGCGTCGCAATCCGTACATGAGACATCATTAGAATAGGTTCTTCTGAGGCATTCGAGGTAGAACCAACCATCTTACTATCTTGAGTTGGAAAAGGATCCTTCAAGACAGCAGGTTGTTGTGAACCTTTAACGAATTTTGCAACCTCTGCTCGATGTGGGCATTCCTTAGTAAAATGATCCTCGTCACAAATGTAACAAGGATAGCGAGGTTTGAATTTTTCGTCATTGGATTCATTTTTATCAGTTTTCTCTTTTGAATTCTTTTTGTTTTTATTCTTCCCTTTCTTTTTACCGTCGGATTTAGATTTGGTCGTAGATCTCTCTACGACATGAATGTCAGCAGAAATTTCGGGGAATCAGGTAAAGTTATAATAGGAGAAGAATTCTTTGAAGATTTCTTCTTGATTTTAGTATTTACTGTACCAATCATACCATCAGCGGCATGAGACCCTAAAGGAGCTACAGCTATTTGACCTTGTTTTGGAAGATCGGGGATTTTTTCATGTAAAGTACCTGACTGCGTATAAACGAGGTCAAGGTACTGAGCTTGAGCAATTACTTGCTCCCCAGTAACAACGCCAGCCTTAGCTACGTCTTCAGTGATTTTGGGTAACAATGATTTAACAAACCATTCCGCCAAAATTTGATCCAGAATGTAAACTCTCACCAAACGCCTTCTACGTCGCCATTCATGAATATGATCAGAAATATATGTGGATGTGGATTGCTTTAGTGAAGTTAATAGTTCCATGCCATTGTCATATCTAACAAGCAACTGAAAATGAGTCAAGAAGGCAGTTG
The DNA here is from genome assembly GCA_034641835.2 of Pinus albicaulis. Classification (NCBI taxonomy): domain Eukaryota; kingdom Viridiplantae; phylum Streptophyta; class Pinopsida; order Pinales; family Pinaceae; genus Pinus; species Pinus albicaulis. The sequence continues at coordinate 1,913,430,141 of CM076578.1, forward strand.
CTAACTGACTAAAATTATTAAATAGCCTCATGGTAACTCAATGTACCATTTGGCGGCAAGACCAATAAGAGTTCTTTGGAAAAGACGTAAGCGAATTGAATCATCAATTTTTGAATTAGACGCACACCAGAGGTGATAAGTCATCACGTGATTTGATGGATCCTCTCCTGAATTACCTTCGAATTTTGGTATATCACTGGGCAACTTATGCGGCATTGGCGGCTAGTATGGATAATAAAAAATTGGATCATTCGTAAGGCAAGTCAAATCAGGTAAATAAAAAGTTGAAATAAATGGTAACTGAAGGTTAGGGTCGCAAAAACCTTGAGTAGCCAAAGCAGTTCCAGGAGGAGGATACCCAGAAAAACTGGGAATTTGATTTGCATTAGGAATTGTGTAACCTCCCAGGTAACCAGGATTAACCAGACCAAACTGGGGTTGTTGAGGTTGTTGATAAGTATAGCCAGGGTATGGTTGATACTGATAATTTGGATTTTTTGAAACGAGACCGAATTGAGGCTGTCCCTGGTACGGTTGATACGTGAATTTGGGTTGACTTTTGACCACCGTACTTGTACCATCTTGTCCCGCAGGCATCTAGACTGAAGTCTGAACTAAAGGTCCTGACTGGGGTACAGAGACTTGAGGGATTTGCACGGATGCAGGGATAGAAGAACTCAGAGCTACAGATACTCTAGAAACAGGTGTTATAGATTGAACAGACGTTGCAGCAGTTTGAGGTGGAGTCTGAGGTGTACTAGGCCCAGACTGTTGAATAGAACTAGGTGCAAGAGTTTGAATATTAGGCTGGACGGGTTGCTGGGTTGGACCAGAAACCAAAGGCTGTCCAGGTTGAGAAGGAAACTGTACATAAGGCTGCATAGGTTGTTGATATTGGGATGGATCCCACACCATATTCATTCCGGGGTATTGTCCCGTAGAAGGTTGAACGTAAGGACCATAGCCTGGTTGAACATAGGGTTGATAAGTAAGTGGTAAATTTCTAGTTCCTTGAATAGATGATTGACTAGAAGGCTATTGGAAACCTTGAATTGGGTACTGACCTTGAGGTTGATAACCCTAAGGCGTGTACTGAAGTTGGGGTTGATAAGGACCCTGAGGAGCATATTGAGTTTGGGGCTGACCCTGGGGCATGTAATGTCCTTGAGGTTGTCCTCCAAAATAATATGATTCCACAGTTTGTCCTGGGAAAAAGATACCTTGAGGTTGCCCCCTAGGTGGTAACTGACTACTTGAAGGTTGCCCCCCAGGCGGTAATTGAGTACCCTGAGGTTTCCCCCCAGGCGATAACTGATTTCCCTGGAATTTTCGTCTATGCGATAACTGACTGCCTTGAGGTTGAGGATTTGGAATATTACGAGACATCATAAAGATTTTCTTTGCGTTCGACGTTTCAGTTTTAATTCCACTTAGACCGGATGATAATACATGTTCAATTGGTTGCAGAGCTGCTCCAGAGAAAGTACCAGACAAAGCCTGATATCCCACAGGAATAGAAGGACGTGTAAAAATTCTTCCGGTGTCTGGGAAAACATGGATGACTCTCATGCCATAATAGATGACGGATAGTAACCTCTGGGTGTAGGATGAAATGGAATTCGAGGTGGAGAAAAAGCAAGACCCGGATTCTCTAAAAACTTTTTCAAAGATAGATACCAAGTGTCAGTTCGAATAGGGTTGTAGAAAATAGATTCACTCTCCCTAATATTTAAAGACTGAGGGGATTCGGGAAGAGATAACTCTTCGTCTTGACTAGTAAGTTCTTCAATAGAAATACAGTCAGATGGAAGATCTTCAGTGATAATATTTCTTACCCTAGGTGAACCAGGATCGCTAGAAGTTGGTGTAATAAATCCTGAGGATGTTTCCAAAACAGAAGGTTCAGTTTCAGGTTCAGAAATTTTAGGTTCATCAGCAAGTTCACTGGAAAGAGAAATACTACCAGTAACTTCCGAAACTGAAATTGGTTCATAAATATGTTCTGTTATGGGTGTTTGATGATCAGGATGAAAAACTATAGATGAAGTTCCAATTTCTCTTGATCTAATTCTACTGCTACTAGATGATACTAGAGCACGCAGCCCTTCAAGATAACCTGGTGTATATTCAGGGGGTTTCCCTTGAATTCTCTGGGATTGTCTCCACAATTCTGCCACAATTAAATATTAACTAATCACACGCAAACAAAGAAAATTTCAATAAAAACACCTAAATTCTCTAAAGAAACAAACAGATGAATCACATGCTTAAAAATCTAAGGGTTCAAACCACACAAAAACAGTAAACTTATCGTACTAAAAACACTAGTTGGTGATGAAATCCAACTTAGTATAATTTTAATATAGAAAGGGTGGTTGGAACAGTTACCCCGACAACCTGCTTAATGAAACACACTGGCACAAGTTTCTTCACAAAACCATCTCGTGTGAAGAGAACCCCCTAGAGATTCCAAGTGAGTCTAGTCGATGTCTGCTCCAGGTACATTGAGATCTTTCCTTCACCATCACCTTAGGAAATAATCTTAAGTTTTTGGACACTAAGGTTACCAACAATAACAAATACAACTGGGGGAACAGTCTACGATCCGATCCCACGCGCAAGGGCAGAGTAACAAAGCTCAATCCCCTTGAAGGCTCCTCGACATGGTTAATCTGAGGTTTACCGACAAGTGACCCCAGGCTCCTCGACAGTGGTTAATCTGAGGTTTACCGTTTGTAATGCGTGCAAAATCTTCTATCTTCTCCAATGAAAAAGAATTGATTGTCTCAAAGGTTCGGACATGATCTCGTGATTGACTTATTTAAGAGAAGCTTCCCATATTGTACCAATTACAATTGGATTTATTTCCTACCGTAAGATCTTATCTACTTGTTTGTTTTTACTATCTTGGAGAGTTAATTACTCCCTACTCCAAGATACTAGCCTAAGCTATGTTGGTGATAAGAGCCCTAGAAAATAAAAAGATTGCTAGATGAATTTTAATTAAGCGTTACTTTTATGAGTTGTTTATTAAGTCAATAGGTACGGAAATGAAACTTTGATGGTGTGAAGACTCGACTTCCAAAAACACTAAAAATGCACCTAAAAATGATAATCAATTCGTTTTCTTTCAATGAAATTCTAGCTAAAGAAAGAGTTTGAGAATGCAATTCTTTTAAAAAACAATTCTTTCTTCAAACATAAAGAATAACCAAAAGAAAATATTTTTGTCTTTTCAACAATAACCCAAAATGAGACAGATTATCAAAGCTCACAATAAAATCCTTTCACTTTCAAAAACTTGAAAACTACCAAACAACTTCCTTCAAAATAAATCTACAAATTTTAAAAGCACTCAAAACTATATAAAACTAATTTCGAGATCTACAAAATTTAAAAATCTAACTAAATAAAAGCTTTAATATTTTTGAAGAATGTTTTACTTAGTTGTTCAATAAACTAAGGATATATTTGTCCAGAATAACAAACAAATCAAAAACACTCAGATATGTTTTTATAAAAATGAAATTCAAAACCTATAACAAAGTTTTTTCGAAGATTTGCAAAGAAACAAGGAGATCTATTTCTCAATAAAGGATGGATTTCAAAATCAGGTAAGACTCAGCAAAAAGGAAAAAAATACCAATGTAATCTGAGGTATTTCAAACTGCCAATGCTGCGAATCACTACAAAGACCAAGTGAAAAGCAATCCAAAATACAAAACTTCTAGAAAATCATCAAAACACAAATACCGTTGGAATTCATTCACAAAAGGCTTTTGATAGAAACAACGTCAATCTAGGAAGATACTAAAAACTCTAAACCAAAAATAAAGATAAACTAAAGAAAGAAATCTGGAGTTTTTCAAAATTTTAACAGGGTCTGAAGGCTTCCAGAAGTAACAGGTGCGGTCCCGCACTGTTTACTCAAGGAAAGTGCGAAACTGCACGCACTGTGCAAAACGACAAAGTGCAGTCCCTAGAAAAGTTAAAGAAAAACATAAAAGATTTCAAGATTTTCAAAAATAGAGAAAACCTAAGCTACCCAGGCAGATATCTATCAATCAAAAACCAGGAAAAACTTTTCCTCAAATCAAAATAAAAGAGAACCAAAACCAACAAGTTCGATCCCTAGTGGAGTAGCCAATTTTTTGTATGGATTAATCAATCTTGCGGACAAGACCGATCTCCCTAGTACCAAAAAGGTAATCTAGCAACAAACAGCCAAATGAACTAATATTTCTCTAAGCATATATGATTTACAAAAAGCACTATAGAGGTGTAAAAGACTTACCGTAGGTCCAACGCTTGTTTGAAGTCGTTGTTGTCCCTCGTTCACTTGAAGGAGTTATCCTCGTAAAGCTGCAGTCACAAACAAGAAAATATTAAATAGCACCTGTATAGTAAAGATCATGAATCATGCTTATCATGGTGATCAAGGAATCCATGAAATAAATAGTTTAACTAACAGCTTATTGAGAAAAATGAATTCATTTGTATTAACTTTAACAGAAAGAAAACCTTACAACCTTAGCCTTGATGTTGAACAGGCCTTCCCGGGGTCCGAAGTAGGAATCTCCTCTACTCTGATAAGCTCTGCACTCCTCCAACCGAGATAGATAGAGGTATGTGATTTCTCCTCTCAAAAATCTCAGTTAAATGAGTCTGAATCCCAACAGCACTTAACCTCAAATATTTCTAAAGCTTGAACTCCCTTTGAGGCTACCCAATGCCTCTTTTTATAGTGGAAAAGAGGAGATTTTCAGTTCCAACTATGAAGGGATAGAATCCTCCTTCAAAGGGATAAGCTCCTCACATCAAGGGGTTAGCTCCATAAGGTAAGAGATACATGAACCTCATATGAGCGGTTCTGCCACCACAAGATTTTTTCTAGAGGCTTCTAGAATTTACTGAAAATGAGATTTTTTTATTTTACTTGCGCCTTTTTAATATTTACAGGGGTTCGCACCTATAACACAGAAAAAGTGCATTCAGGTACACATAAGACATGAACATTAGGTGCGATACCGCAGGCAAGATATAGAGAAAGTGTGACACCAAAATTAAGGGGATTTTTAGGAACTTTTCTCTTATTTTCAAGGCTTGACATGAGGAACTGATATGTTAGACTTGCAAAGGAGGAAGTATGAGTAATAATGAGCTCATACACATAGCAGAATGTCAGGATGAAAATTTTTAGTGTAACACTACTGGCATATTGTCGTTATCATCTTGTTCATCCTTTGAGATTTTCATAATCTTCTTGAAAATGTAACATGAAAATAAACTATTTAAATTTTATATTGATATATGAAAAGTAAATATAGCATTAAAAGTGATATTTATAAAGGATTTATTTCTAGTAATATATACATATAATTCTAGAAAAACATTTAAAGTAATATTACTTTTTCATTCCTTTTTTTTTGTACGCTTTTGCTATTAAAAGTTTGACATGTCTCATTGACCAATTCTTTGGAAAGTCATCCTGTATTTTAGATAAAAGTTGGTTCTTAGAATCATTGGATTGATTTTTGTATTGTAAGTGGAGAGAACATCTATACATTCGTTCCACTTGATCCCTCAAAGTTTTGTAAAAAATTTTCCCCCTTTCGTTAACCTCCAACACCACTCCAGATGAGTTAAGGAGAAATTCATTTTCATTTTCATGTTCTATTTTTTTTATTTTCCTAGAACAACATTCCTTTTCTGAGTTGTTGGTCCCTGTATAAAATTAAACATATGTGAATTAATAGACTGTTTGAAACATGTTATCTAATATTTTTAAGTATATTATTAATGAAAATTACAAAAATAAACTCATATTGGATCGATAGTGTTTTTTCATTCACCTGATATTGGATCAATAGTAAGAAACTCGTGCTCTTACAAAGGCATTAGAGAAAATAAGGGACCATCGTACGATGCTTTCTGTCAACAAGGAGACCTGGTGTGTTATATGTTAACCGATGCGCCATGTTATCACTCCACCAGATTTCCAAGGCTGAGGAAGGAATCCCAACAGAGGTAACCACAAACCAAGATTTTGACTTGATAGCTAGCCCTATCAAGCTAGAGAGGGCTCTCTCCAAAAGGGTCACAACCAAGAGGGTTGGATGAAAAAATTTTGGGCTAGTTATGAAATGCATGGGTTTGTTTCTTTTGATTTTGGGGTTAGGCTCACTGAATGAGGATTAAGTCAAGGGGACTAGATTAGGGCTAATGAGATACAATTTTAGTACATTCGATGGGGAAAAGTAGGTAGAATGCTCAACACTTGAAGGTGATTTGGTGAGATGGTTTAATACTGATGAGGAGCTAGGAAGAGCATAGGGGATTAGTTCTTCCTAAACTGAAGAAAATGGACAGATTGTGAAAAATTTCCCAAAACGGAGCATGAAAAACATGTATTATGCCTTTCAACTTGAAATTTAATATATAATAGACATGAAAAGGTTTATGAGCTTACAAAAAATTCATACAAATGATCACAGAGAAAAAAATATGCCAAACATTCATACCACATGAATATCAAGGAAATAGCTGCAATTTTTCATTAATATCCAGGCAAAATTGTTTCTTGATCAATACACTAACATTCAAACTAATGCCAACCTTTGACTTCTCTGAAGACCTGAGCTAAATAGACCTAAAACCCACCTCCACTCATCCATAAGGATCAAATACATGAGGTGAGAGATATATTACATAAAAATTTGAACTGATAGCTAGAGTATAGGATGAGAAAAGTGACTCATTCCTATCTCTAATAAATTGATTCATTACACTTCAATTGATAGACTTACCTAATGTATCTACCCTAGATAAAAGTAAAAACATGGTATTTACATTCATCTTGACCATTTACATAAGTAAATTCCTCATTTTCCAAGGTAAAATTCAAACTGGAGTAAAACTCAAAAAATTGTTGAAGACTGTGTAAAATGCAATTTCCCTGTCAAACGCGCAGTGTCTAGGCAAAAAACAATGACCTCTGTTCAAGGCTAGTTTTGAGTGCCTTCCCGGTGTCCAAATCAACTCCATGATAGCTCATTAGAAACACGTTTGAGTATATTTTCCAAAACTACCTCCACTTTTCAAAATGGTGCTCATTTTCCCTATAAAAAACGTGTTCTACCAAGACTGGTAAAAGTGCAGCAACCAGGCAGATTTGGAGGTAGAAACATGAAAATTTGATGGTTTCTGGCACTTTTGATGGACCAGTTCTCCTCCGAAAACTCTGAAACTTTCTAGGGTTGATTTCCTCTCATCAATATGAACATGTTGATGGTGGCCATTTGTCATTTGGAGACCCCGAAAAGAGTGTAGCGTCCAAGTCGCTGTGCCTTTGGGAACTTTTTCTGTGCAAAAATACTCAAAAACACAGAAATGAACAAAAGTGAAAAGTGTGCCAAAATTTTGTCAAAATGGTGAGGGTAATTTCTCATCAAGTGCTTGAGGCATGGAGTGACACCTCAGCAAGTATATCTAACTTCTCTTTCTCTCTTTTCTTGGTCAAATTTTCAATTTTAGCATTGGCTCTTTTGAGCTTGGCCAATGCAATTCTCTCTTTTTGTGCATGAAGTTCAACCCTTGCCCTCAACAATTCATTTTCCTTGTTGGCCTTCTCTAGAAATTTCTCCAAATGTACATTGGCTCTATCAAGCCATGGTTCTCTATCCTTGATGATTGCTAGGGCAAGATTTTCATTTGGTTTGAGTTGGTCTTCTAGGTTATCTTCCCTTTGTTTCTCTAGGGCTAGAGATCATTTCAGCCCTTTATTCCTTGGTCTATATCTTGGAGGCTGATCCTCCTCATCATTAGGTTCATCAAAACTTTCCAATGTTTCCTCAAGTAAGGCTTTAGCCTTTTCTACCTCTCTTTGTGCTTTGACACACTTCACCTCATTGATGGCATGCTTGATCTTCAACTGTTGATTTTCTTGCTCAAGGAAGTCAATCACATACTTTTCCCTCTCAAGATTAGTTTCAAGTTCACTAATCTTTGCCTCTTTGCCTTTAATTTTTGTGTTATCACTCCAGTAAATTCTTCAGTTGTGGGATTTTGGTTTTTAGTCAAAGAATACTAGAGGTAACCACAAACCTACTTCAAACTCTAGGATCTAGCCTTCCTAGGGTTCAGAGAGGACTCTCTCTTTAAAGTTTAACTTTTTTTTAGTCTTGAATATTAGGCTAGTTATTAAAGTGCATATTTGGTTTTGTTTTGTTGTATTTGGTGGGAAAAATTCACTTGGAGGGTAGATAGAGGGAAATCTACTTTTCCATTGGGCTATGGAGTCTAAGTCAAGCTAAAAAAACTGGGATCAAAGCCTAAAAGGTCAAATGTCTGCAGGGTAAGGTAGATAACCCTTGGAGATCTTGAGAAAAATGGTTTTTGAGATGGTATGATCGGGATAAAGGGCATTTAAGGATCCTTTGATCCATAAAAGGGAAGTAGAAGATAGAGGTCAAACGAGAGAGGGAGAAATTAAGAATTCCCTACACCGGAAATTAGAAGAAAACAAAGAAATGATAACTAGTTAAAAACAGGGTGCTATTAACATGTCCTATAGTAATACTCCTACTTATACATTCAGATTTAGAATTAAAACACAGATGTATGCATGAAACAAAAGAAGATAACAATGAAAAGTTTAAAGAGAGTACTTCACTCCAGATAAATTATCACAAGGATCCTGAAGTATGATGCCAAAAAGGTGATCCAGTCTGCTGCTCAAAATCTAAATCCAAAGCCTTCAAGTCAACAAAATATCTATAGTAATCTCCAACAATTTTATTCCACCCCAAAATACTTCCAAGAGTGAAGTATTTATATAAAATGTTTTACAAAATATCCTAGATGACTTCTAGGAATAAACTTAGGAAAATTAAATCTTTTACAACAATAATAGTGACAACTTTCTCAACAAACTAGCAAGCTGTCCTATTTTATTCAAAATAAATAGAAACAATTTGTAGATAAGAAGCAGCTGGCTACTTATGTGTCTTCCCTGCTGGCTTTTTAGATATTTTTTGAAAATATAGTCACCTTTATTGATACTCTTTCACGCTGATACTCTTTATAACTGATCCTCTTTCAATTCTGATACCCTTTACTACTGATCCTCTTTCAATTCTGATACTCTTTACCTTCAGTAAAACTGTCTTCTTGCTCTAAAAATCTGTTTTTACTGTGAATCAGCAAACAAAATTTTTGTTTTTCATGTGTTTTCCTTTATTTCTTTATAGAAAATCAATCAATGCCTGCCACTCCTCATTTTTAGGAATTCTAATTTTCTTGAGTTTCCTAGAATTTTCATCAGCCTCAGTGTACCGGGCAAATGTAGGTTTTATGACAAACAAATGTTTGATTTCATACTGTAAATTAAATAGATCTTCAAAACTTTTTAGCAATACTTTCCCTGTGGGAATTCCTTGGCCTGTTGGCTTGTTCACCTGCTCTTTGGTATGTTCGCTGATCTTTTTGTCATAATCATTTTGTGGCATTAGCTTGTCATTAATCACCATAATATCTGGAAGTCCCTTTTGTCTCAAATTGGTGAATTTAACCATGAATCTAGTGATAGCAATGTTCATTCCTTCACATTTCTCCTGAAGCTGCCCGATTATATTTCTTTTAGTGGTTACTTTCCTAATTTCTAGGATTGTGGCTATTCTATCATTGGTCTTTAACTCTTTAAGTTGCTGTCTGTTCTTGCTGTTTAGGAAATTGATTAACCTAACAACCTGTTCTGGTTTATCTGCCAATTCTTCTTGTGTCTTTTGGATCTCTGCCCGAGCTGCCAATAGTAACTCTCTCTGCTCAAAAATTACTTGAATTGATGGCCAAACATCATGAATGGCTTCAATTACATTATTCCATAAGTAATTTTTAATATATGATATTTGGTCCTTGAGAGTTAACTCTTTTTGGAGCTTATTTACCTCTTCACTCAATCTGTGAGCATTCTGTTCATGTATTTTGGCATCTATTTGAGCTGCTTTGCTTGTCTTCTCAATATTTTCAATTATCTTGGTCAATCTATTGATTTCATTGGTCTTCAAGGACATTTCCTCCATTGCCTTTACTAATTGACTGTTTCCATCTATAGGTGGCAACACTGTTGTAGAGGATTGATTTACTGAAGTAGTTGAAGAAGTCACTGGCACTGCAGTGGCCAGTGGCTCTTTTGGTGCCAATTTCTCTCCTAAGGTAGAGGGTAATGCTATTGTGATGACTGGGATAACAATGCGAATTACTGGTTCCTTAACTGTTTCCTTTTCTTGGACAACTTGGTCCATTTGTACTTCCATTTCTTTGATTTGAGCCGTGAGTTGAAGTATCAAGCTCATAATTTCATCTTTCTCCTTCTGATCCTGTAAACTTCCTTTGTTTGAGGATGCTCTCCTTGAGGAAGCTTGAGTTGTTTCCTCAAGGCAGCAATGTCCTCATTTTTCTTTTTAACCAATGCTTCAACTGCTTTTATGTTTGTAGGATCATATCCTACCTGCAATACTAACTCTTATAAGGCCTTTATCCTTAGATGATTTGCATATAGTGAAGCTTTATCCATTTTCATTTGGTCTTGCATATTAGAGATTGTATTTTGAAGTTTGTGAGCGCTCATAGCTTTTGTGGTCACTATGGAATAGAGCATCTCTGATGTTTGCCTATGGAATTCAATCTGATCCAACTCATGGATTTTATCTGTGGCTACTTCCATATCAACCTTTTTATAATCAACCACTGTTTTTGGCACTAGTACAGTAGGCTGTAAAACTGACATAATCAATTTTTGAGTTGAATAATCAAAGGATGATAGGAATCTGTTTTGGTTACCTACTTCTGCTTCAAAAACTGAGAATATATTTCAGTTTTGATTTCCTCATTTTTTAATTTGATTTTCTTGTAGTTTTTCTTAATATATAAATCTGTCTCCTCAGCTGAGTGTGAGGAGGAAGCCTCCATACCGTGTTGCCTCTCCATTATTTGTGCATCTTCATTATTCAACTGTTCCTGATTCTGATTTGGCTCACTAATGATTACAGTGGCTACATTAGTCTTTGTCTGTGCAGTGTTAGTGTTCAAAGCCTGTGTTTCCTCAACATCAATTGTTACTTTGCCTTTAGCTATTGTATCCATTTTAGGCCTCTTATTGTAAATGATTTTAAACTTAGTCTCTGTGGTAGTCTCTGCAATATAATCTCCTTCTTCTCTAATTCTTTTAGTGGATGGTTCTGGCTGTTTGGCAACTTCCAAAGGATGACTAGTATTCCTCTAGTTTACTGCCTCTGTTAAAGTATTCTCAATCCACTCAATTTGATTAGAAAATTTCTCTATATCTAGCTTTGACTCATGGATAAAGGGTGTCAATTTGCATTTTACCCTTAGTTTACTTAAGATCCCTTGTGGATCATAGTTCCATGGAAATATTTCTTCTAATTTGTATTCCTGTAATTGACTTGCTACTTCTCTTTGATTACATATGAAAGGCCCAATTTGATTTTTGAGTTTAAAATGAGTCTTTTTCTTGGCTGCCATAAAATTAATTGAATCTGAATTCAGGATCTGCCTAATGTATTCTAAGGCAAAGATCCTCATCGATGGATGCTTAGGTAACTTGCAGGGTAACAAGTTAGAACCAAAAACTCTAATTTCAGTGAAGTCCTTATATAAATACCAATCTCCTACTTTGCTTTGCTCTCATAGCTGCAAAATTCTCTTCATTTCCTCACTGATTCTGGGTTGCTCTGCTTTTGTCAAGATGGTGGTCAATGGATGCACAAACAACTCAGCAAACTCTGAATAATTGAATTTTGTCCCTTCCTTTCTGAGTATAGATGTCCAAAAGACAACTGATAGATGTTTTCCTTCTATATCCAATTTCTGAAGTGAAATAGGAAAGTTCTCTGATTGGAAAAATAGAAACAAGTGTAAAAGATAAGAGGTATATATGAATACCCCTTCCAGCTACAAATTAGACAATTGATAATGAATGCTATCAGCTATAAAAACAACATAGTCAAATATAACTGAGGGTGACTGTCCTAGAGAAAATGTAGACAAAAATCCCAACATTGACTCATAAGTATGTTCATCGGTGAAATACCCAAGTATAAAGGAAAGCATGGAGATAACATGCCTTGAACCTCCAGGGAATTTGGCAGTGGAATATGGAGGGTTTAATTTTGGGATTTCAACATGTAGAGGCATGAAAGTTTGGAAAAACATAAACCTTTTATGAAAATCTAAGTTAATGTATAGCTTAGTGAGGGCTTCAATAGATAATGGGACTGCTTATGGGTCTAATTGAAGCTGCAACATTTGGTTTATAGACTTTGTTGTAATAGTAAATAGGACTTCTTTGTTTTCATTGACAATAGATCTATGTTCTGGAATGTAGTATTGGTGACACAGTTTGATAAGTTCTTGACAAGGCTGTGTCAAGGGGACTACATATTTGGGCAAATTGGATTCCCAGATGTGAACATCTTCTTGATCATCTAGGGATTTTCCAAAACACCAGTTGTGTGTGTCTAACAAATTGAACTCAACTATAGGATAAACTATTTTGTAGTCAATGTTTGCTAGAGGAATATGCTCAATATCAACAACTGGAGGCTGCAATGGGTTGACTACAATGGTAGTATTTGGAGTCATGGCAGGAATAGCTTTGGGAGTCTTGGAACCTTCAGATTTGTTTCCACTCTGTTTTTTAGGCATTTTTACTGGCTTCTGCAAGCTTAAACTGTTTGCAGAGGTAATTTTACTATGACAGAGGCTGGATTAGGCAATTTCAACAAGATAGAATGCTTATTTGGCTTTTATAGTCAACTGGGTTTCTCAAATGAGGTTTTAAGGCTTAAAAACTGATCAAACACAGAAAACAAGGGTTTTCTGAGTTTCTTGATTGCAAATTGGGCTCAAACTTTGATAAAAAAGGTTTTTTCAGAAGATACAGGGCACTTGCAAGGGATTTTTGGCTTTTAGAGCTTGAAATTGACCCTAAAACTATGAAAAAAGGATAGCTTTCTTTGAAAATAGTGCGCAGCGGATTCTAGGATTCCTGGACAAATTTTGCGAGGGTTTTGCCTGTTTCCGGGAGTTTAGGTCAATTGAATTTAATCAATTTCTTAATCTTTACTGCTTCTTTTTCCTTTTAAAGGTATTTTGGATTTAGTTGCAGGTTAAATTGTTAGAAAAATACCTGGTTTTGACGCAGGTATTGGTTTAAATAGGGTTTTCTGCAATCTTCAGGTCAAATTGAATCTTCAGAGGTTGAACTGGAGCGATATAGCTCCTCTGCAGCCTTTTACAGATTTCTAGGGCTCTTTCAGAGGTTCTGGGTGTAAAAATTAGGAAGAAATGGCTATCAGGGGGCTCTGCGCAGGTTTATACAGAGTCGAGAGGGAAAACACTAGTTAAACGTGCAAAATATATGAATTAACGCATTTGCAAAAGGTTTTATTAAAACGTATAAATTTGCATTAAATGCAAGTCTAATCATGGCGGGAAGCGATTTTGGATTGCAAAGGTTTTGAAAACAGGCAGTTATCGCGTGGGTATCGAGCGGTAAGTTGTTTTGAACAAAACCCACGCGATCCAATCAGGAGAGGCCACGTGGAGGGGAAGGGTCTATGTAAAACAACCTATTTCACATAGCTTTTGCATTTGGGCGGTCGTGCACTTTTTCTATGCGATATGGATCGTCGACTGTCAGATATGAGAAAGGGATGCGAACGGTCGGGATTACTTTGGAAGTTGCATTGAACAAAGAGATGTGGGACCGGGCTTTTATGTATGGGCGGCTGGGTTAATATGTATTTAAACCTTTATAATGTGGTTGTTTGGGTAAAGGTTTAACACATATCTGAAATGTGTTATTTACACACAGCGGTGAGATAAAACTCATTGCAAAGGCGCTTTTAGACAAGGTTTTTTAAGCCTTATCCATTGGTATATATATGGCGGGTTGGGATTAAAATGTGTTAAAACCTTTATAATGTAACCAAGGGGTAAATGGTACAAAACATATATAAAAGGTTTTAGTCATGATATAGGTGGGGATTAATGTTTTTTATTCAAAACATTTGTTAAATGTTTAAATAAAAACATATGTAGGCGGGTTAAATTATATTATATAGTTTTTTAAACCTTTTACAGTTTTCAAACCACGAGGTCAGGATATTTTAATAACGCTAATTTTTTGACCAAAGGGTTTATAATTTGGGATTTTTATTTGCGCACATGGGATAATAAACTTTGGTCAAAACTTTATAATAGTGGGTTTTGGGGGTTTATTAAATATAAGGGAATTAATAACTAGGAAAAGCTATTTCTTAGGGATTTAATCAAATATGTTAAAAGTTAATATGAAAGGGGAGTGAAGTGTAAAACAAAAATACATATTTATCTCTAAGCATAGTTTAAAATCAAGCATTGCTCATATTTATATTTTCTTCACTAATACTTAGGATAAAATGTAATTCTGAGGGTTTTTATAAATGCTTCTAAAGGGATGAAATTAATTATTCTAGGGTTACAATTTTACTAAGTAAGAGTGTGTTTTTACTTAGAAAAAATGGGTCTTAGTACATGAATGAAGGGTAAATGATGATAAATGAGGATTTAGCATAAGAACTCAATATTTTCAACTAACCAGTCATAGAGCCTTGGGTCTGGTCCCAATTAAAGTCAGAGAAATGCTCTGAGCCTGTTTGACTGACAACTTAGAATACTGAATACTCATGGGGGAGGGGAAATTAGTGATTTTTCCCGATGATGTATTATTTACATGATTTCTCCACTGCTTTCTACCTACCCAATCTTGTATTTATAACCTTTTTTCTTCATTTTGCAGGTACATTTAGGCTTGCAACCATAAAACATTTTCTTTCAAAGCATAAAACTAATATAAATCTACCTTATATCATTCGAGGGATCATATTAAACTATTGAGCTTCTCATTATTCTCTACCTATCTACTGATTTGTCAAGTTTAAATTGTTTGACAAATCTTTATTCACTATCTAAAACATGAAATTGGAACATGAACAGTTAAGATTACACTATTTAACTGATCATGGATTATGACATTAATTAACACTCTGCACATAATTATTATTCTTGCAGTGAAAAGTAAAAGTAGTGGAATTTGGATTTGCTCTGTTATTTCTCTTTTTCTTTTGGGGTATATATTTTTCTAAGTCCTTTGATATTTCTTTTATGACTTTTACCCTCTTTTTGATTTTTTATTATTTTTCATATTTTCAAAATATGGGAAAACAACTTGCAGAAAGCAAGGTATGTACATATTTACAAGACTTATCAAAGTCAATTCAAAATTTTATGAACCCTATTATTATAGGACCCTAACAGTGGCTCCACATGGGGATGACATTTCCTGGTGAAATATCAAGAACTCTAAGACTTAGTAGCCTTTGAAATTTAACTGTAATGATCCTGTAAATGTATTATGATATCTGAAACTTATTCATATTTATGATATTTACTTTTCAAAGCTCAGGGCCTTCTCTTCGGGCTGCAACTTTGCTAAGGAAACATCCAATCCAATCTAAACTTTGCAATGTATATGTACAATGATCAAAGTGAATAAAAACTAACTATTGGTTAACTCAAGTGAGTAGTAGTGCTTCAGCATTCTGCCATTAACTGATCCTTCTTGCAGATCTGTTCCATCCAATTCTTTGAGAAAGAAAGCATTATTACCTCTATATCCATAAATTACATAAGGCCCTTTCCATAGAAAATAAAATTTTCCATGTTTTCCTTTGTCTTCTTTTCTGGAATCCCATTTTAACACTTTATTTGCTATGTAAAAATCATCCTCTTTAGTATTTTTATCATAGATTTTCTTGATCTTATCCTGAATGACTTGAGATTTGACACAAACTTATTCTCTTGTTTGTTGCAGGTGAATAGTTTGATTGATTCTCCTTTGGATGTCATTTGTTTCAACCTGTAATTCCTGGATAATTTTCATCACTGATACACCTAGGGAGGAAGGAAAAACAACATCCATACCATAAACTAGTTGGTAAGGTGAAGTACCAATGGATTTCTTAGTAGTAAGTATATCTGCCCATAAGGCATTGAATACATTTTTATGCCAAGTATTTTTATTGTCTTCAAGTAATTTTTTGATGATATTTACTAGGCTTTTGTTTGAGGATTCAGCTAGGCCATTACCTTGGGGGTAATATGCAGTAGAGTGGCCTAGGGTCATATGGTATTTGTGGAAAAATTCAATCATTTTCTTAGATTTTAATGCTGCTACATTATCAGTAATTATCTTTTGAGGGCACCCAAATCTTGAAAGGATGTTGTTTTCTAGGAAGGAAATAATGACAGTATCAGTGGATTGTCTGGAGGGTATGGCTTCAATCCACTTGGTAAAATAATCAGTGGTTGTCAAAATCCACTTATGTTGGCCTAAAGAGGGAGGGTGAATTTCACCAATGAAGTCTAAACCCTATTGTTGAAATGGCACTTCAGTTGAAACAGGCTTTAAAGGGAGGGGTAATCATTTCTTCTTACCCTCAAAAATTTGGCACTTATGACATGAAGTAACATATTTTTTTACATCAGCAAACAAAGTAGGCCAGTAAAAACCAGCTCTCAAGATCTTTTTAACAGTAGATTTCCAGTATAAATGTCCTCCACGGTCACCTGCATGAAATTTTTCAAGTATATTGTCAGCTTCTTCCTTTAGTAAACAATTTAGTAAAATACCACTATGATCTCTCCAAAAAGGTATATTATCTAAGATACAAAATCTTACTGCTTTAAGTTTTAAAAATATAGCTTTGGTTCTTGACAATCCAGGAGGAGCTTGTAATTTTTGGAGTACAAATATGATATATGTATACCAAGGTGAGTGTGAAAAGGCTTCATTGATCAATTGAGTTGCCATTTCTTCCTATTCATCTACTTGAGCAATGAAATTTATATCTAGGGCATTACAATTGGATTCAGTCGTAAGTCTGGCTAATCCTTGACCTCTAATGAGCTTGGTGGGTTTTATCTCTATGTCATATTCTAAAATAGTGGCAATCCACTTACCTCTTCTTCCATCAGGACCATCCTGAGTAAGAATGTCTTTAACTACATAATTTGGGACATATGCAATAATGTGTGAGTAGAGAATATAAACTCTGAAGTCTTTAATGGCCTTAACTAAGGCAAGGGCTTGTTTTTCCATAATATTGTACTTCAAAGGGGCATCTCTAAGGGCTTTACTGAAAAAATATATGGGTTGTTCAAATCCTTGATCATTTTTCTGCAGTAAAACTAGCAATGGTGTGTTCTGAAGCAAATGGAAAAATCATGAAATCTTTCTTAAAATCATGAATTATTAGGACTGGAGTTTTAGTTAAGGATTGTTTGATAGAGTCAAAAGATTTTTTAGCCTCAACAGTCCATCTAAGAACTGAATATTTTTTGAGCATGTTATTTAATTCTCTAATTATCTCAGCTAAATTAGATATGAATCTTCTTAAAAAAATTATCTTACCTAAATGTTTATTGGTGGGTTGATGCTTAGAATTTCTTCTATCCTAGCAGGATCTATCCTAATTCCTTCTTTTGAGATGATATGTCCAAGTAACTTACCTTCCTCTAGTCCAAATAGACTTTTATGAGGATTTAAGGAGATGCCATATTTCCTACACTTAATAAAAACTTGTCTCAAATGATCCAAGTGTTCATTATCTTTTTTGGAAAACACAATAATGTCATCTAAGTAAATAACTAATAAATCATGCATTTCCTTTGAAAATGCTATGTCCATAGCGCTTTGAAAAGTTGCTCCTGCATTCATTAGGCCAAAGGGCATTTTTACATACATAAAAGTGCCCCAAGGAGTGGTAAATGTTGTTTTCGCTTGGTCTTCTTCTTGAACTAGGATCTGGTTGTATCCTGAAAAACCATCTAACAATGAAATCCTTGAAGAACCTACTACCCTTTGTAATATGTGGTCCATTTTGGGCAAAAGGTAATTATCCTTTAAAGATACTTTGTTAAGATTTATAAAGTCCACACACAATATAATTTCTCCTGTTTTTTTTCTTGTAGGAACTAGGTTTGAAACCCAATCAGAATATTTGATTGGTGCAATGATCTGGGCATCATACACTCTCTTAACTTCTTTTTCAATCAAAGGTAATAGCACAGGAGTAATCCTTCTCAACTTTTGTTTGAATGGCTTTTGATCTTCTTTTATTGGAATTTTGTGTTGGATTATGTTTGTATCATAAGATTTTAAATCTTCATAACTGCAAGCAAACACATCTTGATATTCCTTTAAAAGCTCAATATATTTATCCTTTTCTTGTTGAGGTAAAATTTTGGATAGTTTGATTATCTTTGGTTTTGACTCTGTACCAATGTTACATTCCTCTATGTCAGATCTTACTGGTTCCATTTTTAGTTTTCTAGCTACATCATTAGAGTCAAAAAGATCCTCTAAGGGAGTTAAACCTTTAGGTAAAAAATTATCCTTAAGATTCACTATATATGATTCATATTCAACAATTTCTTCAATCTCTACTTTCTCTAAACTATCTATGTTAGCTTGACTAAATCTAGTGGGTTTATCAAACTTTATTTTATTTACATCTAAATCATTTAAATCTATTTCACAATCCAAATCATGATTTATTGTACAATATGTATCTATAATACAATTCTGAAATTCTCCTTTGTTGTTCATAAACTTGTAAATCTGTTCATCCTGAGAAAAAAATCTGCCAATACTTAAGATTATCTGGAATTATTGGCCTATGTTTGACTTCAGCAGCATATCTATGATTAGGTTGGAATGGTAAATTGCATGTACTAGCAAAATTTTCAAGACAGTGAGCTTGTATATTCTGCTTCCTAGGTATAACAACAAACTTACATTCCAATAAACCATCAGTTAGATCTATGACAGTGTCTCTATATCTGCTCAATCTAGGATGTAAACAGAATAAACTCCATTTACTTGTTTTATGATCAAATCTGAATCTCCCATGATTAAAATTCTTTTTCCTCCTGAGTTCCTAATGATTTGGAGTCCTAGATGAGGGCTTCATACTCAGCCATATTGTTTGTACATTTGAAATTTAGCCTAAAATCATGACCTTTGGAATGATTGGTCTCCATGTTTGTTATCCAGACTCCTGCTCCTACTCCTAACTTATTCACTGAACCATCAAAGTCTAAATGCCATTGAGATTCATGAAAAATGTTATCATTGTTTGGTACTCTTTTTTATCTACTAGTTCAGTTTGGATTTCATTTGTTACAAATTTACATAGGATAAAGGAATCAAGGTCAGTTGGTGTAGAGTAAATTGGGAATTTTATAGATATTTTAGCACTACTAACCATGTACTTCATTAATTTTTCCCTATATAACTTTTTGGGCTGGCCAAACACCGAGATAGTAGCATAAGACATGTCCAATTGTAGAGATCCCTGCAACTTTGCTCCCCATGAACGAGAAAGAAGCATGCCATATTTTGGTGGGATATCAACTACTACAATGTCCATTAATATACTCTTACCTAGGTATTGAACTAGTGTTACACACAAATCCTTAATTAAACCTAAGAATTTAACCTTACTGGAATCAAAAGAAAACAAATATTTGTATGGCCTTGTAATTTCTAGATTCAGAGTTTCCATGATGGCTTTTGGCATTAAGTTATGGGAAGCTCCTGAATCTAGCATTGTGTTATGTAGAATTTGATCATGAATGGTTAAACTGATATAGAATGGAGGAACTGCACCATATGCATGTTTTCCATTTACATCTGGGCCAAAAATCAACTCTGGATGATCATCATTTAAATTTATGGAGTATTCTCCATCATTCATATTTAGTGTTTCAGTTATAGTTTATTTGTACAAGTCATTTTTTACCAATTCAGTCAAAGGAATTGGTATTTTAAGTTTTGCAATTTCTGATTGTATGTTGAATGCAGGTTGAACTTTACTTATTTGAATCAATTCTTCTTTGGTAACTGTAGTTTGTGTTGGTTTATCTTGCTTTTCTACAATTATTTTTTCATTTTCATTTGTTTTAGGATTCTCTATTGTATTTCTTGTGTTTTACTACTTCTAAATTTATTTTCAGGGATTGTTTGTGAAGCAGTAGTTGTTCTTTCTGTTTTAGAATTTCCAGCAGATGTTTTTGAAGCAACAACTTTTGGGTCTGTTGTTTTAGGATCAACAGAAGGTTTTTTGGAATCTAAATTTGTTGTTTTTACAGAATTAGAGGCTTTAGCAGCAATATATTTTTGAGGATCTTTTGCAACCTAAGAAACTTCATCAGTAATGTCAACAATTTTAGGGCTTGATGATTTCTTAGGACTAGAAATGTTTTGGGAGGTATTTGAGTTTTGCTTATTTTCCCTTGTGAGAATTTGCAAAACTTTTGTTTTAGGGGCTTCTAATGTTTTCTGATTTTGATTTTGGGAAGTTTTCTTAATATAAAAATCATTGTTTTTCTTGTTTCTAAGGTTATACTGGTTGTGTATTTAATTTATTGCATAGTCGTAACCTTCCTTATAATCAAAGGATTCACCATAATCTAATTTAAACTGTTGAAGTTCATACAATTCCTGATCTTCCTGAGTTAGGAAAATGGTATTGTTGTCATCTATTCCCATTAGATTAATAGTATCCTCCTCATCATCATTATTATTCTGAGAACTTTCAGCATAGTTCTCTTGGAATGGTGGCCTAAAGGTTTGGTCAGGGGATATTTCTTTTCCTTTTCCAGAATTTATATTTTTCCTAAAGTTAGGATTTCTAATCTGTTGTTGGTTATCCCACTAAGGTCTTCTCTCCATATTATCTAATCTATCAATCACTCTTTCTAAATTTTTAGCTATGACATCCATTTTTGTGTCTGAATTTGAATTTTCTTATTTGATAATAACTCTTCCTTCATTTCTAAGTCTAGTTTTTCTAGCTAGGATGTTCACTTCTACACTTACTGCATCAGTTTGCATTTTTTCTAATGTATCTGCATCTCTTTCCCTTAATTGCTAAGCCATATCTTTGTCAAATCCATCAGGGAATTTGAGCATAACGAAATAAGGAGTAGGTTTCAGATTTGCAAGGATAGAATTATAGACACTATTATACCTAGTGCAGTAATCTTGGACTGACTCATTTGGGGCTCTTTTTAAATTATCAAATTCAGACAAAATTTGGAGGGGGTTCTTTTTATTTTCCCATTTATTTAAACACAAATTAAAAATATAGCCAAATCAGTTACACCACCAGTAGCTAAATCTTTGAACCACTTCTTAACTACTCCTATCAAATTTTGATCAGACAGTCTCATTTGAACATCTGAATCATCAATTTCATAAATTTCAAATAATTCTGACATCTTATTAATGTGTTGTTGAGTAGAATATTTAGTGCCATTAAACAATGGTATTTTGTTTTGATAGTCTTGTGGCATATCATGAAGTTTTTGTGGTAGGACAAGGGGAGAATATCTAGCAGCCATAGCTTGACTAGGAGGTAAGGTTGAACTGCTTCGAGCTGTGCTGAAAATGATAGTGGATGAACTAAAGATAGTATTTGAAGTGTTGGGAAACGAGGATAATGTTTTTAAGAAATCAAAAGGTGAACTAATGGATATAGTGGATGAAGTGATTGGTGGAAATATTATTTTGTGTTGTAGAAGTAGTTTAGGGATAAATTTATCTATAGATGAGCTAGTAGTAGGATTTATGAATGATGTGACAGCATAAATAGATGAATATTTAGCTGGAATTATTGTGGTATGTAATTGGGAAGCTGAAGGTATGTTTGCGTGAGTCAATAAATGAGCTAATTCAATAGCTTCATCAATATCCTTTAGAATAGTAACATTAATTTCCTCAACTTTGGTCTGATATTCAGCTTTCTTAGATCTAGAATTTACTGTAATAGATTTATGTTTTGCATTTAAAAATGAAAGAAAAGCAGGGTCTAAAACAACAGCTTTTAAATCATTTTTAGATTTACTTTTAAATAATGAATGCTCAAATTTCAGATCAAAATCAATGTCTTGAAGACTTTCTAATTCACTGGGTAATGAAATGACTCTTATCAATGAGATTTCACCCTCTAAATTTTTTGTTTATTTTTTCTTTTTACCAATTCGGTCTGGGTTATCTACTATGACAGCAGGCTTAGGATCCGGGTTAGACCTGGTATAGTAGGTTTTCCTAGAAGCCAGAATTACTATTTTTCAATATCCACAACCTATAAAAAATAATCTTAAAGTAAAAGGATGATTTAAATGATTCCTCTAAGACTAATTTTATGACTGAGGATTGGTTATTATCCCCAGTATGGTCGCCAGTAATGTTATCACTCCAGTAAATTCTTAAGTTGTGGGATTTTGGTTTTTATTCAAAGAATACTAGATGTAACCATAAACCTACTTCAAACTCTAGGATCTAGCCTTCCTAGGGTTTAGAGAGGGCTCTCTCTTTAAAGTTTAACTTTGTTTTATTTTTGAATATTTGGCTAGTTATTAAAGTATAGATTTGGTTTTGTTTTGTTGGATTTGGTGGGAAAATTTCACTTGGAGGGTAGATAGAGGAAAATCTACTTGTCCATTAGGCTATGGAGTCTAATTCAAGCTGACAAAACTGGGATCAAGGCTTAAAAGGTCAAATATCTGCAGGGCAAGGTAGATAACCCTTGGAGATCTTGGGAAAATTGGTCTTTGAGATGGTATGATCAGGATAAAGGTCATTTAAGAATCTTTAAATCCGGAAAAGGGAAGTAGAAGATAGAGGTCAAACGGGAGAGGGAGAAATTAAGAATTCCCTACACCAGACACCAGAAGAAAACAAAGAAATGATAACTAGTTAAAAACAAGGTGCTATTAACATGTCCTATAGTAATACTCCTAGTTATACATTCAGATTTAGAATTAAAACATAGATGTATGCATGAAACAAAAGAAGATAACAATGACAAGTTTAAGAGAGTACTTCACTCCAGATTGCTTATCACAGGGATCCTGAAGTATGATGCCAAAAATGTGATCTAGTCTGCTACTCAAATTCGAAATCCAAAGCCTTCAAGTCAACAAAATACCTATAGTAATCTCCAGCAATTTTATTCCACGCCAAAAATACTTCCAAGAATGAAGTATTTATATAAAATGTCTTACAAAATATCCCAGATGACTTATAGGAATAAAATTAGGAAAATTAAATCTCTTACTACAATAATAGTGACAGCTTGCTCAACAAACTAGCAAGTTGTCCTATTTTATTCAAAATAAATAGAAACTGTTTTAAGATAAGAAGCACTTGGCTGCTTATGTGTCTTCTCTACTGGCCTTTTTAGATATTTTTCAGAATCTAGTTGCCTTCATTGATACTCTTTAATGTTGATACTCTTTCTCACTGATACTCTTTAACCTTCGGATATTCTTTAACCTTCAGTAAACTGCCTTCTTGCTATAAAAATCTGTTTTGACAGTAAAATCAGCAAACGGATTTTCTTCTTCATGTGTTTGCCTTTTCTTTCTTCATATAAAATTAGTCAATGCTTGCCACTCCTCATTTTTAGGAATTCTAATATTCTTGACTTTCCTAAATTCTCATCAGCCTCAGTGTACCTGGAAAATGCAGGTTTGATGACAAACAAATGCTTGATTTCATACTGCAAATAAAACAAATCTTCAAAGATTTTTAGCAATACTTTTCCTGTGGGAATACCTTGGCCTGTTGGCTTTTTCACCTGCTCTTTGGCATGTTCTCTGATATTTTTTTCATAATCATTCTGAGGCATTAGCTTGTCATTAATCACCATAATATCTGGAAGCCTCGTTTGTCTTAAATTGGTGAATTTAACCATGAATCTAGTGACAGCAATTTTCATTCCTTCACCTTTCTCTTCAAGTTGCCTCATTAGATTTCTTTTAGTGGTTACCTTCCTAATTTCTAGGATAGTAGTTGTCCTGTCATTTATTTTCAATTCTTCAAGTTGTTGTCTATTCTTGCTGTTTAGGAAATTGATTAACCTAACAACATGTTTTGGTCTATTTTCCAATTCTTCTTGTGTCTTTTGGATCTCTGCCTGAGCTGCCAATAGAAATTCTCTCTACTCAAAAATTACTTGAATTGATGGCCAAACATCATGAATGGCTTCAATTACATTATTCCATAAGTAATTTTTAATATATGATATTTGATCCTTGAGAGTTAATTCTTTTTGGAGCTTCTTTACCTCTTCACTCAATCTATGAGAATTCTACTCATGTATTTTAGCATCTATCTGAGCTGCCTTGCTTGTTTTCTCAATATTTACAATTATCTTGGTCAATATATTGATTTCATTGGTCTTCAAGGACATCTCCTCCATTGCCTTTACTAGTTGACTGCTCTCATCTGTAGGTGGCAACACTATTGTAGAAGATTCAGTCACTGAAGTAGTTGAAGAAGTCATTGGCACTGCAGTGGCCAGTGGCTCTTTTGGTACCAATTTCTCTCCTAAAGTAGATGGTATTGTTGATGTGATGACTGGGATAACAGTGGGAATGATTGGTTCCTTAACTGTCTCTTTTTCTTGGACAACTTGGTCCATTTGTACTTCCATTTCTTTAATTTGAGCTGTTAGTTGAAGTATCAAGCTCATCATTTCATCTTTCTCCTTTTGATCCTGCAATACTTCCTTTGTTTGAGGATGCTCTCCTTGAGGAAGCTTGAGATGTTTCCTCAACGCAGCTATGTCCTCATTTTTCTTTTTAACCAATGCTTCAGTTGCTTTGATGTTTGTAGGATCATATCCTACCTGCGATACTAACTCTTCTAAGGCCTTTATCCTTAGATCCTTTGCATATAGTGAAGCTTTATCCATCTTCATTTGGTCCTTCATATTAGAAATAGTATTTTGAAGTCTATGAGCACACATAGCTTTTGTGGTTACTGTGGAATAGAGCATCTCTAATGTTTTCCTATAAAATTCAATCTGATCCAACTCATGGATTTTATCTATGGCTACTTCCATATCAACCTTTTTATAATCAGCCACTGTCTTTGGCACTGGTATAGTGGGCTGTGTTGTCGCACAGATTGTTCAGGGCACTGCGACAACGGTTCAGACTGGAGGTTGTCACTCTTATCTCCAATCTCTCTCTTTAAACTGTCTCCTTGCAAGTTAAGGGAGGTAGACCTTATTATAAATGAGGATGACAAATCCAGGAGACACAGCTAAAACATCAAATACTTATAAAATGAACGAGATTCCACAGATCTAGATTAGATATCACGTTAAGACCAGTGCCTCATGGAGTCAAACAGAATCCCGTTATGCAATTATAAACTAGTAAGTGATGACTAATTGTTGCTTATTAAAACACGATTGATTAATGATATTCAATTGAAAAACACCACAACCATGAAATCTGAACTAAAATCGAACTATGACATCGAACCAAAAATAAACGCGGGTTTTATCGTTTTAATAGTGTATGCGTTTGTTTTTTACTACTGGTTTGTTGTTGTTTTATATGTTGCAGGTCGACGTCAAGCGTGAAGTTCACTGGAACACAAAGACGCAGGTGGGAGTAGACGGCAAGATCGAATGAAACGTCAAGGGAGCAAATCGATGGATCGGACGGCAGGATCGAATGAGACATCTTGTGCTTGCACGCGTTTGTGTTTCATTTGCGATTGCAGGTTAGCTTGGACGGCGTGGAAAGTTTGGACGCTTGTAAAATGGAAGGGTCCGCAAAGAAAGGGATGGCGAAGACTGCCTGGACAGTGGTCGAATGTGCACTGAGGATGGTAAGGCAAAGATGCAAAGGGCTAGCGTGGAGCAAGGAATGGTCAACAGCAACAAGGAAATCGAAGGTTGACGCAGAGGATGCAGCGGCTAAGAGGACGTTTTTTTTAAGCTGGGCAGATACAGAGATAACAGTGTTTGATCAGAGAATGACCCAAGACGTCAAAAAATTGAAACCCTCTCCTTGATACCCTGATTTCATATACTGATTTAATCAAATGACGCTCATATTTGTTCACAGTGAGGATCCTGAGGCCAGATCTGGCCTTGAGGGGCTAGATCTGCCTTAGATATAAAAAAAAAATTGATTTTAATCCTTGAACCTGCAAGAAATAACCAGATCTGAAGATATACGCACCATGAAACAAATAAACCCTCACAGTCCTAAAAAATTTACAAATTTACAACTATTTTACAAATTTAAAACCCTAATGGTCAGATCTGAATCAGTTTAGCACAATTTTCAGAAGTTTAAAATTTTTAGTGAGAGGCACAAGCCTTCGAAACCCTGCAAAATCACAAATATCGTAAGATAGACCCGGAATTTAACAAATAAAGAGCTTATCAGATTTATGCTTATTGAGAGTCGGCTGGTCCAACCGAAGACTTCCCCAGACGCCCAATCTTAAAAAATAATTTCCCTGCACACTTAGATCTGAACTTTAGGCTGATAGAGATTTAAGAAAACAACATGAGACCCTTAGAAAAATCAGAATGTTATTTTATAAACCCAGAAAACTGCATAAGATACCTATATGCAGATTAATCCATGAAGGCCATCAACCATAAAATGCAAGAAACCAAATAACAGAGTTTAGAGACAATTCACCACATAGATCTGAGAAGGAACATCCAGATTTGTAACCCCAAAGTCTTTAGCTTTATTCCTCAAAAAGTTTACAAGAGCTTCTAAGAGCAAGTGCACGATTCTGAGATCGGATGATCCAATAATGACAAAGACCTCTAAATTTATAGGACCAGATCTCTAACGGCTAGTTTGGATGATCCTCATCAAAATAATCTCAACCGTCCAAAAGATTTAATTATCTTTTAATCCGGAGCGTTGAAATTAAAATTTTGGGGAAAAAACGAATTTATCATTTAATTCAATTTTAATTAACTCAAAAATATTATTTTTTGAGTTAATTACCCCAAAATTTTGACCTTGACTTAACCACCAGGGCCCAAGGGTCCAATATTTCTTAAAATTCTCAATATTCCCTTGCCCTGGGGCTGTCAAAATCATTTTCCAAGGACCAACAAATTTTGCCTTTAAAGATTTAATCCTAATTTAGGACCCTAAATTAATTAAATTTCTAGTTTAGGATTTTATTAATTAATTGACCAGAAAATTTAATTAATTGACTGAGAGGGGATTATAATTATTTTTCCAACCCTCTTTTACATGAGATAATACATTTATATACATGAAGGGGGAAAACCCATTCGTATAGACCCTCAAATAAATACCCGATTCTGCGACTCAAAACATGATCTAGTAGACCAAGTAGCTCAAACTACTTTTACAAGGACTCGATAAAAAACACTAGGACTCACTTAGCATGCTGATGACAAAATCCACCCTAGCTTTGGGGTGAGGCTGGAGGAAAAAACTCTGCCGATCACTTTCGTGAATCAGTGAGACAAAAAACCTCCTAGGATGGAAGTCATCAACAACATACTAGGCTTACCTAGGTTGTTACATACATGGACGGTCTTACTTAGATCATTTACATCATAAAATGCAGAATGGGTTTACATCATTATAAAAATTGTCGATCGGCGATGAAATCTGGATGACACAAGCCTCGAACATGATTAGTCCCATTTGAAAAAATGGGGGTGTACTGGTATGGGGTCGTTGACAAAGTGTGGTCAACATCTGGCTTTACTTGGGGACACGTTGCTTCATCGAAGGAATGTGAGAATCCAGAATAGAGGATGCCCTGTGGCATCAGATGTGCTCAATATAGTGTATGATGAGCATTTGCCTACTTTCAGGCAAGTCTGTAGGCTGCTTTTCAGATGTGCCATGTCCAATCTTGCTAATTGTAGGACTCTGTTTTATCTGAATGTCAAGCTGCTCTCGACCATCAGACGAATCAAACCACTTACTTCTTCTTTTCCACTTCTTTCTCTTCTTCTGAGTGGGTTGTGACGTCAGCATTGAGACACTGTAGATTTCTTGTCTTCATCTTGAAGATGTTTGTACAAAATATCTGAAGAACCTGGAGCGTGACCAATATTATTCTGGATATAATCTGTCAATGGTGACACATAAGCTTGGTCTTTCTCAACATCCTTTGAAATCATAGTTACATCCTCCGTGTGATGAGATGAGAATGGCTTCAGCAGACAAGAAGTCTTATGATCTGTTGATGAATCTTCATAATCAAATTTCGGCTGAAACATTTGTATATGTAATTTCTCCATTTTTTCCAACCTTTCATGTATGGAACTCATTTCCAACAAGTGATTTTCCCTCATGGTATTCATTTCCTGGGTGTGTCTTGCTTCCATGATGGACATCTGATTAGAATGATTAACTTCCATTATCTTTAACCTGTTTTCCATGACATTTATTTCCTGTGCATGACTTTCTTCCATGGAAGTTATCTTATTTTGAAGATTGATTTGGTTAGCTTCCATGTTTTGAATTATTTGCATATGACTGGGTTGCACATCCTTAATCATCTGAGCTAATTCCTTAACCTGACTTTCATGATCTTCTATATGCATGTGATAGTCCTTACCAACAACATTAATTTGATGACTTGACCTTGCCATTCTACTAGCTATGATCCTTTTGACAATGGGACAAGTAGCCTCTTCATGAAGATCATTACAGGCTCTACAATAAGGAGGAACTTCATCCACAAGATTTGCGAACTCAAGTTGATTTGTCGGTCTCTGCTTATAAGATAGGTCTCTTTTCTGCAAAGCATTATTATTTCTAGGTTGGGAATTATGTGTTTGAGCCCTTTCCATTTGAACCAACCTAGCCTGTAAGATACTTATTTCCTTAGCATGGTCAGAGATTAATTTTGCTTGATTAAGCTCCATGCTTTCAAGTTTCTTAGTATGATTAAGCTCCATACTTTCAAGTTTTTGCATTAACCTTTTCTTAGGGTCATCATCATCTTCTAGAGGTTCTTTCAACTTAGAATCTGTCAAAGATCTATCAAAATCTGGAGTTTCAGACATTCTAGATGCTTTCTTATCTTTTTCAATCTCCTCAGCTAAAGATTGACAAGCCTTATAATTTGCAGTTTTAGCCCGCCTTAACTCATATGAAGTATCAGAATCAAAAGCATCAATGTAAAAATTCAGAAGAGATCCATCAGGAGGCTTATGAGTTTGAGATATTTCTCTAAGAATACCATTAAATCTCCTGTTAAATTCTTCAGTCGTTTCATTTTCTTTCTTTTTTATGGTACTGATCTCTATTACCAAATGCCTATCTTCCCTTTTATCACCATACTTTTCCTTAAAAGCAGTTACAATAGATTCAAAAGTATTGAATGAACTATCAGGCTTTTCCATGAACCAGTCAGCAGCATCCTCGCCAAAAGTAAGAACAAAAGTTTTCATCTTTACATCATCGAAATTATTATTTGTAACTGCAAATCTATTCCACCAGTTATTGAAAGCAAACAAATGAGATTTAACACTAACTGCATCATTTCCTTTAAAGATAGGTAATTTATCCATTTGAGGGAGATCATGGGGATAACCCTGAATATTAGCAAAATTACACGGGGCAAAAATATTCATGATATCATCTTTAAGATTTTAGAAATAGATCCGTGTTCAAGAATAGTCAAAAGGTCCTCAAGAAGCGAACTTCTTGGCAGGAACTCTTGTAAGAAATGAAAAAATTGGAGTCGCCACTTGAACATGAAACTAATTCTAAAACAAAAGAAATAATCGAGAGCTAGCAGATGGATATCACGGGGGGGTTTTTGTCTGGGAGTAAAAAGATGAATAAGTGGAGTCGCCACCCAAACAAGAAGCCAACCGAAATGTCCAGGTGCTAAAGATACGATGATGAAATGATTAGTGATATGATGAATGATAAGATGATGAAAATATGAAGAGATGAAAGACACCAAAAAATGTGATCCCCTGCGACAGGCTAATGAATGGCGATAAAAAATCAGAAGATTATAAAATACCGTTAAGACGAAGGACAGAAAAACTCTATCCCCGGCAACGGTGCCAAAAAATGTTGTCGCACAGATTGTTCAGGGCACCGCGACAACGGTTCAGATTGGGGGCTGTCACCTCTATCCCCAACCTCTCTCTTTAAGCTGACTCCTTGCAGGCTAAGGGAGGTAGACCCTATTATAAATGAAGAATAAATCCACGAGACACAGCTAAAACATCAAATACTTATAAAATGAACGAGATTCCACAGATCTAGATTAGATATCACGTTAAGACCAGTGCCTCATGGAGTCAAACAGAATCCCGTTATGCAATTATAAACTAGTAAGTGATGACTAACTGCTGCTTATTAAAACATGATTGATTAATGATATTCAATTGAAAAACACCACAACCATGAAATCTGAACTAAAATCGAACTATGACATCGAACCAAAAATAAACGCGGGTTTTATCGTTTTAATAGTGTATGCGTTTGTCTTTTACTGCTGGTTTGTTGATGTTTTATATGTTGCAGGTCGACGTCAAGCGTGAAGTTCACTGGAACACAAAGACGCAGGTGGGAGTAGACGGCAGGATCGAATGAAACGTCAAGGGAGCAGATCGATGGATCGGACGGCAGGATCGAATGAGACGTCTTGTGCTTGCACGCGTTTTTGTTTCATTTGTGATTGCAGGTTAGCTTGGACGGCGTGGAGAGTTTGGACGCTTGTAAAATGGAAAGAGTCACATGAAAAGGATAAAGCGGCTTGCACGGACGGTGGTCGAATGTGCACGGGGACGGTAAGCGAGAAGATACAAAGGGCACAACATGGAGCAAGGAATAGTCCAGCAATGACAAGAAGCTCGAAGGTTAGCGCGGAGAGGATACCGACTAAGGAGGGCATTTTTTAGGCCGAGGGCGGTCTGAGAGATAGAGTGTTTGATCAGAGAATGACCCCGAAGGCAATCAAAATTGAAACCTCTCCTTGATACCACGATTTCATATCTTGATTTAATCAAATAGCCTTCGGTTGTTCTGATGAGGATCTGAGGGAACGGATCTGACCTTAGAGGGAATAGATACGCATTAGATATAAAAAAATGATTTTAATCCTTGAACACATCAAAATAACTGAGATCTTGAAGATATACGCACAGGGGAAACAAGTAAACCCTCAGATTAAAAAAAATTTACAAATTTACAACTAATTTACAGATTTAAAACCCTCATGGTCAGATTTGAATCCATTTTAGCACAATTTTCAAAGATTTAAAATTTTAGTGAGAGGCACAAGCCTTTGAAACCCTGCAAATTCACAAATATCGTAAGATAGACCTGGAATTTAACAAATAAAGAGCTTATCAGATTTATGTTTATTGAGAGTCGGTTGGTCCAACCGAAGACTTCCCCAGACGCCCAATCTTAAAAAAATTTCCCTGCACACTTAGATCTGAATCTTAGATCGATAGAGATTTAAGAAAACAACATGAGACCTTTGCAGAAAAATCAGAATGTTATTTTATAAACCCAGAAAACTGCATAAGATACCTATATGCAGATTAATCCATGTAGGCCATCAATCATAAAATGCAAGAAACCAAGTAGCAGAGTTTAGAGACAATTCACCACATAGATCTGAGAAGGAACATCCAGATTTGTAACCCCAAAGTCTTTAGCTTTATTCCTCAAAAAGTTTACAAGAGCTTCTAAGAGCAAGTGCATGATTCTAAGATCGGATGATCTAATAATGACAAAGACCTCTAAATTTATAGGACCAGATCTCTAACGGCTAGTTTGGATGATCCTCGTCAAAATAATCTCAACCGTCCAAAAGATTTAATTATCTTTTAATCCGGAGCGTTGAAATTAAAATTTTGGGGAAAAAATGAATTTATCATTTAATTCAATTTTAATTAACTCAAAAATATTATTTTTAAGTTAATTACCCGAAAATTTTGACCTTGACTTAACCACCAGGGCCCAAGGGTCCAATATTTCTTCAAATTCTCAATATTCCCTTGGCCTGGGGCTGTCAAAAATCATTTTCCAAGGACCAACAAATTTTGCCTTTAAAGATTTAATCCTAATTTAGGACCCTAAATTAATTAAATTTCTGGTTTGGGATTTTATTAATTAATTGACCAGAAAATTTAATTAATTGACTAAGAGGGGATTATAATTATTTTTCCAACCCTCTTTTACATGAGATAATACATTTACATACATGAAGGGGGAAAACCCATTCGTATAGACCCTCAAATAAATACCCAGTTCTGCAACTCAACATATGATCTAGCAGACCATGATCTAGCAGACTAAGCAGCTTGTAATCTACTTTTACCAGGACTCGATAGAACACTAGGACTCACTTAGCATGATGATGACAAAATCCACCCTAGCTTTGGGGTGAGGCTGGAGGGAAAAACTCTGCCGATCACTTTCGTGAATCAGTGAGACAAAAAACCTCTTAGGATAGAGATCATCAACAACATACTAGGCTTACCTAGGCTATTACATACACTGACGGTCTTACTTAGATCATTTACATCATAACACTGCAGAATGGGTTTACATCATTTATAACAATGTCAACTGTCGATCAGCGATGAAATCTGGATGACACGAGCCTTGAACATGATAAGTCCCATTTGAAAAAAATGGGGGTGTACTGCTACGGGGTCGTTGACAAAGTGTGGTCAAAAGGCTGTAAAATTGACATAATCAAATTTTGAGTTGAATAATCAAAGGTTGTTAAGAATCTATTTTGATTAGCTGGCTTCTGCTTTAAAATCTGAGAATATATTTCAGTTTTAATTTCCTCATTCTTCAATTTGATTTGCTTGTATTTTTCCTTAATATCTAAATCCTTCTCCTCAGCTGAATGTGAGGAGGAATCCTCCATACTTTGTTGCCTCTCCATTATTTGTGCATCTTCATTATTCAAGTGTTTTTTATTCTAATTTGGCTCACTAATGATCACAGTGGCTACATTGGTATATGTTTGTGTAGTGTTGGTATTCAAGGGTTGTGTTTCCTCAACATCTATTGTTACTTTGCCTTTAAATTATGTATCCAGTTTTGGCCTCTTATTGTAAATTATTTTAAACTTTGTCTATGTGGTAGTTTCTGCAGTATAAGCTCCTTCTTCTCTGATTCTTTTAGTGGATGTTTCTGGTTGTTTAGAAACCTCCAAAGGGTGACTAGTATTCCTTTTGTTTACTGCCTCTGTTAAAGTATTCTCAACCCACTCAATTTGATTAGCAAATTTCTCTATATCTAGCTTTGACTCATGGATAAAGGGTGTCAATTTACATTTTACTCTTAGTTTACTTAAGATCTCTTGTGGATCATAATTCCATGGGAGGCTTTGTTCTAATTTTTATTCCTGTAAAAGACTTGCTGCTTCCTTTTCTGCTCCTCTTTGATTACATATGAAAGGCCCAATTTGATTTTTGAGTTTAAATTGTGTCTTTTTCTTGGCTGCCATAAAATTGATTGAATCTTAATTTAGGATATGCCTAATGTACTCTAAGGCAAAGATCCTCATAGATGGATGCTTAGGTAACTTGTAGGGAAACAATTTAGAACCAAAAACTCTGATTTCAATTAATTCCTTATATAAATACCAATCACCTACTTTTCTTTGCTCTGATAGCTGCAAGATTCTTTTCATTTCCTCACTGATTATAGGTTGCTCTGCTTTTTTCAAGATGGTGGTCAATGGATGTACAAACAACTCTGAAAACTCTGAATAACTGAATTTTTTCCCTTCTTTTCTGAGTATAGATGTCCAGAAGACAATTGATAGAGGTTTTCCTTCTATATCCAATTTTTGAAGTGAAATTGGAAATCTCTCTTATTGGAAAAATAAAAACAAGTGGAAAAGATAGGAGGTATATCTTAATACCCCTTCCAGCCACAAATTAGACAATTGATAGTGAATGTTATCAGCTATAAAACCAACATAGTCAAATATAACTGAGGGTGACTGTCCTGAACAAAATGTAGACAAAAATCCCAATATTGACTCATCAGTATGTTCATCAGTGAAATACCCAAGTATGAAGGAAAGCATGGAGATTACATGCCTTGAACCTTCAAAGAACTTGGCAGTTGAATATGGAGGGTTTAACTTTGGAATTTCAACATGTAGAGGCATGAAAGTTTGGAAAATCATAAACCTTTTAGGAAAATCTAAGTTAATGTATAACTTAGTGAGGGCTTCAATAGATAATTGTACTGCTTGAGGGTCCGGTTGAAGCTGCAACATTTGGTTTATAGACTTTGTTGTAATGGTAAATAGGACCTCTTTATTTGCATTGAAAATAGCTCTTTTTTCAGGAATATAATACTGATGACATAGTCTGATAATTTCTTGACAAGGGTGAGTCAGGGGGACTAAATATTTGGGCAAATTGGATTCCCAAATGTGAACATCTTCTTGATCATCTAGGGATTTTTCAAAACACCAGTTGTGTATATCTAATAAATTGAACTCAACTATAGGATCATCTATTTTGTAGTCAATGTCTGTTAAAGGAATATGCTCAATATCAACAACTGGGGGCTGCAATGGTTTGACTACAATGGCAGTATTTGGAGTCATGGTAGGAGTAGCTTTAGGAGTTTTGGAACCTTCAGATTTGTTTCCACTCTGTTTTTTAGACATTTTTGTAGGCTTCTGCAAGTTTAAACTTTTTCCAGAGGCAATTTTACTATGACAGAGGCTGGATTAGGAAAATTCAACAAGATAGAATGCTTCTCTAGCTTTTATGGTCAATTAGATCTCTCAAATGAAGTTCTGAGTCTAAAAACTGGTCTAAAACATAAAACAGAGGTTTTCTGAGTCTTGTGACTACAAATTGGGCTAAAACTCTGATGAAAAAGGCTTTTCAGAAGATATAGGGCACCTGCAGAGGATTTTTAGCCATTATAGCTTTGAATTTGATCATTAATCTATGAAGAAATGATAAATTTCTTTGAAAATGGTGCGCAACAGACAACTAGGGTTCTTAGGAAAAAATTTCCAGGGTTTTTCCTGTTTATGGGACTTTTGGGAAATTTTCTTTGATTAATTTCCTAACCTTAGGACACTTTTCTCTTTTAAAAGGTTTTTGAATTTAAGTTGCAGGTTTAAATCTTAGGAGAATACCTGTTTTGACGCAGGTATCGGTTTTAACAGGGTTTTCTTCAGCCTTCTCGTTGAATTGATGACTTTCAATGGTTGATCAGGAGCAAGTGCGGCTCCTCAGCAATTTTTACAGGTTCTTGGGAAATTTCAGAGGTTTTGGGTGTAAAAATAGCAGGAAATGGCTATCAGGGGGCTCTTTTAAGCTTTACACAGTCGGGAGGGAAAAATACTGAATAAACGCGACATACAGGTGAAAAATCATACACAAAGGTTCGATTAAACATTTGATCACATAAACCCTTTGGCATTAATTACAGGTCGCATCAGGTGGGAAGCAGTTTTGATTTTACACAGGGGCATAAAACTGGTGGTTTATCGCGTAGAGTTTTAGTGGTATGTGGTTTTAGTGAAAACCCACGCGATCCAACCATAAGAGGCAACGTGGAGGGGAGGGTTCAATGCAAAACCGGCCATTTCGCATGGGTTTTTCATGGAGCGGTCGGGCATGTAATCTACGCGATATCGCTTCTTAACCGTCAGATTAAAAGTATTGAAGCGAATGGTGGAGATTTGTTTGGGAGCTGCGTCGAGATGGAAAGGTGGGACCGAGTTGGTTATGCAAGCGGAATGGTTTAACTTTATGAAATAAATAGTTTAAACCACGTTTAAACCATAGTCTATATAGCAGCGGGGACTTATAATATGTTCAAACCTTTATGATATGGTCGAGGGGTTAAAAGGTATAAAACATATATAATATGCTTAATTTATATACATTGGCAGGATTTATGGTTTAAACATTATAATAATGTTTAATAAAATATACAAAGTGTGGGCTTTTAGACATGGTATATATATATATATGGCGGGATTAATGTCTTTATTAAAACATTTGTTTTAAATGCTTTTAATAAAACATAAGCGGGCAGGGTTTATACATTGTATCTATACAATTTTTCAACCATATTTGATAGTTTAAAAACTATAGGGAGGGATATTTGAATATGGATAATCTTTTAGACCAAAGGACTTTTTTTTTGGGTTTTTCATTTATGTACATGGGACAATATAGTTTGGTCAAAAGCTTATAATAGTGGGTTTTTTGGGGTTTATTAGATATAATGGAATTAATAACTAGGAAAGGGTATCTCTTAGGGATTTAATAAAATATGTTAAAAGTTAATATGAGAGGGGAGTGAAAAACAAAATACACATTATCTCTAATATAAAGTAATCAAGCATTTGCTCTTCTTTATTTTTCTTCGAATAATACTTAGGATAAATATGACTTTGTGGGTTTTTATGAATGTTTATGAAGGGATGGAGTTAATTATTCTAGGGTTACAATTTTACTAAGTAAGAGTGTGTTTTTACTTAGGAAAAAGGGGTTTTAGTACATGAATGAATATAAATGATGATAAATGAGGATTTAACATAAGAATTCAATATTTTCAACTAACCAATCATAGAGCCTTGGGTCCGGTCCCAAAAAAAGTCAGAGAAATGCTCTGAATTTGTTTGAATGATAGCTTAGAATACTGAACACTCATGGGGGAGGGGAAATTAGTGATTCTACCCGATGATGTATTATTTACATGATTGCTCCACTGCTTTCTACCTATCCAACTTCCATGTCTAAAAAATTTTCTTCATTTTGCAGGTGCATTTAGGCTTGCAACCTTGAAACATTTTCTTTCAAAGCATAAAACTAATCTAAATCTACCTTATTTCATCCGAGGACTAAGATTAAATTTTTTAGCTCCTCATTATTCTCTACCTATCTACTGATTTTTCAAGTTTAAATTGTTTAACAAATCTTTATTCACTATCTAAAACATGAAATTGAAACATGAACAGTTAAGATTAAACTATTTAACTGATCATGGATTATGACATTTATTGACACTCTGCACATAATCATTATTTTTGCAGTAAAAATTCAAAGTAGTGGCATTTGGACTTGCTCACTTTTAGGTTTTATTTCTTTTCTTTTGGGGTATATATTTTTCTAAGTCCTTTGATCTTTCTTTTAGGACATTTACCCTTTTTTTTATTTTTTTTTATTTTTCATCTTTTCAAAATATGGGAAAACAACTTGCAGAAAGCAAGGTATGTACATATTTACAAGACTTATCAAACTCAATTCAAAATTTTATGAAACCTATTATTATAGGACCCTAACAATACCTTGAGATGCATTGTCATTATTGGTGGTTTCTCTCGTGCTTGCTAATAGCTTTCATCATTGGTTGGTAATCAGGTGACTTTCTTACATGTTCGACTTCAGCTCAAATATTCGCATGCTTGAATTTGTACTTGTTCGAGTTGAGATGGAGCGCAAGACCCTGGGTTTTGTCTGATAAGATCCAGGTTGCGGAATATTTTGGTTTATCATGACTGTATGCATGACTCTTTTGATTGGATGGTTGCGACCATACGTGATTCTATTTGTTGATCCTTATTGTTGGATGGCTACGTCCATACCTCGAATCTTAGTTTTTATGTACTCTATTATGGATGGCTGCGCCCATGCCACATGTTCATGTATCAAATATATCAATTGTATTTTTACTTGCAGGTCTTCTGACAGTGGTGTTTGGTTCGAACACGTTCTCGTAAAGCATTTCACTCCTCCCTCTCTCTCGGACCTCATGCTTTATGGGGCATCCATTACACAGCATTTTGTCACCATCCCTGCAATCCCCATCCCGCACATTGGAGAACCATTTATGTGACTTATATGAAGTGTCATGCCTTGCAAAAACTGTCATTGCATCCCTTGCCATGAGGAAAAAATTTCCTCCGTTGACCTTTCCTGGAACAGACCATAAAAAACACATGCTTTTGGGTTGGTGCTGGTAGGCCGTTATGACCTCGTGCCGATAAAGAAAATTAACACTGAGCTCCGTGGCCATTGGCGCTCTGTCCCAGTGAGCTGCTCGCGCCAAGCTGTTTTTGGAAAGTTTTTAAAATATAGAAGCGAAGTTTCCAAGCTAACTACTTCGTGAGCGAGTCGGCTTGATTTGCTCGGCTATATAACCACGAACACCTTCCTTTGGCTTCTTGTTTCCTCCTTTTGGGGGAAACCTACCAAAGGATAAGACCTCCCTTCCACCATTTGAGGGATCCCAACCTCCTCCTCTCCTTCTATAAATACACATATCTCACATAGATGTAGCTAGTTAAAGAGGAATTGTTGAACATTTTGCTGAAACAGTATGATATAGTTGGTGAGATAGAGCAGAGAGAGAGACCCTTGTCAAGAGAGAGCTTAAGTTTTTCCTCGCCGCGTCCAAATTCCCTGATGAATTCTCGAGACGCGTTTCGACTGGACCCGCTGAAGGAGGCTCCGACGTCAAGTCTCTGGTTTTAATCTCTTTCTTTCTCTTAATATATACATGACTAATGTTTTGGTTCCCATCTTGTGTTGATGTGATTTATCTTATGCAATACGTTTAATATTCCTTGACTGATTAGCTAGTTATGAATGCAATTATTGTTATGTATGTTGCTTTTGTCCTTTGATCTTTGTGCAAGCACTCGAGTACCATTACTGAAGGATCACGACGTGTCAAGACAAGGATCGGGAGACCTCTGTTGTAGCTTAAACAACCACGTTGGATCACACATAGGGCAATCTATCCCAACTCGTTTCAATCGTTAACTAGGAACTGACACATTAGCATGTCCTCTTGCTACTAGACCCACCCTAGGGCTAGAGGGATCGCCTCTTTCCGAAGAGGGGATTTACCTACACAACGATGATGAAGCTCATTCTAGAATAGAGTACACAGCTGAAACAAATGGAAACAGAGATGGGGAAATGGATTAAGGAAAGCAAGAAACTAGCCAAACAAGCTATTCCTTTAGAATCACTTCCTATGATAGCTATTCCCACTGATATTGCTACTACCACCAGTAAATGATATTCTGCAGATCAGTTAGCCTCTACACTCCAAAACATGACTTTTCAGACTGAAGAAATAAAGAAGCTACAGGACAAAGTGAAAATTCTTGAGGATCAATAGAAGAAGTCTGACACTTTTCATGCATCAGAGCTTCAGAGAGCTCGGAACCAAGTAGAAATATGGAAGAAGTCAGCCACTAAAGCTTCTATTGGTTAAACTCTGGGTAATGTCAAAGAAATCGTTTGGAACAACATCTTTGAAGAGATTAATGAAATCTGGCCATCTATCAAGATCATCTTTGATCAAAAGGAGCTAGTGGAAAAGGCAAACCAGGCCATTTTAATTATAAACACTCAACTGGGAGAAATGACCAACACAGCCAGCAGCATTATAAAGTTCATAAAATCTAAGGACATCCAAGAATTGGATGAGCTAGGGGTAGATGACAGTACTGAGACTATCCTTGAAGTAAAGAAAGTTCTGATTAAAAAGAAATTAGTAGTACATTTAACAAAGAAGTGTCACACTCTTGATGTGGCAATCAATGGGTTTCTTTCAAGGATCGATGCATTGATTAAAAAAGGTTTGCCATCAATGTTTTTTATAAATGATAAATTAATGCCCAAGGAAGATTATATGAAAAATCTCAAAGAAACAACAAGGTTTTCTTCTATGTCTTCTATTCAAGGTTCTATGACAGGTAGAGCATTTTATAAAGCAGCTAAAAATATCAGTTTTATTCACCATGAAATAAAACACATTTTCACTATAAAACCAACTTTTACAAAGTACACTAAGGTAGATGAAATCTACCGCAAGGTTATTAAAGCTTCAATTCCAGATGAAGAGTGATGGTACAAGCTTTGCGAATACCAAGAGTAAATAACAAGTCATTGTGCCAACACAGCACTCAGTTTTGCTAGTGCAGTACTAAAAAGGTGGTGACTCAGCAACAACTTTCCAGCAGAATAGGGCCAGAATGCAAATCCGCTCCTTTTATATCATTTTTCTTTCCTTTCTGTTCATTTTCAGAAAAATTATTTTGCCTTGTCACTCAAGCATTGATTATAATATTTTATATTTTATATAAATACTTCATTCATTGAATTATTCAGGGTTGCACCCATGGATGAGTTTTTTTTTGTAAACGGACATTGTACAAGTCTTTTTTATCATTAATAATACAAGTAGGATTCTGAACTTATCTCATACATCTCTGTCTTATTTGTAATTTTTTCCAGTTTTCAGCCATTTTGTTTCTTCATATATTTAATTATTATCAAGATAACTAGGTAGGTTTGACTGTGTTTCAACAACCTTATAATTCCTCCTAAAGTTATTACTATTATAAAGAATGATTTACTTGAAAATTTGTTGATGTAAGTCCCTTTTATTTATAAATTGTTAGTATCTTGGTAATGTTAGATATATTTTGTTTAATTTTTAGACATTGTTTAAATGTTTTCCAGCTTATGGTATATTGAATAATTCAATATGAATATTTAATAATCATATTCTCTTACATAAGTCCACTTAACCAAATTATAAAATCTTAATCACTGTGTGAGATGAACAAGAAGCCCTTACTTTTAATTACTGATATTATACATAAGATTTAAATACATAACTGTTTGCTAATATTTATCTTATGCATTGGTCCTCCAATATCACAAAAATACAAAAAAAATCATTATAGATGCTTTGGCATGATTATTGACCACAATCATCTCAAAGGACAACATCAATTTGGCATTGTTTCCAGGGAACGAATTTGATTTTTTTTCCCTGGGACAACGATAAAACCCTATTCCTTTAAGGTAACTAAAGTTTTAGTAAGGTTAAAAATTTCTCACCTGGCGATTCCACTGTGACCAAAATGGCTCCTTCAAAGCACACCAGATATTGATCTGACTCTAAGATTTTTGAACCCTTATCAGATCCAGAAAGACTGGTGAGAAGAGATTCTTCTTGGAGAAGGCATCAAACCCCTTCTTCTTCTTTTCCTCAAGAGTATATCAATATAATTCCTAATCCTTTCAGATCTAGACCCATCCCATTAGAATCAAAAGAAGTACCTAGTAGAGTGTGTGATCTAGTATCTAAAGGAATGGATTTTCAATCAGCTTTGTTAGTTCACTCTTTAGAATCCTATAAAATACCTCGGGAACCTTCTGAATCTCCTATATCAGAGCAGAATTTGGATCTAAAATTTCCTGGATTCAAATCTATTGATTTGATTTCCCCAGTTACATACTCAGGACCTTCAACTTCACATCAACCAGAGGATCTCTTTTATGTTTATTCCAATCCTTTATTCGAGCTTAGAGAAGGAGAAGAAGCAGAGGTTCAAAAAATGGTTATTAGACCTCCTTTAAGGTCCCGAAGTGTTCCTGGTTTCCCATTTTATTATCCTCCTCGTTCTCCACGTCATTCCTCACCCCCAACTTCTCCATCTTCATCCACAACTTCTACTTCTTCTTCCTCATCTACTTCAACATCTTCAAGTATGGTTGATTTTAGACCAATTGTACAAGAAATATATTTTCCTCTTTTACATCCTAATGTCCTAAACGATTTTCCACCTGGATATCTAAAACACCTCCCCAGATTCAATGGAGAAACTGGCTTATCAGCTGAAGACCATCTTTCAGCATTTTTGGATTTTACAGACAACATGAACATTGAATATGAAAATGTTTACATGAGACTTTTTGTCCAATCTCTTGAAGGGAATGTTAGGATTTGGTTCAGACAACTTCAAGAAAAATCTATTAGATCTTGGGGATAACTAACCACCATCTTTAAAAATCAATGGGGAGTAAAAAATGATCTTGTATATTTCTTAACTGAATTTGAAGAACTAAAACAAAATTTTGGAGAACTTGTTGCTAATTTCATCAAAAGATTCAATAAAATTTACCATAAAATGCCTCTTGATTGTAAACCCCCTATAACAGCAGCTAAGGTTAGATTCTCAAAATCCTTTGAGGATGACTTTGTTGTCATGTTGAGAGAAAGGACATCTCAAACCTTAGAGGACATGCAAACTAATGTTATAGAGGTCGAAGAAAATAGGTTTGCATTTGCTAAGTTAAAAGCTAAAGCTGAGAAAACCCAAAGGAAATTAAAAAATCAGGAAGCATCCTCTTCCTCTAAATATAAAATTGAAGATGCAAAAATTGATGAAATCATAGCACTTCTTAGAAATTTATCCAATAT
Source organism: Pinus albicaulis (assembly GCA_034641835.2). Taxonomy (NCBI): domain Eukaryota; kingdom Viridiplantae; phylum Streptophyta; class Pinopsida; order Pinales; family Pinaceae; genus Pinus; species Pinus albicaulis. The sequence goes on from CM076578.1 coordinate 1,913,472,363, forward strand.
GATTTCAAATATTGAAACTCAACCAAGAACAGTTCAACAAACTATTTCTAGACCACAGACACAGGTCGAAGGTCAGTATAAAAAGGTTGCTCCATTGAAAATTCTTTAGAGGCCCCATAATGACCAATAAGTACCCACATCGTTGTTGATTCATGATCAACAACCATATGACAATAACTTTTTCTATTATTAAAGACATTAATAATGTAGATCATACATCCCTTCAGACTTCCACTGTCCCTATTTCCCAAAGTAAAATCCCTCAAGAAGACCAAGATACTTCTTAGGTTTCTAAGTTTCAAGCTTTTTATGAGTTTCGGTTAGAACTCAATAGACTTAATACCTAGAAATTTGGTCCTAGTAGACCTCCCAAAACATATAAACAGTGAGCCTCAGTAAAAAGCGCTTGAAACTCAAACTACTTATATTCAACCTCTAAATACGATGGTGATTATAGCCGTTGAAGAAACTATATTTCTTTGCCTTTAATCTTTGAGAAAGAATTAGAAATATTCAAAATTCCAATTCCACTTTCAGAACTTTCTAAGAAACCAGGGTATAAAAGTCAAGTTGCAAAATGGATCCAAAACACTAGTATGGATGTTGAAGGAGATATTATCAATCTGCAAAATGAAATACCCACCATATGACAGCAATTATATGACAGCGAGTTTGGCTGCATACGAGGCTATATGGATGAAGAAGATCCTGGTCGGGTTGTTCGGGTCACACTTGGAGCCTACTGTGATTTATTGTGATAACCAGAGTTGCATTAAACTCTCGGCTAATCCAGTATTTCATGATAGATCCAAACACATTGACATTAGGTACCATCATATCAGAGATTGTGTGCAGCGGAGAATCATGTTACTTTCATATATTCCCACGGAGGATCAGGATGCTGATATCTTGACGAAGGCGCTCACCAGGAGAAAATTTGAATACCACGGGGCGAGGATCAGGTGGCAGATAATCACTTAACTCTTTTTGAGAGGAGTCGCTAGATTGCAACAAGAGATGATGAGCTTAAGTGAAAGATTAGCCACTAGGTGGGCCCACGGGCTATTTTTGGCGCAAAGTCTATTTTTAGACTATGTCTATTTTTAGACATATGGATCATATTCTATGAGTTGCAGGATGCTATTTGTGGATGGTTGGTCAAGTTGGAAAAATAGATGGACTTCTATTTTTTAGACATATTGGGCAGAATCTATTTTTATATTTTCAGTCTAAAAATAGATATGTCGAATATTATTAGCTCTTAATAATATTTGGACTATAAACATTATCTTATTCTCTTGGAGCACTTCAGTTAAGTGCACAGATGTGGCACAGGAGCTGACAGAAGGAATTACGCTATTCCTGAGGGTTAATTGGAGCTATTGCATGGATACTTCAGTTAGAACTCATGTGACAGAGTTTGGTGGAGTTGATTGAGAAGTTAATGGAGTTGTGTTCAGTTTAACTAATCTAAACATAGTTGAGCTAGTTGTATCTAGTCTAACTGATTGATACACTAGTGAGAGTGGTGTGAATTAATTATTAATTAATTCACTAATTATAAACTCATTAATCAACTAAAAAATACATCAGTTAACTTCAGTGCATGGATAGTTTCAGTGGAGACCAGTGAAGAGGTAGGTGAAAGAGCAGTGTGACTATCAGTTGTGACTATACTGGTGCATGAGTTTGCACCACACATTGATGGAGATGCCAATGAGGATTGTGAAGTACAAGCCAGGTGGTTCGAAGTTCATTTAGAGCCATTCTTCAGCAGGGATTGCGCAGTAGAGGCAGGCTAGCAGGTGGCAGAGATTGGAGCATGTGTTTTGCTAGATCGGACCTGATTAGTGTGTAGCAATTGGATATTGTACTGAGAGCTTGTGAGGAGCTTTGTGTGATGATTGTTACATGATCTCTATGACATATAATATACAGATAGTTGGGGGTTTTCAGCTTTAAGCTTTCCCATAAATACTGTGTTCATATGTGTGAATGTTTATGGTTTTAATGTGTGCATGCAATTGATTTTATTTCCGCAATTAACGATCAATGGTAGAAGAGATTTTGTATTGTGCATGAAGTCATATAGTGTGTGATCAGGATAATCTCGGATTTATAACATATCAGTTATATAATTTCTACAGCTTTTATCAAGATCACGTTGTGCAAAATTGGGAGGAAGTCTTCAAATGGACATGTATTTTTCCACTATTCCTATATATGGTGGAGAGAGTATTAGGTTATATAGAGGAGTCAGATTCCTAAACATTGTTTGCAAAGTTGATCATGCTAGAAATCATCCCATTTATGCACTTGATCAGGATTTTAGTTGCTTTCAACTATCATCAGATACTTCACAGAATTCTCAATTCAAGATTGAGGATATAGTTGACACCCCTAAATCAGTTCAAACTGAAATTTGGAAATTGTTCTTTGATGAATCTTGCACCAAAGATGGAGCTGGAGTAGGTGTTGTTTTGGATTCCCCTGATAAATAAAATATCACTCAATCATGTAAGTTATATTTTGAGGTCACATATAACGTTGTTGAATATGAAGCTTTTATCCTAGGATTACAACTTGTTAAAAGTTTAAAGGTCCAAAATTTGAGTGTCTTCACTGATTCAAAACTTATAGTAAGAAAGGTTAGGAGTCTTTGTCAAACAAAGCACCCTAGGCTCAGATCTTACAGAAAAGAGATTTGGGACACCATTGAAAATTCCTTTGATGCTTTCAATATCACTTATATTCCTAGAGATGAAAATATACATGCAGATTCATTAGTTGTTTTAGCTAGCTCTTTTAAAATTCCAGATCAATTTCAAATTCAATACCAAATACAAATCAAATATATGTCTTCAATCCCAGACAATCTTAAACATTGGAAAATATTTGAGGACAATGAACAGTTAAAATCCTTTATGCAAGTCATTGACGAATTTTATGTATTGAAAATTGAAGAGGATAACTCAGACAGTAATGAAGCTACCAAAGACAAGGATAATTCAAATATTAAATCAAAGGTAGTTGATCATGATATAATTCAACTATCAAATAATTTTATCCCCAGGGGACTTGTTCCTTTAGAAAATTTGTTAGATCAAAACGATGTTCCCAAAAATCCATTCTCTGCTTCACCAAAAAATGACATAGAAGATACTAATATTGGTGATGAGGAGATTAAAAACATTAAAATTTGTGCATCATTAACTCATGAACTCAAATCTAAATATATCAAACTTCTTAAGAATTACAAATATGTCTTTCCCTGGTCTTATGCTAATCTAAAAACTTATGACACATCTTTAATTGAGCATAAAATTCCACTAAAACCATATGTAAAACCTTACCAATAGAAGTTAAGAAGGATGAACCCAATTATGCTTCCCACCATAGAAAAAGAACTAAAAAAGCTTTTAGATGCCCAAATTATTGTCCCATTAAGATACTCTAGTTGGGTTGCAATTTAGTCCATGTGAGAAAAAAGAAAAGTGAAATAAGACTATGTGTAGATTTTAGAAACCTTAATAAAGCATCCTTGAAAGATAATTACCCACTCCCAAAGATGGATCAATTACTTCAAAAAGTGTCAGGTTCTAACAGACTCTCTATGTTAGATGGATTTTTTGGTTATAATCAAATATTGGTGAATTCAAAAGACAGAGAAAAGACAGCCTTTACCACACCTTAGGGTACATTCATGTATGTTCGAATGCCTTTTGGTCTATCAAACACAGGAGAAAATTTTCAAAGAGCCATGGACTTGGCCTTTTTCAGAAAGGTAACCAAATTTGTTGTTATTTATCTTGATTATTTAACTATTTTCTCTTAATCAAATCAGAAACATCTCAAGCACTTGATGAAAGTTTTTGACAGGTGCAGGAAGTTTGGAATACCTTTGAATCCCAAAAAGTCATTATTCACCGTTAAAGAGGATAAATTACTAGTTCATATTCTTTCAAAATATGAAGTAGTTATTGATCCCAAAAGGGTCTGTGTTATTCAATCATTATCATTACCTAGAAATAAGAAAGAGATTCAAGCTTTCTTAGTGAAAATTAACTTTTTGAGAAGATTTATACCCAACTATGCAGAAATAGTGAAGGACATAACAGATATTCTCAAAAAGAACCATGACGTCAAATGGAACATTCTCGCAATATTTTCATTTGACCAGATAAAGAAGGCCATCTCTGAAGCCCCAACCTTAGCCAGCCCAAACTACTCTAAACCTTTCAGCATGTTCTCTTTTGCTTCTGAAACAACCCTTGTTTTTGTCCTTTTGCAAAAGAACGAAGATTATCATGATCAACCTATAGCATTCTTTAGTAAGGTCATGAGAGATGTAGAGCTCAGATATGATATTATCGAAAAACAAGCCTATGCCTTAGAAAAATCCCTGAAGTATTTTAGACTGCATATCCTCCATTCTACTATCATTTCCTATGTGCCTAATAATGCTATGAAAATTGTCCTCACACAACCAGACACTGATGGGAGAAGAGGAAGATGGATAACTCAAATTATTGAGTTTGACCTTACCATTAAAACTACCTACTTAGTAAAGGGGTGAGGTTTAGCTAAATTGTTATCTGAATCAAATTGTAAATTTTTGGCATAAACTCTATTTTTGAAGTTTCAGAGAAGCATCCACAAGAACCTTCTTCAAATTTGGAAAGGGAGAATCCACAAGAACCTTCCTTAAATGCAGAAGGGTATAATCCACAAGAACCTTCCCATGGAGTGCAAGGAAAGAATACACAAGAACCTTCTCCTTCAACTCAAACAGACCCTATTCATAATGATGACAAGTTTGTTCTATTAGATTGGTGTGAAAATAGTGTTCATTTTCTGATCCATTTTGAATGTCTAACTCAGTTTTTCAAAAAACTAGTGTAAAGAACTCAAGTTGAAATCCATCAAACACTGTATCATCAATGCCAACTTATACTGGAAATATCCTCTTAATATTCTACTACTTTTCTTATCAGAATCAGAAACAGAAGGAATCATTGATCAGTTTCATGTAGGAATATGTGGAGGCCACTATGCTTGGAGAGATACAACATACAAGATACTGAGAGCGGGATTTTATTGGCCTACTTTGTTTTCACAAGTAGGAGAAAAATTTAGAGCCTGTGTTCCATGTCAGAGGTTTGATAGTAAGCAAAAACTAGCAGCCCTTCCACTAGTTCCAGTAGTTGTCTCAACACCATTTCTTCAATGGGGATTAGATTTTATAGATGAAATCCACCCACCCTCCTGTAATCAGCACCGATGGATCTTGATTGCTACTGACTATTTCACCAAGTGGATGGAAGCCATTCCTGTAAGAACCGCTATAGATTCAGTTGTAATAAAATTCATGCAGAGAACATTTTATCCAGATTTGGTTGCCCGCAGAAAATAGTCACTAATAATGCCACAGCATTCAGCAGCATAAAAATGATATAATTCTGCTAGAAATATAAGATTCTACTACATCACTCAACTCCTTATTATCCACAAGGAAACGGTCTTGCTGAATCATATAACAAGAGTTTATTAAAGGTAATCAAGAAAACCTTAGAAGACAACAAGAAAAACGGGGATAGTCATCTGATTTATGCAGTTTGGGAAAACAGGATTTCTCCCAAAAGATCAACAGGTAAATCTCCATTCCAATTAGTTTATGGCAAAGATGCTATGTTTCCTACAAATTTAGCTTTCCATGTGCTCAAGTTTCTACAAGAATCTATTGATGAAATTGATGATTTCTCTAGAAGGATTAATTAGATTATTGAGTTGAATGAAAACAGAGATGAGATTCAGTACAAAATAAAGAAATATCATAATAAAATGAAGAGTCTCTTTGAAAGAAAGGCAAGGAAAAGAGACTTTGGAGAAGGGGATTTAGTTTTAAGATGGGATGCTAGGAGAGCAGATAAAGGAAAACATGGAAAGTTTGACAATTTATGGTTTTGGCCACTCAGCATTGCAGAGGTAAAAGGAAACAAAATATTTGTTCTACAGAATCTGGAAGGACAGTTTTCAACACTGCCTGTCAATGACAGATTTTTGAAACACTATATCCAGTACTGAAGGAGATCCTCCATCATCATTGTACATAATCATTTTCATTTATCATTTGAAGTTTGTATGTTTTCTACAACAAAGACTCCATAACCTGAGAAGAAGGCACATGGAACTGTTTGTTTTCTACATCCCACAGGGGGAAGTAGTCCCCAGCTGGAGCCAATGTTGTAACATTATTTGTTTTTGATAAGTTAGCATAAGTAGTTAAATAATTTTAAAAATGTTAAGGTAGGATATGGATGCAAAAGAATGAAAAAGTTTAAAAATGTTAGGAAAATTATTATGTTTTGTAGGCATCCATGTCAATAAAATTTTAGGTGTTAGTTGCCCTAAATAAATAAGGCAAATTAAAATAAAATGTTAGGAAAGCAAAAAGAAAAAGGAAAGCTTCATTCTGTTTTAAAATATTTGATTGGCTGCTAGTCTAAATGCGCCTATGGAAAAAGTGATTTATATGGTTTAAATATTGATTATTAATTTCATATCGTAAGTTTTAAACCATATTATATACCCCCACCATTCATTTCCCTTAATCATATATCCCTAACGTGTATCCCGAAATTTACCTTTATTTACATTTAATTCCCTTCATAATCTCCTGACGCATTATTTAAAAGAATCCCGACCCCACCATTTCCACATCAGCTTATTTACTGTCTTCTCACAATCCCGCATATCTGACGATCATCTTTACACATGTCGGCATCCAACGGCCCTCATGGCCTTTTTTCCGCCCTTCGTCATCCGAAGTTTATCACCGAGGGGGTTCCGAAAAGAACTATATTTGGAAACTGCTCGCTTATACATGTCAACTCCACATAATTTCGGACCCCCCAGGCGCAAAACCGTAAACCACCTTACCCCCCCTCCGAAATTTGTTTCCATTATACCGCTTACCTTGATGACCGTTTCGCACTGCTCCTCCGCTGCCACCTCATGAGTTGTTAGCCACTTAAATGCTTTCCCTCCATATTTTTTTTATGAACTTAATCACTTATCCGTTAACCCGCATCATCAATGGAAACTGTAATTTCCCTATTACACCTTCGAAATCTCTCTACAAACTCGTTTTTATGATTATAGGTTATATGCTTCATTTTTTGCAGGTTGTCCACTGATCCAAAAACGCTACAATTGCGTGAGAAACACCTAATCTTATCATTTTGCATTCTCTTCCCTGTTCTTGCTCACAGAACCTTCTTTATTCCCTCTTTTCCACTGTCATTTGTAGCCATTATGCCTCCCAAAGATAAAGATCTTGAGGGAAACATCAATCCTTTGATTTTTCCCTCCTCTAGACCTTCATCATATCCCTATGGCTAACATAGATTATATAATCTATGAAACACACTCTGATATCGATATTCTTGAGATGTATTGTTGGCTAGAAGACAAATGGATTGAGAAATCCGATGAAATCCAGCTCTGAGAGTCTAATCTTCCCTGTATTATCCTTCATCCTATCCACAGTGCTCCCGATTTCATCAGGAAATGTCATGCCTCTATTTACCAAGCCAGAGAGCCATAGTCAATTCTAATGGCCAAGTTCTGTTTACCATAACCCCTCAGGCCATTAAACAAATTATGTTAGCTCCCACAGTCAATAATGGTACCCCATTCTCTCATGAAGCCCTGGTTGAAATATACCAGAGATTAGACCTTGCTAAAAGAACCCAAACCTTAGAACTATTCCTAGCACAATATTCTGCATTTCCTAAAATAAATCCTCCTTATCCTTCATCCCTCTTCCCTGAGAGAACCAAGCAGATAACCACTTTCCTATCTTACATGCTTGGATACTACTCTAATCAATACATAGATGAGGCTATTATAGTATTTATGTCTATCTCTTCCAATGATGCCAAGCCTTCCATAGTGTCCAATTTCAGTCACTTCCTTTCAGATTCCATTCATCAGCAGTTCCTTGATTTCAAAATAGAGGAGGTATTTAAATATACCTCTATTCTAGTCTACATGTTCATATACTTTCAAGGAGACAATATGAAATAGTCATTACAAAAATTAAATGATAAAGGAGACCAGCAGTCAGTAATTTTCTGGACCACCTTGGTCATGAAAGAACAGAATGAATTCACCTGTAAGTGGTTCATTGAAATGTTTTTCCACACAGCTATCAGTCTCCTAAACAGCAGAGAGGAACCAAGAATCAGTGAAGAAATTAAGAATATTTTGCAGCTAACAGAATAGGTACAAACAGGGGATTGGTAGCTATATGAAAACTACACAGAAATAAGAGTTTTTTGATGTGAGTTGCAACCATACAAGTTGCCCAAATTCCTCCCAATGAGGATTTTTTCTTTGGAATTCATCAAGAAAATGATCAACATGGATCAGGTACATTGTTTAGTTGCCAAGAAAAAGTCTCAGTTCAAGCTAAAAACTCAGATTGGCCCATTCATATGTAATAGTAGAAAAGCAGCAGTAGAGGCAAATCAACTATTAAATAAAATGAAATTTGATTTAAGCTTTACCTGGTGATACGATCCATTAGGCACAGTTTCTAAATTAAGGGTAGAAACAAAATCTACTCCTTACTTTCACACACCAAGGCCAGAGATAGAGCAATTTAAAAACAAGCTAGAGTGGACAGAGAACACATTGCATGAAGCAGAAGAACAGCCAGTTTCATCATCAACAGTGCAGACTCCAACAAATCAGGAAAAAAAAACTAAAAGGAATAAAGAAGAAGGGTCTCCTTCACAGACATACATCTTCAGCAAAGGATTCAAAATTATGTATAGAAAGAAGGCTAAACTTAGTTCCAGACTAAGCATTAGAAAGGATTCAAAGAAGCAGACTCCTATTAACAATAATGAGCCTCTTATATCCTCATTAATAGGTGAGAAATCCACACAGTCGCCTACTACTTCTATGACTACTTCAGATCAGCAGCAGATCATGCATGAAGGTACATCAACTTCAAGCGAGCCAGAGAAGAGCACCATGGACATCTTCAAGGAAATCAAACTCAAAAATGAAGCCTTGAAGATAAACACATATAACCAATTCTGGAAACAAACTTCAGGTGCCCAAAGCAGACTATCGTCAGCCTTTAATGCAGAGAAAGGAAGAATGCTAATGGCATTTCTTCAAGCACAAGTTCCTCGGACTAAAGGAAAAGCATACTACAAAAAGACATATCTTGAGTTTAATGTCAACGACATACATCCCATTGATCAAATGGAGATGCATAAACAAACTGGAGAGATGATCTTCTCAACTGTAACTAACACTGTTATGTCTTTATCTAAAATGCAGGTTACGTTAGCAAATGTCAAATCACAACTCAACATGGAAAATGTCTCATATTTTTCCAAAGACACCAGGATTAAAACCTTGGAAGATTTGGTAATCAAGTTGGGTTATGATCCTGCAAATTTTAATGCTACAGAGGAGTTAATCAAGAAAAATAATGCAGATATTGGAGCATTGAGGAAGCAGTTGAAATTACTAGCAAGAGAAGATCCTTTGGCCAAGGAAATTGAAGAGACGGGAACAGAAAAGGCAGACATGATGAAGCTCATTCTAGAACATAGTACACAGTTGAAACATATGGAACCAGAGATGGAGAAATGGATCAAGGAAAGCAAGAAACCAGCCAAGCAAGCTACTCCTTTAGAATCACTTCCTATGACAGCTATTCCCACTGCTATAGTTGCTACCACCAGTAAAAGATATTCTACATATCAGTTAGCCTCTAAACTCCAAAGCATGACTTTGTAGACTGAAGAAATAAAGAATCTATGGGACAAAGTGAAACTTCTTGAGGATCAACAGAAGAAGTTTGATGCTTTCCATGCATCAGAGCTTCAGAGAGCTCAGAACCAAGTAGAAACATGGAAGAAGTCAGCCATTGAAGCTTATATTGGTTACACTCTAGGTAATGTCAAATAAATAATTTGGAACAAAATCTTTGAAGAGATTAATGAAATCTGACCATCTATTAAGATCATCTTTGAGCAAAAGGAGCTAGTGGAAAAGGAAAACCATGCCATTTCTGATATAAACACTCAACTAGGATAAATGCCCAACATAGCCAGCAACATTATAAAGTTCCTAAACTCTAAGGACAGCGAATAATTGGATGAGGTAGGGGTAGATGACAGGACTGAGACTATCCTTGAAGTAAATAAATTTCTGATTAAAAAGAACTTAGTACTACAGTTAACAGAGAAGTGTCACACTGTTGATGTGGCAATCAACGGGTTTCTTTCAAGGATCGATGCATTGATTAAAAAAGGTCTGCCGTCACTATTTTTTATAAATTATAAATTAATTCCCAAGGAAGATTATATGAAAAAACTCAAAGAAACAGCAAGGTTTGCATCTATGTCTTCTATTCAAGGTTCTATGACAGGTAGAGCATTTTATAATGTCGTTGAAGATATCAATTTTATTCACCATGAAATAAAACACATTTTCACTGTAAAACCAACTTTTACAAAGTACACTTAGGTAGATGAAATCTACCGTAAGGTTATTGAAGCTTCAATTTCGAATGAAGAGCAATGGGACAAGCTTTGTGAATACAAAGGGTAAATAAAAATTCATCGTGCCAACACAGCACTCAATTTTGTCAGCACATTACTAAAAAGGTGGCAACTCAGCAACAGTTTTCTAGCAGAACAGGGCCAAAAACGCAGATGCACTCCTTTTAGATCGATTTCTTTCCTTTTTGTTTGTTTTCAGGAAATGTAGTTTTCCTTGTCACTCAAGCATTGATTGTAATATTTTACATTTTGTATAAATACTTCATTCATTGAAGTGTTCGAGGTTGCACCCTTGGATGAGAAGATTTTTGTAAACATAAATTGTACAAGTCTTTTTTATCATCAATAATACAAGAAGGATTCTAAACTTATCTCATATAGCTCTGTTTTCTCTGTGATTTTTTCTAGTTTTCAGCCATTTTGTTTCTTCATATATTTAATTATTATCAAGATAACTAGGTGACGCTGACTGTGTTTCAACAATCTTATAATTACTCCTAAAGTTATTATTATTACAAAGAATGATTTACTTGACAATTTGTTGATGTAAGTCCCTTTTATTTATAAATTGTCAGCATCTTGATAATGTTAGATATATTTTGTTGAACTTTTATACATTTTTAAAGGTTTTCTAGCTTATGGTTTATTGAATAATTCAATCTGAATATTTAATAATCATATTCTCTTACATAAGTCCACTTAATCGAATTATAAAATCTTAATCATTGTGTGAGATGAACAAGCAGCCCTTACTTATAATTACTGATATTATCCATAAGGTTTAAATACATAATTGTTTGCTAAAAATTATCTTATGCATTGGTCCTCCAGAATCACAAAATACAAACAAAACATTATAGATGATTTGGCATGATTATTAACCACAATCATCTCAAAGGACAACATGTTGACTGAAGAAATTAAAAAAAATGAAGTGGACCATGCCAAGGGACAAAGTAGTCACTGAAGGAAGCAAATTCATAGCCACGGTTTGCACAAAGAATAGGTATTTTTTAATACAATTTGCAGAATTTTTTTTGGTTGAAGAATTTTTTTTCTATGAACAAACAGTGAGATTGAAGTAGGGTTTCTAAAGGAAAAGTTATGGGTTTGAATTTTTGTAGAAGGGAAGGGGGAGTTGTTTTTATATAGAAGAAAAATTATTTGAAAATTCTAAAAACAAGAAGCAGTTGAAAACCCTAGCTCGGAGAAGGAATCAAAAGAAACTTTTGTAAAAGAAACCAGAAGAAAGAAATTTGGATAAACCCTAGTTGAAAGCAGAAAGGAAACTCTAGCCAAATTTTTTGAAGGAAGAAATGGCTAAAATGACTAATGCTAAGTTTGAGGTGGAGAAGTTCACCGGTAAGAATAATTTTGCATTATGGAAACTAAAAGTAAGGGATTTGTTGATGCAACAAGGATTTCATAAAGCTTTATATGGTGTTAGGAAGAAACTTGTTGGCATGACAAATTTGGATTGGGAGGAATTGGATGCCCGAGACCTCAGTAATATCAGGTTGTGTCTTACAGATGAAATTCTCTTCAACATTGGTGAAGAAACCTCAACGATAGGTTTGTGGGGGAAGTTGGAAACATTGTATATGACCAAATATTTAACCAACAAAATTTATTTGAAGAGGAAACTATAAATCCTTTCGATGGAGGAGGGTACAAAAATTGCAAAACACTTAAATGTATTTAATACACATATTTTCCATTTGCCATATATGGATATGAAATTTGAAGAAGATAAAGCTATTACCTTGTTGTGTTCCTTTCCCAAGTCTTGGGATCACTTTGTGACTTCTATCAGTTTGAGCACAATCGAGTATTTGGAATATGATTATGTTGTGGGAGATTTGTTATCTGAAGAACTACAAAGGACGTCTAGCATTGAAACTTCCACACTAGAAGCCATGGTAGCCAGAGGTTGGTCCAAGGAAAAATGAGAGAAAACAAGTATTTCTTCTAGATCAAAATCAAAAGGAAAGAAGCATAAAGCCAAATTTTGGTACTACAACAAAATAGGGCATCTCATGAAAGACTACTGGAAAATAAAGGAGTTCGTTGAAAACCCAAAGAAGGAAGCAAATTAAGTTGATTCAAGTATGACAGATGAAGTTTTATCTATTGAATTAGGTATAGTAGATGAAGCTTTACTAGTTTGCAATGTCTCCCAGAATTATGAAAATTGGTTGTTAGATTCTGGTGCTTCTCATCACATGAGTCCACACATAAATTGGTTCACTTCATATCAAGATGTGAATGGTAGTTCTTGTGTTTATGGGTAATAATGTATCTTGTCAGACTGTTGGGATGGGAAATGTCAAAATTAAAACGTATGATGATACAGTTAGAATATTAACTGATGTTAGACATGTACATGTTGAGAAAGAATTTGATTTCTTTGGTAGTATTGGACTCAGAAGGTTACAAGTTTATAGGTTAAGATGGAGTGCTCAAAGTTTCAAAGGGCACTCTGGTTGTTATGAAGGCAGGGAAGATCAAAAAATTTTACATACTCAAAGGAATTACTCAGGTCACTGAGGAAACAACTGTATCTGAGAAGGAAAAAGAAGATACTTGGCTATGGCATTAGCGGTTGGGTCACATGAGCAAGAAGGGCCTTAGGTACTGATGAATCACAAATTTGTTCCTAATTTGAAATCATTCAGTTTGGATTTTTGCATACATTGTGTATATGGAAAACAATGTAAATATAAATTTAAAACTGGAAGTCATAATAGTAAATAATTTTATACTATATTCATTCTGATCTTTGAGGACCATCTCCTACTGTATCTTATGGAGGTGCATTATAGTTCTTAAAATTTATTGATGATTTCTCCAGGAAAGTCTGAGTCCCTATGTTGAAAATAAAATTTGATGTATTTAATGTTTTTAAACAATTTAAAGCTATGGTGGGAAAGAAAACAGGAAAATCAATTAAATGTTTAAGAACTGACAATGTCAGTGAATTTGCTTCCTTAGAATTTGAACAATATTGCAAGGATTAAGGGATTCTTAGACATAAATGTAGAAAATTCACGTAGATTCAAATTGTTAATTGTAATATGCTAAAACAAATAACTTGAATCTACTTTACCAATTGCGGAAACCAATTACTATCGTGAAATCACAAATCATACAAAAGAAAGAATTTCAATCACACATTACACAATGATTTCTTGGGGGAAGCCTTAGCTAAAAACCCCGCGATCTGTAATAATATTGCATTAGTAAAAAAAATATGAGAATATTACAATTCTTTTCTCCAACCTCGAAAACCTCTACACTATCTCTATATGTCTCACTGCTTCCTAGATAGGCCCAGGCAAATACTTAACCAATTTTCTGCTTTCTAGGATCCATGTTCCTTGTGTTGTTTCATTAGGTAATTATCCCCTATTAATTAAGGAAATTACCAATTGAAATTGCACAATACATCTAGAGCCTTCCTTTGACTACATGCATCACTTGTACAATTTGGATGATTATACAATTGATAGTACACTGCCCTTGAACTTCAATCTCAACTGGGTCTTTCTCTAATATTAAATGCATGAGTTACTTACGTTTAATTTATTAGTTATATGATTGCACACAAGTTCAAGTTCCAGACTTTGAACTCTCATTAGTTCCTCCAATAGTTGGAACTAGTTAAACTGACTTTAACTCAGATACTGGTTTAATTAATTACAACTCAAAATAAAATCAACCAGGGCTCTTACTTTATAGGAGTCGCTATACATGACTCGAGTTAGACCCTCAACTCGAATTAACTAAACCAAATAATTCAATCTAACTTATTTAACACGTACAAGTTGTCATGTGATATGGAATTACAATTTTATTCTAATTTAATTCAAGGGAAAATTAAATTAGAATCTTTCTTGGTTCCATTTTCAACAATCTCTCTCAGCAAGAAAGGGATTATTAGACACCCTGATCCTGCCTCTATGGAACTCAAAATTGCCTCTTGATAGTGCCTTCGTCAAGATGTCCACATCTTGTTACTCTATACGAACGTACTTTAGCATCATGATCCACCTCTGCACACAATCTCTGAGATAGTGGTATTAGATGTCGATATGCTTGGACCTTTCATGAATAAATGGATTAACCAAGAGTTTGATGCAACTCTGGTTGTTACAGTAAATCACCATAGGATCCATTTGTTGACCAAAAAAACCAACAAGGATCTTCCACATCCAGAGAGCCTCACAAGTTGCTTGACTAGTAGCCATGTACTATGCTTTTGTTGAACTGAGTGCAATTGATCTCTGCTTCATGTTGTACCAGGAAACTTTCGTTGACCCAATACTAAATATTATGCATAATGTTCTCTTCCTGTCAAATGGACACCCTGCCACATCTGCGTCTGTGAAGCCTTGCAGCTTCACTCCATTTGTTCATTTGTACCAAATACCAAACTGAGTGGTGCCTCTGAGGTATCTCAACACATGTTTGGCTACCTTCCAATAGAGCTTGGTTGGCTTAACCATTTCTTGACTAAGTTGGTTAACCTCATAACACATGTTTGATCATGTGTTCAACAAGTAAATAGGTGAACCCACAAGGTGCCTATAAATGGTAGCTTCTACCACTTCGCCAAAAGTAGAATCTTTCTTCCTCAAATTCCCTGTTAGAGGTCTCCATGGTTTGTTTCTCTCCATGTGAAACTTATTCAGTATCTTGTTGGCATACTTTCCCTGAGAGACAAACAGTTTCCCATCTATTTGCCAAATTTCCAAACCAAGGAAATAATGCAAGAGCCCCATGTCTTTCATCTCAAACTCTCTTGCCAAATCCTCTTTGTGATATTTTATCAGCTTCTCATCACCTATTAGAATCAAATCATCAATATATAATACTATAATCAATAATTTACCTTCAACCACAATATCGTAAAGGTTTGCATCTGGTGATATAGTTGTCGATCTTGGTGTACCAAGAACGGGGTGCTTGTTTCATTCCATACAAAGCTCGCTTGAGTCTACACACATGTGACTCTCTATTGAAGGTCTCAACTCCTTCCGGCTGCTCTAGGTACACCTCTTACTCAATCGCTTCGTTGAGTAAATTTGTCTTTACATCCATCTGATGTATTTTCTATCCCCTCTGCGTTGAAAGTGCAAGAATAGATATGATTTAAGAGTACCTTTCTACTAGATCAAAGGTCTCCTCATAATCTATACGCTCCACTTGAGATAACCCCTTGGCCACAAATCTGACCTTTTGTTTCTTGACACTCCCATCTGCTACTTGCTTCACCTTGTAGATCCACCTGGATCCTACAACCGACTTATCCTCTGGTCTTTGGAAACATTCCCATGCATTGTTCCTAATAATGGAGTCATACTCCTCTACCATGGCATCAATCCATACTATATGCTTCACTGCTTACTCAAATGAGGACAACTTATTATCTACACTCTTGCTCATAAGATCCATGTAGCTAGTGTACCGATCTGGGACCTTCTCTGCCTCTGTTGTGATGTCAGTGCTCCCACATTCTCTCTAGAATCATGCATCAACCTTTCAGCCTCTATGGTGCACTTTCGTCCATATTTGGATGTATCTACATGATTGGGTGCTTCCACTCTCTGCTCCTTTGCTTGTGGCTGATCCACATCTTGAGGTTCTTCCTTTGGCGCTAAAATATCCTAATTTGTATGTATTTGAAGCTCCCTCTCAAGGGAAATTTGCATGGCCTTCCCTTCATCGAATTTCACATCTCTACGAACCATTGTCATCCTGTGAGATGGAAGGTACACCTGATAGTTGTGAGGTGTATCCGTGTACCCAAAAAATATTCCCAACTCAGTTGTTGGTTCTAGCTTTTTCCATGTATCCTTGGAAACATGACAGTAAACTAATGAACCAAAGATCCTAAAGTGTGCCACATATGGTTTCTTACATGAAAAAGCATCCTCTGGTGTAGTCATCCTGAGGATCCGATGAGGACTCTTGTACGCATGTTTCCGCCCATAAATGCAACAATAAGCCCTGATAATGTAACATCGTCCATGCATCTCCCACAATGCTTCTTGTTGTGGCTCATTTGCATTTACTTTTGAAATATTTTTCGAAACACCAAAAAAACATATATGTTAGAAAATGTAAAAATTTGTATGTCGAAGAAGAATTTTGATTTACATGTTGGTGTGCTAACATTATGTGCGGAGATGTGAAGACGAGTCGAGTCCAGCGAATTGATGCATTCAGAACATTGCACACAGGTCAGGGTCAATTCGGGCTTATTCGCAAGCTCGGGAGAGAATAGCGCTACAGAATACCGAATAAGCTCAGGAGGGCTACACCGTGGAGAAAAAACAAACTAGTAATTAAGATCATTTATTCGTCAAAGGAACGTATGCGAGCCTGTTGAATGAAATGGTGTTCATTATTGAAGAAATCATATAGATTTCCCGAAGGCAGAGAACTGGCATATTTTCCTTAAAAACTTAGGAGTTTTGGAGGAAGTGTAAAGGAAAAAATAGACGGTCAGGATCAAAGCTCAGAATTGAAGCAGAGAGATGGACGGCAGAGATCATAGCACAGAAATGCAAGTCAGATGGATGAACCAGATTAGATCGCGAAATATAAGTTAGATATAAGTGGTCGAGAATGGATATCACAAATAAAGATGCAAGAGAGTTAATAGATCAAAGGTTGTGAAGAGAAGCCATGCATCGGCCATAGGTTCTATCGCACATTGCACTTCGCAAGTTTTAACACTTACCTCCCGCTTTTCATAACAAAACTCCTAATTTGCGATTTGTGGGCGACCCCACCTCCATCCTGCCACGTCATCCTCCGCTCATCGCACTTCACACATCGCAAGCTCGGGAGGAATGGCACTAAGGAGTATGTATAAACGCATAAGGCCAAAATGTGATGGAAAGGCAGACGCGATACCATTCAAAGATTAATTTGAATTTATTGAAAGTCCAAGATTATGTGTAGTTAGGTTGGTTTTATGAAGAAACGTGGACGCGAGTAGTGGACTCGGGTAAGTGACCCGACGCAAAGCAAAGGAGAAGAGAAGACGGAACGCAGTAGGCACGAGCAGAAGAGACAGAGTCAGGCAGAAGGGGACATGATAAACTTGGTTGAAACGTAATAGTTTGGTCAAGTCGGGCAAGGATGCGTTATTACAGAACTGTTCGAATATTGCGCCAGAAGCAAAAAAGACATGACAGCAAGCAGAAAAGACAAATATTAAACTCTGGAAGAAATGTAGGGCAAGGATGTATGATCCGTCAGGAAGACACATCAGCGATTCAGGGAGACGCATTACCAACAAGTTAGATTCAGCAAACATAATAATATTCCAAGTTTTAATTTGTTTTCTGTCTGTTAATATCGAAGCTAGAGTGATGTCCTCAATTGCAATGTAATAAGTAGTTTTAAACATTTAGGTAGTCGAAGTAGTTTCAAGAAGTTTTAGCAGTTACGAACTATTTTTGATGTATTTAAGCAAGATAGAGAGAAAGAAGAAGGGTTCCGATTTTTGGACCTCTGGAAGACTAAAGCTTTGGTACTTACTTTTCTGAGGAATTAATGAAATAAGCATCAAGTTTTCTACAAATGTTGATGGTGATTCATTTTTCCTATGTCATTTTGTGTTCCTTCTTCCTGGAATGAAGTGAAGTAAAGTAGTTGTCGGTCTCTTAATTACATCTTTGAGTAAGAGTTAAATAATCTTAATTTGTGATCCTTTACTCCAACTCCTCTTCCTTCACAAATTCTCTTTGGAACTTAAAAGTAATAGATTATGTGTTTATAGCATATTATTTTGAGTTTCCTCTCTCTCCATAAATTCATTCTAAAATTTAAAGTGATAGATTCTGTGTTACAACATATCATTTTGAGTTTTTTCTACAGTTCTTCTTTTCCATTCAAATATCAGCAGTTAATGGCATTGTAGAGTCTTTCATTATACTAGATTGTTAAGGGTTTTATAGAATTATTTTCCAAAGGGATTGAACGAATACCACCTGATATAATTACTTTTATAACACATTTTTAAAAATGTCTTAAGCATTGATTCCTTTCCACAGCCAAGGAATTTTCTCTTAAGAAACAACATTTTATGGCGTCGTTGCCGAGGACAGAGAGTCGAAGTTTATTTTCCCTGGGTTTTTCACATTATTTCCTCTGGTTGTTCAGTGAGGAGGAAATATTTGATTGTGTTTGTTATTCTCAGAATTCTGGCTCACAAAATTCCTCACACGAGGTCGGATACCTCACAACAGAAGGTCCCTACTTTGTCAGACCTTAAGAGATTGCTTTCTAAAAGGGTTCGGAAACCCAAAACCCCCTCAACACTTAGTCCTACATCGTCCGCTCTTGACAGTGGTTCTAGTAATCCTTTATTTGAAGATATCTCCAAATTACTTCCTTTCTTGGAACAAGATTCACCCTTCACGCCAATTTATTTTCAAGAACCTAAGTTGGAAGAACACTCCTTTGAACCTGTTTCTTTTACTTTTACTCAAGCTCAACAAAATCCATTTGTTGGTCCCTCTGCCATTGTCCATAAACCCACTCCCATATCAGTTTTACATCCACCTCCATTCATTTTCACAGCAGGTTCATCGACTGCATTTAACCGAACAACAGTCAATCAAGGTGAAAACATGGAAACCCTAGCCTTTTTGTTGAACAGATATGCTCCACTTAACCTTCCACAACCAATGAACGCAATGCCTCAAGAGTATCTTAAATTACTCCCACGTTTTACTAGAGAAGATGAAATAACTGCAGAAAAACACTTGCCTATGTTTTGTAATTTTGCTGAAAATTTGAATGTAGAACATCTTGATGTTGTAATGACGCTTTTTGTTCAGTCTCTGGATGGAGAGGCTAGAAAGTGGTTTAAGGGATTGCCAAATGATTCTATTAATACATGGGAAGAACTGGAAAATCAATTCACTCGGATATGGGGTGAAAAAAGGAATCATGGATATTCACTAACAAAATTTAATGCGATCAAAAGAAAAACAAATGAGAATATATTAGATTTTATCAAAAGGTTCAATAAATTGTATAAAAATTTACCTGTAGAAATTAAGCCCCCTCATGTTGGAGCAAAGGTAGTTTTCGCTGGAGATTTTGAAGCCGATTTTAGTTTCACACTTAGAGAAAGGAGATCATTTACTCTGGAGCAGATACATATAGATTCTTTATAAACTGAAGCTAATATGACTGCAGCAGGGAAGGCAAAAGGGAAACAGCCAGTCCAAGAGAAGGGGAAAGCAAAAGAAGAATCATCACAAGATTAAAAAATTGAAGATATGACAAGGGTGATAAAAAATTTGTCAAATAAGCTAGGTGAGATGGAATTGGAAAACAAAACTCCCAAAGACAAGTACAACAAAACCGAGGAGGATTTAATCCTCAATTCAGAAGACAACCCCTACAAATTTTGTATAGGGAAAGAAAAGATCAAGACCAGGTTCAAGCACCATTGTATATAGAATAAGCA
The DNA here is from genome assembly GCA_034641835.2 of Pinus albicaulis. NCBI lineage: Eukaryota > Viridiplantae > Streptophyta > Pinopsida > Pinales > Pinaceae > Pinus > Pinus albicaulis. Next base: position 1,913,492,445 of record CM076578.1, read on the forward strand.
CCCAGAGAGTCGGCAGAAGATGATCAAAAGGAAGCTGAAGATCAAATATCTGCTATGTACACAATAGAAGAGGATGAAGAGGAAGATTGTGAGGGAGAATATGTTGAAGCTGAAGTATCTTTTGATCAAGATGAAATGGATGAATACTGTAGGAAATTCACAGATTTCATGCAAGTTGAGTTATATAAAAAGTATGATTTAAGGTCTAGAAAGAAATCTAGAGTGCAGGATAATGAAGGTGAACAACAAGATTCTATTCCTCCTCCAATGGCAACTCCACAACAAAAGGACCCTGTAAAACAAGTCAGTAATGGAAAGCAACTTGTAAATTCAGTTAATAGAACAAATGTGTAGCAGGATGAACCTTCCCAAAGAAAATTAGTTGATACTAATATTTTGGAGAGAGTTGTTCTTGTACCCGAACAAGCGGAAAATTCTAGAAAGAGTGAGAAGAACCTGAAAAGAATGTTAAACAAACTCATACTTTCAGTTTGACAAAAGAGTTGGAGAAGGTAAAAATTCAGGTACCTCTTCTAGAATTAGCTAAAATACCAGTCTACAAGAAAAATATTTCATAATTTATTAATCTCACATAGATTGAAGATATAGGTGACACTTTGAACTTACAAGAAGAAAATCCAGTGGCCACCTTTGGTCCTCATGTAGAAGAAGTAGACCCTTATGTTCCACCATTCTATATTTATATGTTGCTTCATGATTTTACTCTCCATAATTGTACGCTAGACTCAGGTGCATCCCACAATCTCATGCCATTGTCTGTTGTGAAGGAACTAAACTTGCAGATTACCAAACCTTACAGGGATCTGTATTCATTTGATTCCAAAAGGGTGAAATGTGTTGGGTTAATTAAAGATCTAGTAGTTTCTTTGCCACAAATTCCCGCAAAGAATATGGTCATGGATGTAGTTGTTGCTGACATTCCAGCCAGGTTTGGAATGCTCTTGTCAAGATCTTGGGGAGCAAAGTTGGGAGGTGTTCTAAAATTGGATTTCACTTATGCTATAATTATTGTTTTCAATGGGGAAAAAGGATATTGTACAGGGAAACAAAGTTCATGAATACCACTACTAAGAAAGATGCACGAAATTTCCCTATTTATAGTCATGAAACAGTAGATCTTTCATGTTTCACGCTGCATGAAGATGCAGAATTTGTTGAAGATACAGGGAAGCAGCTCTCTTCAGCAGTTGTAAATAATGAGCTGCACTCAAAAAGGATTTAAAAATGCTACTTTTATGGTGCCTACTCCAAGGAAGGCGTAGGAGTTGGATTCTTGTTGATATCGCCAAAAAGTAACCTCATGCATTTTTCTTTCAAATTAGAGTTTGATTCAACAAACAATGTAGCTGAGTATGAGGCCTTGATCATTAGCCTTCAAGTTGCTAAATAGTTGGGAGTTCAATGTATTTCAATTTTTTGTGACTCTGAATTGATAATAAGACAGATTAAAAATCATTGTCAAGCCAAGCATCTAAGATTAAGATCATATAGGAATGAAGTTTTGGATCTGATAGAGAACTATTTTGAAGCCTTCAGTCTTCAGTGTATTCCGAGAGAGGAGAATAGATTGGAAGATTCTTTAGCAGTTGCAGCTAGCACTTTCAAGCCACCTATGAATCCAAGGTTAAGGTATGAGATTGAAATTAGACATAAACACTTTATTCCTAATAATGTGAAACATTGGCAGGTGTTTGAAGACAATAAGCAGATAAATCATTTCTTGACAATGATTGGAAACTTTGAAGATGCTAAGGTAGATCAAGAAGAAGAACAAACATAACAAAAAATAGAGGTAATACATTTCAAAGGTTCAATAGGTGATCAGAATATTATTAAGTTGAAAGATAATGTACTCCCTAAAGGTTTGGTTCCTCTTGAGAGATTGTTTGATTCAAATGATGTTGTTGTTAATTCGAAGAAAATACATCAAGAGGGAGAGATAGAAGATTGTAATTTGGGAACTCAGCAGGAGCCAAAAATGAGAAATTATTCAAAGGTTTTCCCAAAAATTATAAAGAAATATGTATTGGTCTCTTTAAAAGTATATGGATGTGTTTGCTTGGTCATATGAAGACTTGAAAACGTATGATAAAAACATAATACAACATAAGATCCCATTGAAAGAAGAAATCAAACCACACAAACAAAAGCTCAAATAAATTAATCCATTACTACTAACTCCAATTGAAAAGGAAGTGAAGAAATTGTTGCAAGCAAAAATCATAGTCCCTCTCAGATATTCGGATTGGGTTTCTAATCTGGTCCCTGTGAGGAAGAAAAATGGAGAGATAAGATTGTGTGTGGACTTTAGGAATTTGAACAGATCATCTCTAAAAGATAATTATCCTTTACCTAAAATGGATTATGTCTCACAGAAGGTGACAGGACCTTACAGGATGTCTATGGTTGATGGATTCTCTGGATATAATCAAGTGACAGTGGATCAAGAAGATCAGAAAAAGACATCTTTCACAACCCCCTGGGGCACCTTCATGTATGCAAGGATGTCATTTGGTATTATGAATGCAGGTGCAACTTTTCAGAGGGTCATGGACATAGCGTTTGTTGCGGACAAGTATGTGGTTATATATTTGGATGATGTCACTGTTTTTTCAGGATCAGATGATGAACACCTGGAACATCTACAAAGAACTTTAGAAAAGTGCAGGAAGTATGGCCTCTCACTAAATCCCAAAAAATATTTGTTTGTCCTGGAGGAGGGTAAATTATTGGGTCACATAGTTTCAAAACAAGAGGTAAATATTGATCCAGCAAGGATGGAGGCAATTTAGACCATTCCTTTACCTAGAAGCAAGAAAGATATTCAGAAATTTTTGGGGAAAATAAAGTTTCTTAGAAGATTTGTACCAAGTTATGTTGAGATTGTGAGAAATATAACTAGCATGTTGAAGAAAAATGCAAAAATGAGGTGGGATAAAGAAGCAAGATAAGCATTTGCCAGAATAAAAGAAGCAATCGAAGAAGCTCATGTTTTAATAAGTCCTGATTATCAAAAGGTATTTCAAATATTTTCATTTGCTTCCCCCACTACTATTGTTGTTGTATTATTGCAGAAAAATGAGGATAGTAAGGAACAGCCAGTGGCATTCTTCAGCAAATTTCTCAGAGATATTGAGATCAAATATAACATTTCGGAGAAACAAGTGTATGCACTATTCAAAGCACTCAAAGCCTTCAGGACTGATGTGTTACAATCCCAAATAACCGCATATCTACCTAATTATGCGGTCAAGGAAGCGCTGGTTCAAAGTGACGTTGAAGGAAAAAGAGGAAAATGGATAGCTAAAATCCAGGAGTGTCATTTGGACATTAAACCCACCAAGTTAATCAAAGGACAGGGTTTAGCAAAGTTGCTAACAAAAACAAATTTTCAAGCATTGAGAATTAACCTCTTAGCACCAATGGATGGAGTTAATAACGAAGAAGGTCAGAATAAGCCCAAAACAGGTATTCAATACAATTTTTTGTGTTAGATTGGTATAAAGATGTTGTTCATTACCTGTGTTTCTTTTCTTGTCCATTTTCACTTAATAGAACCAAATACAGAGCTCTCAAGCTTAAATCTCAGCGATATATCATAGTGGAAGCAAAGTTGTACTGGAAAGATCTTGCTGGTATTTTGTTGTTGCGTTTAACTGAAGGTGACTTCATTGAGGTTATTAAGGAATATCATGAAAGTGTATGTGGAGGACATTATAGTTGGAAGGTCACAGCCCATAAAATCCTCAAGTTAGGTTTCTATTGGCCCACCCTGTTTGCAGATGTATACAAACTAGTCAGAAGTTGTCAGAAGTGTTAATTGTTTGCAAAAAAGAAAAGACTCGCCCCGTTACCTCTCATTCCAGTATTCATAGAAGAGCCTTTTAGACAGTGGGGACTGGAATTTATTGGAGAGGTCAATCCACCATCAAGTGGGCAGTTCAAATGGATTCTAACTGCTACTGATTACTTCACAAATTGGGTTGAAGCAATCCCTACCAAGAAAGTAAATGACCAAGTGGTGATGAAGTTTCTGGAGGAGAACATTTTCAGTAGGTTTGGTTGTCCAGTCAAAATTGTAACTGATAATGTTCAGGTATTTAATTCTGATCGATTCATTAATTTATGTCAAACATATAATTTAATTTTATCACATTCACATCCTACCATCCACAAGGGAATGGATTAGCAGAGTCTTCAAACAAGACATTGGTCAGGATTCTGAAGAAGACAATCACCGAATATCAGAAAGACTGGGATTCAAAGTTAAAGTTTACTCTTTGGACAGTCCGAGTAACCACCAAGAGGTCTACTGGAAAGTCACCTTATGAATTGGTTTATGGAACTCAGGCACTATTTCCTACTCAGTTGGCCAGACCAGTGATTGCTTTCCTTCAAGAATCTCAGGGGGAACCAAATGCTCTAGTGAGAAGATTGAACAAAATGATTGAATCAAGTGAAAATAAAAACAAAGTGAGAGATAACTTAATTTCCTATCAGGGAAAGATGAAGTCCATATTTGACATAAAAGAAAAAGAAATCCTCTTCCAAGCAGGAGATTTAGTATTAAGATGGGACACCAAAAGGGAGGATAAAGGAACGCATGGTAAGTTTGACCCTCTCTGGTATGGTCTGTACATAATTTCTGAAGCCAGATCAAACAATAATTTCATCCTAGAAGATTTAGATGGAGAATCCCTGCAGCTTCCTGTGAATGGGCAGTGTTTGAAGCATTATTTCGAGCATTAAAAGTCAACATTCCGCCACTGTAAATATTGGATTTCTCATTGTTCATATGTCACCAAGCAATATTTGACTCCATTCCCAATGGATAAGGCACTAATCTACGGTTTTTAGCGCTTCCGTGGAAAAAATCACTATCCCGAGGTGGAACCAGAGGTTGTGCCTCATTTTCATTTACTTTTGAAATATTTTTCAAAACACCAAAAAGGATATATGTTAGAAAATGCAAAAATTTGTATGTCGAAGAAGAATTTTGATTTACATGTTGGTGTAATAACATTATGTGCGGAGATGTGACGGCGGATCGAGTCAGGTCGATTGATGCATTCAAAAAATTTCACACAGGTTAGGGTCGAGTCGAGTTTATTTGCAAGCTCAGGAGGGACTAGCGCTACAGAATACCAAATAAGCTCGAGAGGGTTACACCGTAGAGAAAAAACAAACTACTAATTAAGATCCTTTATTCGTCAAAGGAACGTATGCGAGCCTGCTGAATGAAACGGTGTTCATTATTGAAGAAATCGTATAGATTTCCCGAAGGCCTAGAACTGGCATATTTTCCTTAAAAACTTAGGAGTTTTGGAGGAACTGTAAAGGTAAAAATAGACGGTCATGATCAAAGAGCATAATTGAAGCAGAGAGATGGACGGTGGAGATCATAGCACAGAGTGCAAGTCAGATGGACAGACAAGATTATATCGTGAGATCTAAGTTAGAAAGAAGTGGTCGAGAATGGATATCGCAAATAGAGATGGAAGAGAGTTAATAGATCGGAGGTTGTGAAGAGAAGCCACGCGTCGACCATAGGTTCCATCGCACATCGTACATCGTACATCGCACTTCGCAAGTTTTAACACTTACCTCCCACTTTTCATAACAAAACTCTCGATTTGCGATTTGCAGGCGGCCCCACCTCCGTCCTGCCATGTCACCCTCCGCTCATCGCACTTCGCACATCACAAGCTTAGGAGGAATGGCGCTAAGGATTATGTTATAAACGTCGAAGGTCGAAATGCGATGGAAAGGCGGACACAATACCATTCAAAGGTAAATTTGAATTTATTGAAAGTCCAAGAATATGTGCAATTGCATTGGTTTTATGAAGAAACGTGGACGCGGGCAGTGGACTCGGGTAAGTGACCCGACGCAAAGAAAATGAGAAGAGAAGACGAAACGCAACAGGCACAAGCAGAAGAGGCAGAGTCGCGCAAAAGGAGACAAGATAAACTTGGTTGAAACATAACAACTGGATCAAGTCGGGCAAGGATGCGTTATTGTAGAACTGTTCGAATACCGCACCAGAAGCATAAAAGACATGACAGCAAGCAGAAAAGACAAATATTGAACTCTAGAAGAAATGCAGGGCAAGGATGTTCGATCTGTTAGGAAGACACATCAATAATTTAGGGAGACACATCGGAAACAAGTCAGATTTAGCAAACAGAATAAAATTCCAAGTTTTAATTTGTTTTCTTTGTCTGTTAAGATCGAAGCTAGAGTGATGTCCTCAATTGCAATGTAATAAGTAGCTTTAACAGTTTAGGTAGTTGAAGTAGTTTCAAGAATTTTTAGCAGTTACGAACTGTTTTTGATGTATTTAAGCAAGACAAAAAGAAAGAAGAAGGATTCCAAGTTTTGGACTTCTGGAAGACTAAAGCTTTGGTACTTACTTTTCTGAGGAATTAATGAAAGAAGCATCAAGTTTCCTGCAACGGTTGATGGTGATTCGTTTTTCCTGTGTCATTTTGTGTTCTTCCTTCTTGGAATGAAGTGAACTAAAATAGTTGTCGGTCTTTTAATTACATCTGAGTAAGAGTTAAATAACCTTAATTTTCGCTCCTTCACTCCAACTCCTCTCCCTTCACACATTCTCTCAGGAACTTAAAAGTAATAGATTCTGTGTTTACAAGATATAAATTTGAGGTTCCTCTCTCCATAAATTCATTATGAAATTTAAAGTGATAGATTTTGTGTTACAACATATCATTTTGAGTTTCTTCTACAGTGATTTTCCATTCAGATATCAACAGTGAATGGCATTGTAGAGTCTTTCATTATATCATATTGTTAAGGGTTTTAAAGAATTAGTTTCCAAATGGATTGAACGAAGACCACCTGATATAATTACTTTTGTGACACATTTTTGTCTTAAGCACTGATTCCTTTCCACAACAAAGGAATTCTCTCTTAAGAAACAACACTTATGTTCTTCCTTTCTGCAACAGCATTTTGTTTTTTGTTATGGGGTGCTATTAACTATCATCGAATGCCTTCTGATGCACATAAGTTATTGAATTCATTCAACACATATTCTCCATCGTTGTAGCTCCCAAGAGCCTTCACTTTCCTTCCTGTTTCTTTTTCAAAAACTGCTTTGAACTCACAAACTTTTGAGAACATCTGGTATTTCTTTTGCACGAATAATATCCAGCGCTTGCGTTAAAAATCATCTACAAAAATCACATAATATATGTGCTTGATTGTGGAGGCTATCGAGATCGGTCCACACACATCTGAGTGAACTCTTTCAAGGATCGCTTGTGCTCAACTATCCTTATCATGAAAGGTGTCTTTAGTGTACTTCCCCAATGTACAGCCTTTTCATGTATCACGTTACTTAAGTGCACCCTTGGCAATTACTATAGAAATATGTTGCATTAATTGCAAAGCTCTGTGATGTAGATGGCCCAAACTTCTATGCCATAACTCACCAATGTCTCGGCTCTGCACCTTCTCTGCGTTCGTGCTCAAGGTAGCACAATCTTATACATCAAATTTGTAGAGGTTCTTTACCCAAACCTTCATCTTCTTCACACATCCCATGGCTATGTGATGAAGGAACGTCTTTCCTTTGCCAAAAATGATATCATAGCCATGGTCTTCCAACATGGAAACTGTAACTAAATTCTTCTTCAACCCCTGAACATACGTGACATATATGTGAGAGGAGAACCAAACTCCCTCTGAAAAGTAATAGCACTGATATTGATCGTGTTATACCTTCCATTGTCTCCCATCTCGATGTGAATTTGGAGATCCTTCTCTTCTAGGTCACTAAAGGACTCTGTTTCCAATCATATGAAATGAGGCTCCACTATCTAGGTACCACACACTCTCATCACCGATGACACCATGCATGTGATGAGGGTAAAATACAACTTTAATTTAAAAAGGAGGAAAGTGTATTAGAAAATAACATCATTGAATTCTTTTAATTTCACCTCAAACCTTTTTAAGGAGGTAAAAGGCATATTAAAAATAGAAAGGTGTATTCATAAAATGGGAAAAAATCTCAATGGTCGATTTGCCCCTTATAATTTTCCCATTTAAATTGGAAATAAAGAAGAAATTAAATTAGGTGAAAGGAACTTTATAATACTTGTTTATGTTGAGAGGATAGAGAGAGAAAATCTGATCTATTTATGAGGTTGGTCGAGTTCATAAGTGGGAAAATAAATTGCTTCCTATTGTTGTCAATTCCTATATTTATTTGAGAACAATCGACTCTTACATTTGAGAAATCAATGTCTAGTGAGTGCTCGAATTGGTGGGTAGGAGTCAAACTCGAGCAAAATGAATCGCCCAGCCATGTGGATCGGTACAACAGTGGAGGACGAAGGATGGATATCGCTTAATGCATTATTTGGTGGGCATCAACAAATTACATTATTTTATTGTGTATTTTGTATTTTTATTGTGTATTTTATATGGGTTCTTGGAAATTTCTAGCAATTGTGGGAAGAGTTTCTATTTAGAGGAGAATGTTGAATGGTTTTGTTGTCAGGAGTTTGTAGTCTTACTTTGAAGTTTTATAGTGTTATTTTTTAAGATAAATGTCAAAAATAAAATGAAGAACAAATTATAGAACAAATTAACATATTTTCAAATTGGTGGTTCTTGATGCATACGGTGACATAAGAACATCTCACTAATTTGATTATGTATAATTTGTTATAAGTTGGCGGTGTCATGTGGAGCCAAGAACATCAACTTACAGGTTAATTTGATTGTGTTTAAGAGGTCACCTTGTATAATTGACCTCTGAATACATTCAATACTCAGGTTACTTTCCTATATAACTAGGGAATACAACAGAAGACATTGTGTTCAACAGATTGAGGTATGTCCATAGGATGGTTCAGCGTCGAGACTAACCCGTCATGCTTCGGGAGGTCGAGAAGTGTCAATTCTGCAAAATACATGAATGATGGTATAAAGCGGTTATGTTTTAAATGGAGATCAAGTGATAGCTCGAAGATGTGGCAGTGAAAGAGCAGTGTTTGCGAGATTCCAAAGAGGATGTGAGTGTTGATGAAGACCAGTCAGACAGAGATTATTCTTGTTGTTGTAATTTATGTTTTCATTGTCTTCCATGTAAGCATTAAGGGAGGGTGTTGGAATTAATGCTTCCATGTCATGTATAGTTGTCATTATGAGTTACGAGGAATCAATCTAGACATTGTTGATCCCTATGTTATGAGTTGGAGTCATAATCTAGATGTCTCGAAGTCAGTGTGTTATGCCTTAAATATTTTTAATTGTTGTGATCAATAAAATATCAAAGTGTGATTTGGTGTTGTGTGCACAATCTATCTACTCTCTATCTCAATTTCTAACAGAGACTTGTCCAATAGTATTGTCCAACAGATTGTTTTTCTCTCTCTTACTTTGGCTTTCTCTTCACCTGGGCTTTGATACCATGTTAATTTTAGTTAACAATGGTATGTTCTATGCTTATTATTGCAATTACTTCAATGTCCTTTTAGCAAACCAATGACAATTTCAAATTTAGTTTCCAATAGCAATCACATTAACCATAAATCACATTGACAGTAATTGTAGTAGAACATAAAATAAAATGCAGAAGACAAGCCAAGACAAGAGAACACCAGATTTGGCGGATGTCAGGGAAAAACCCCAAGATGGCGAAAACCTTTTAACCAATTCTTCTTATTATTATATCAAATGTTCAACACAGAGAAAGAGTACAATAATACAAAAGTCAAAGTCAAAATTGACTTTCCAAATCAATGTGCAAAACAACCCAGCAATTGTGTCTTTGGTCAACATCACTCAAGTCAACCCTAACCAAAGAGCCAACAACGTCCAAAGTTTTGTCAAACTTCTCCAAAACAGCTCAATCAAAGGAGAGGAAAACTGACCTCTTTTGCTGGTCAAAGTCAACCCAAAACAACCATCCAAACAACAGCGAAACTTAGTCAACATGAAGTCAACTCTACGGTCAAACATGCCTACAATTGATCCAGGGGGATATTTGGTTGCCACCCGCCTATTCCACTTGGGGCCCCACCATTACTTCTTTTAGTTTTTCAGTTTCCTTAATTGTAGCACAGTTTTTTATTTTTAGGAGTTTTTCAGGACCTAAACTTCTGGAGCCATTTTGAAGCCCTAAACGACGTTTTTTGGAAAAATCGGGAGCAACATACAAGTTCCTTCAATGTTGCTCACACAAAAGTTGTAGTCCTCGGATAGATATTTCTAACGAGGTATTGTGCGTGTCAAACGGAAATCATATGCCAAAGTTACATCCCCGAGAATATTGATGTACCAATTTCCCCAAACAGGGCCCATAGTTTTGGCGCTTCATCTCCTAGGGTTAGCTTTTTGGATGTTTAGGGTTTTCCATTGTTTCTCAGTAATAAGTAGGCCCTCGAGCCTCAATGTAACACAGTTAAGAAGCATGTAGCCGCCACATATCAACCAAAAGAACCTCATTTCAGGAGAGGTCATGAAGCGGTTGGGTTTGCCGACCACAGCACACCCACATCTGTACACCATCGGGAGGCTTCACCAAAGATGGGATCTCCGCGTCAGCGAGCAGTGTCGTCTTCCCTACAACATCAAGCCCTTCACAGATGAGGTATTATGTGACATTTCTCATCTTGATGTTTGTGATGTATTATTAGGGCAACCCTACTTGTGGAAGCGACATGTTGTGCCGGCCTCACACTATGATTGTTACGTTGGGCAATAAGTTGTACAGGATACCAAAGGTACCACCACTTGTCGTTGTCTCTTTGGTTACTGCAAAACAATGCAGTAAGCTCGTTTCAAAAACCAGGAAATTTGTTTTCCTAATGTTCCGCCCTCAAGGCAAGAAGAATAATGTGGCCACGACCTCCAAACAGAGCTCCCCCACATGACAACAACAAATGAACAAGGTCGTGGAGGAGTGCCTCTGCACTGTCAGGTCAAGCACCTCATCGATCTGAACCCAAGTGCGTCGCTGCCCAATGGACCAATCTATCGACACTCTTTTATGAAATCAAGAAGCATATTCATGAGCTACTGCAGAAAGGTCACATCCGGTCGAGTTCATCGCCCTGTGGGAGCCAGATCGTGTTGGTGCAGAAGAAGGATGTGACATGGAGACTATGTATTGACTACCGAGCGTTGAACAAGATCACTATCCGAAATAGGTACCCGATCCCACGGATTGATGACCTTTTGGACCACTGTGGGAGCTAGATCGTGTTGGTGCAGAAGAAGGATGTGACTTGGAGACTATGTATTGACTACCAGGCATTGAACAAGAGCACTGTCCGAAATAGGTACCCGATCCCATGGATTGATGACCTTTTGGACCAACTCAAAGGGGCGAAAAATTTCATCAAGATCGACTTGAAGTTCGGATATCACCTGTTACCAATCGAAGCCTCTGATGTGTGGAAGACTACCTTCAAAGCCAAGGAGGGCCTTTTCGAATGGTTGGTCATGCCTTTTGGGTTGACGAATGCTCTCGCAACTTTCATGAGGCTGATGGACGACATCTTGCGGCCATTCACCAACTCATTTGTAGTAGTGTACTTGGATGACATCCCGATCTTCAGCCAGACTTGGGAAGAGCACCTCCACCACATCCAACAAGTTGTGTGCCAATTTGGAGAAGTGCACTTTTGGCATGACCGAGGTTCAGTATCTAGGATACATTGTTGATGAGTGAGAGGTGCATGTGGATCCAACCAAGATCCAAGTCATTCGGGATTGGCCAGCCCCAACCACTCTAATAGAGTTTCGAACCTTTCTGGGTCTTGCTAATTTCTACCACAGATTCGTGTTCAGATTCTCTCATATCACTTGGCCTTTGAGTCAAGTCACCAAGGGAGGGGCGAAAGAAAATTTCTTTTGGTCAAAATATCAACAGAAGGCGTTCATAGAATTGAAACATCGTCTCTGCTTTGCCCCAGTTCTCACATTACCAAACTTGCAACAACCATTTAAGATCGAGACAGATGCCTCTGACTATGCTATTGGGGCAGTTTTTACTCAACAGGGGCACCCAGTGGCATATCATAGTGAGAAGTTGTCTGACACAGTCCACAAGCATCCCACTTATGGAAAAAAAATGTATTCCATTGTGCAGGCTTACCGGCAATGGAAGCATTACATTTTTGGGAAGGAAATGGTCATCCACACAGACCACCAACCCCTGCAGTTCATACAGACGCAAGGAAAGTTGCAAAACTTTCGCCATCAGAAGTGTCCACGTATCTGCAACAGTGTCATTTCAACATCAGGTACAAGAAGGGCAGCACTAATAATGTTGCAGACTACCTCAACCGACCACTGATCGTGGCACTAACCATTATTCTCAACTCTTATGGGCACGAGAATTCTGATTGGTCGCTTCTCTACAATAGTGATCTGGAATTCGACGACACATACAAGACACTCTTGGAGGGTACTCAAGTTCCAAATTCTCACCTCCAGGATGCACTGCTATGTCACCTCGGACACGTTTTTGTTCTTTCAAGCAAGCATGCCAAGATGATTTGGGAAACGCACTACAGTCGGGTCGTTGGGAATTTCGGGTCGAGAAAACAGTGGCAGTATCTTGATGATCATAATGGAAGACTACCATATCACTGCACTTGATGAAGGACTAGAAGACATACACATTATGACATGTCCTACCTCCAATGATCTTGATGATAATACTACATGATTACATGTCCTACCTCCGATAATTTGATGATGACATGACAAACATCCAATGATGTGAAGCTTGATGTCCTTATGATGAAGACTACATAATGATGTTGCATTTGATTGATGAAATATCTCTGCATTATCTTAAAGACAGCTAACCTAATGACCCTACATTGAAGAAGGCAAGGACATGATGGTGGTGATCCTATGTTGAAGAAGGCTAGGACATGATTATGAAGACAATCAACAAAGAAATCAAACCATGAAGAAACCCTACTCTCAAAGGCATTCTTCCCTGCCTCCATTTCTGCACTCATAAATAATCACTCACATTAAAAAAATATTTTTTGCTAGGCAAAATTCCTTAATGACACCTACACCATCTTGAAGAGCATAATTTTCCTTTTCCAATGAGCTATTACTCAACCCAAAACTCCAAGCCATTTGAAAGTTATTGATTTTTCAAGTTTAAGGTAAAATCTTGTCCTTGAGCCGCCCTGTGCTAGCCTACTCATATCGACCTAATCCAGAGATGTGCCCCTTCACTTTCATGAGCGGAAAACACTATAAATACATAGTTTCGTCCTCATTTTAGCCATCAGATTTCGGTGATCTTTTCTGAGATTGAGTACAAAATTAAAAGGAGGCCGAGAAGCACATTATAAAACATTCTTTGGGTAATTTTTTAAGAAGGCCAAGGAGGAATACTTCTGTGGTATTCTGGATCTCTGGAGAAACTGCATTGCAGGAGACTTCAAATTTATGACAGAATTGTGGAGTAGCTTCAAGACAGAGCTGGGGTTAGCTCAAACTTAAGTAACTATTTAAAGCTCGTTGAAGGCTCAGAATTTGGACAACATCTGTGGTAGTCTGTGGGTTCAGAATAGTGTTGTTGAGAGGTTTCTATTTGAGGACCGATCTGTGGGCAGTTCAGATCAGTGCATAAAACATTATAGACCTGTGATACATAGTTTGGAGTTTTTTTTTTTGGCATCATTGAAGCTTTTGAGCATTGTTCTTGAGATCTTTTGAGAGCAGCGTATTGGGCACTGTTTAGAGCATACTTGGAGCAACGGTCAAGTGTTTTTTGAAGACAATTCTAGAGGGTGTTCTCTGAAAGTATATGAAGTTGTATTTGAAGCAGTTTATAAAGCATAATTAAGAGACATTTTTGTCTACTTTTAAAGCAACTAGTGAAGACATTCTTTGGAGCAGGGTATTTCAGACCAGAAGCAAACTTGAGTGACATTTTTGGAAGCCATTTCTTGTGCAAGACTTGTGAAGACTAGAACCAGAATTTGAAAAAATCTTTGGAAGCAGTTTTTGGAGGCTTGGATCACTGCCTAGAGAATCAGACAGTCCTCTACCTTGTCTCTAAGGGATTATAAAGGAATTGAAAGACATATACTTGAAGTGTTGAAGACTTAAGAGTTGATCTTGGAGCCATTGGAAAACATCTTGAAGACGTGAAGTCTTGTTGAAGTAACTTGTTAAAGATTTGGTGTTCATACCTATTAAAGACACTTGTACAAGCAAATTGTGGAGACATTCTTGATGACATTGGTTGACCTGGTAATGCATGTCTAAACCCCTCATGGAATGACCTTGAAGAAGGTTCCAAATTGAAGATATTTTGTGAGAAGCCTTGAGTGATCTTGGAAAACGATGATGCATCGATGAAGCCATCACGAGGTAACTTGGATAAATTGTTTGGGTACTATGAAGAGCAGTGGTGACACCTAAGAAGAAAAGGTTGTCATTGATGATGTGACATGGAGACTAAGTGTGTCAGAGCTTGTTGAAGAAGACTTTGGGAGCTGTGAAGAATAACCAAAGATATTTTGACAAAGTGAAGTTGCGGGTTGGAGCCCAAGAGGTTGGAACCTCATAGAGACAAGGTTGGTGCTTTGGAAAATAGAGTTGGAGCCCTAGAAGATTGGAGTCCTCAAGAAACCAGGTCGAAGCCTGTACCAGAGATAAGGTTGGAGCCCTAGAAGTTAGTGCCTCAAATTGACAAGGTTGGAGCCTTGGAAAGACCAAGTCGGTGCTTGGCACAATACAGGTTGGAGCCTAGAAGATTGGAGTCTTCATCTAGAGTTGGAGCCCTATATCATTATTGTACTTTACTTATTGCAAAGAATAAATTAATAAAAGTATCTATTCCATCATTGTTTATTTTGTGTTCTAAATATAAGTGATCTAACTGGTAAAATTAACAATTGAAAAGAAATATTGAATAACCTCCTCAGTATTTCCAACAATGGAAAAGTTTAAATGGAAAAAATTTAAATGGGCATAACTCTTGATCCAAACATCGAATCAAGATAAAATTTATATCCTCGAAAAGCTCCAAATTTAGGAAAGGAAAATTTTGTAACCCCATTTTCATAATGAAACCTTAGAGGTTGTTTTAATTAGAAATAACACCTCCCATCACCTTGGGAAGTCAAATGGGGTGGGAGAGAGCATTATAGCCGACATGCAGAATTTCTTATTTGCTGATGCAATTTTTATTCAGCATAACTAATGGAGTTGGTGTTTGGCTTCCATTGTCGCTATTTCTCTAGCATCAATTGTTTCAACCAATAAATGTTCTACAATTACAAAGCAGCAATTCAAAGACAATACCTACACTTATGCTCTTGCATTTGTTATTGTATTTCCTGCATGCGAATATTTAGTTGCATGTATGTATTCACAGTTAACCATCTGCATAGGAATAACTAGAATATTGAAAGTAAAAGATGAGATTTGAAAATATCCAATCAGAAGTTGCATAACACATTTTTCAATTACATCCGAGATTTTTACCATAAAGCATTTCATGGCACAACTATAAAAGTTGAGATTTGAAAATAATTTTACCATAAAGCGTTTTATGGCACAACCATATCCCTTTCGAACACTATGAATCCAAAATATTAAACAAGCAAAAAAATGTTAAAAGATGTCAAATCTAAATAACGAATATTACCATTCCAAATTCCAATTTGAACAACCCAAAAGACAAAATTTGCCTCGTTACAATATAAATTTGCAAACAGTGTAGACAAGTTTTTATACGAGAGGTTTAAAAAGGTACTATAAACCTCATGGAACAAGATATGAATTAATTCGAAATTAACACCACCAACCTAAGAAAATGATTCTCTCTTCACGCCTATTTGGCCTTGATCCAATCGCAAAATAATTAAAATTTTGACATGCCTTCATCCCAAATTGTGCTTCAGTCACCCCCTGTGACACTCACTGCCAGTGTTTGATGCTCATGTTCTATTTAGTTCTTTAAATATCCAACACTCATAATTTCAAGTACATGACCAAAACTGACTAAGATTTTTTCAGACTCGTGTTTCATGTCCTCGAATGATATTTTCATTGCCATAACTGCATGTGACTACATAGTCACTCCATATCTGATAGTTGTCATAGCTCATCAGCCAGAGCACCAATTCCGCCATTAGACAGTTTTATCAGCATGAACTTCAAATAAGAAATGATAACTATGGAGCACTGACATGATATGCATGGACAGGAGCCCATAAAACACTAGCAAAATTTATCCATAAACGGCTTGAAAGAGTTATGCTAGTTTACAACAGCCTAAATTAGCACAATTTCAATCGATCTAAAGTTACACATTTTACATACTGGGATAATTAAGTCTTGCCCAGAGATCACCAATAACCTTAACAAATCCGTTCTGTGCCTCTAGATACTCCACAAATTAATCACAAGAAGTGAAAAAATCTGCACTAACCTACCCAAATTACACTGAGACTGTATGAATTACACGTTGTTCCTTTACTGCTCATTTTCCGAAGGATTGTATTTTAATGTCACTGCATGCAACTCTTTGTATATCTCGGAGCAATTGCGAGAAAGACCTGCCAAAGCATGAAAGAGAGCAGGTAAGCCAGTTTCAAGACTCCTAAGAGATATGTCTCTAGTTGATTTACAAGCTCTTTTGTGCTTGGCATCTTCTTCTTCGACTTTCTTCTTCAAGGCATCGATAACAATTTTCCTTTCATGGAAAGGATCCTTGTTATTTGCTTCTGTTTGCACACCATCATTCTTTGCTTCTGTACCATCAAGCTCTTCAGAACCCCTGTTCCTCGACTCCCATTCTTTAAAGGCTCTCTGTTTCTTTTCAAATTCAGCGTGAACCTCCTCGCAAATTTTCTTCTGCTTTAATTCTTCTTGTTGCTGTGTAACTATCCTGCTAATAATAGCAGCAAAGCTCTTTATTCCTTGTAGTGCTACGGAATATGCCAATTGATCCAGCAAGCCATGCCATACTTGTAAAAGTTCATGTATGGGAGGGATAATGGTTTTAGGAGGAGAGGAAACTTTCTCCTTCAAATTGCTCTCTATAGGTATAAGGTTCAAGCGCAACCAATTATTCAATGCATCAATATATTGTTTTTGATGTATGAACAGCTTTTCAGACTGTGTATGCCATTCATTAGCAACACGTTGCAGTTGCAATGTCCTTTCATGATGCTGCTTGGTGGTTTCTTCTGGAGCGTTTGAAGTATCAAATCTCAGATCAGCAACAATTTTCTCTTGGTAACAATGGCAATGGTACATGCTTTTCCACATTTTTTCCATCCTAAACAAGAAAAGAACATCAGAAAAAGGGAAAGACGTTTGATAGCAAACCAGAGCATTTGAAGCTCCTCCAGTAGACAATTAAAATATAATTAGAATATCAAAGATTCGCAGGAATAGTTTTTGCTCCACATAAATCAATCATGTTTCTGTATACAAAGAATGCAGTTCATATTAGCACAATGAGATCTTTGCCATGACTTCATAAAGCTGAATAGAATGAAGTCATCATAGGAACAAAGCTTTCTAAAGAATGGATGCATCAACAGAACTCCATAACTCCATAGGATGTTAAACAGGCAACACACAATAGTTTGCAACTTTGCACTGAAAGTCAGATTGTGTTAACTACTTGAATAGGATTGCATAAAATTCCTATATTGTACTTCTCACTAATTCATGTTAGGCGTTTATTTGCAACAATGCCAAGACAAGAAGTACAAGATTTAATACCCTACAATGATTTAAAAATGCAGTTTACGCAGATAGCCGGAGCCAAAAGAACTTATTAAATTTATAAGTACGAAGCGTATTCTTGAAATATTGGAACATTTGATTCAGTTCAAGAAAATAAATAGATATGCCACTTCTCACATGATTGAGAACTTCAAACAAGAAACTATTTTCCAAATTCTAAATTTATCAAGCTTGCTACTTTGTATTAAATTATGCCCAGAGAAAAATCATGCTCGAGTGATCACTCCCTGATAGGGTTTGGGATTTGCTTTCACCACCTCCCACAGTTTCTATCTCTCAAATGGAAAATCTACCCCATCAAACCCATTGATAGGATTGCATATAGCTGCTGCATCCTCAACTTCAGCAGCAGATGCTCCTTCAGATGGCTCAAGGGTGTCTTCTTCAGTCGTACAGCCACTGCAAGAGTAAAACCTACCAGATTTCCTATATTGTCGGGGACTGGATCTGCACTTCATCCATCTCAACCCGATGCACTTCCAAAAGGTTGGGTTAAATCCTTCAAACAGAGCCAAACCCCTTTTCAATTCTTAACCTTAATACACGCTTTGATGCTATGCTTTATTATTCACTTGTGCTCAGAATTGCAACCACTGGAGAGAGATCTTTATGTGTTGTTTATCACGGATGTTTTGCCAAGCTCCCATAGATTTTGACAGTTTTTGTAGATGGTTTGGTTTCCCGTAACCCACTTTGAATGGACGAATGCTAAGAAGGATTATTGTTGATGGAGGGGCTTTGGAACCAGTGCAAAGTCAGAAATCTTCTAATGAATGAGGCATAATGGCTGAAGCAGCATTTCGTGAGCTGTCTTTTGCTTCTTATTTTCTTCTTTACACAAAATATTTCTTTCACAGTTCCATTATTGAGAGCAATGGTTTAAAACTTGGATTCAACCTTGAAATCGGCCAAGGGTTGACTCAGACCCAGCTAGGAATAACACCAATTTAACTTTTATGTCTTGATTTACTGGAGAATACATAAAATATTTAAATGTTTATTAAAAATATATATTTTAAAGATTCCAAATGATTAGAGACAAAATGTGCAGAGTCTGCTAATGTATATACCATGCAATGGTAAATATATCAAAATGGCACCTAATGCAATATATATCACAAACCAAATACATAATCAGAGAGCTCTAAATGGCCTCTAGAATCCAAAAAAAAATCCTACAAGCTACTGTCCTACTAAGGCTACTACTCATACTGATCAACATGATCAGCCATCAAACTCATCACCACTGCTAGAAATGGGACCCTCAGCATGAACTATAACATCATACCCTAGGTCAAAGTCTTTGGACTTGTCAAATTCTTTAGCACATCTGCAACTGCAGCGGCAGTAGTCGTAAATGCACAGGCTACACAGCTAGTGCTTGCCTGTGCCATGTTTGGTGCTACACCTACTCCAAATAAATCCATCCCAAGTCATCAATATCATAACAGCCTGTTACACCTCATATTGTATGAGGTTCCACATTGTGATTTTCATCACATTTGTGGATAATTTCTACTTGTTACTTGGAGCTTTTGGACCAACTTGGGGTGATTCATCTTCATTTAGCCCCTTTTCTGATGGCCTTGAATCTTTTGATGGAGACCTTTTGTTTGAAGGAATATTTCTCCTTGGCTGGATGATTGTGCTCACGCTTGATGATTGTATGGGTTGGCACTTCTTTATCCCCTTCTCTTATAAGTTATGAGATTGATATGGTGGGATGATTCATGTTGCCTATGCGAGACTTTTCTAGGTGATTAACTTCATGATGTAACATATGCTAGATATAACCTAGAGGACAATGTGTTTCATGATTTAGTACCCTAACTGATGTGTTACTTCCTACGTTTGAATTAGAAGGGGAGGGAGTACTACATATGATTTGATGATGATTTAACATTTTCCGAAGGTAGGATGATGAATTTTGATGTAATAATGAGCTCTTTTTTGGTTGTTATCATCATGGGGTTTTGCTAGGGAGAACATATTTTATTTACATGATACAAAACTTTATAAGAGTGCACCCCTCATTGGCACACATGTTCATGGTGATTTAAGTAGTTGGTGACTATTGGAGGGAGACTATAGTTTTATTACAGTGTTCACCTTTGTGCACAAATGTTGAAGTTGATTTAATCGTTCACTGGTTAAATTAATCTAATGTTTTCAAATATACTCCTTTGTACGAGGGGTTGTCAAATATACTCCTCTATCATGACTCTACTAAAAATATACCCATCACTCAAACAAAGGCGGACCCTCAGCATGAGCTATAACATCATACTCTAGATCAAAATCTTTGGACTTGTCAAATCCTTTAGCACATCTATAACTGCAGCAGCAGTAGTCGTAAATGCACAGGCTACACAGCTAGTGCTTGCCTGTGCCATGTTTGGTGCTACACCTACTCCAAATAAATCCATCCCAAGTCATCAATATCATAACAGCATGTTACACCTCATATTGTATGAGGTTCCACATTGTGATTTTCGTCACATTTGTGGATAATTTCTACTGGTTACTTGGAGCTTTTGGATGTAGAAGATGTTGTTATGACACTTTTTGCATTATCATTTAAGGGAAATGTTTGGGATTGTTATACTAATGTGCCCCCAGGAAGCATCGTTGATTTTGATCAATTTGAAGATGTCTTCATGAAGAAATGGGTCGATCATCAAGAAGGGAAAAGTAACGCTAACATTCATCAAGATAAGGAAGTGAAGACATTTCTAGATTTCAAAATGAAAACAATAATGAAGACAGTAAGGATGATCTTGAAAAGGGGCATGATCAAAATGCCCATAAAGAAGATGAATTTGGTTTCCCTCTTCTTCAGGATGTTACTTCTAATTATGCAACTATTAATAAATTTAAAAGGAGGGTGACCACACTACCCTCTTGGAAGATGACATTACAGATTGCCTATGCACTAAAGAGGAGCTCTTTCTAGATCATCAAGCTGAATCCAATAATGAGGATGTTGATAGGAGGGGTGATAAGAATGTTAATGAGGAAGTTGCAGATGGCCTTATCCTTTTCAAGGACAAAACTACTAGCTAAGCCCTAATTGAAAACATTGAAGAAGGTTTCCCCATTTGGCCCCTCAAATATTGACATTGAGGATTACCTGCATATTAGAGAGGGGAAATGGGAGATCAGTGGCCATCGTTTTGACAAGGACCCAATCTATGATACCGATCCTGGGACTATATTTGAGTCATATGTGGACCCTTCCCTCCCCCCTTTTTGCATTATAATCAATGATGAGCCTTGGACTTTTCCCTCTTTTGAGCATGGCCATGAGAAGGAGAGGCCTACCTATGACCCTCAGGGGCAGAAATCCCTTCACCATTCTCATCATTTTCCTAGGGACCCCGCAGAGTATTGCACCCCTAGGAGGGCTCTTGATAGAGTTCATAAGCTTAGTTGTCCAATCCTTCATTATCTGTTTGCAAGAAAGGACTCGTTTCTGCAAATTAGTTTCCTTCCCTTCCTCCAGAGTTCCTTTCTATGATGTGTGGGTCTCTTTTTTTCCCAAACCCCGCACATGTGATCCTACATATGATTCTTCCTATGTTTGCTTTTGGATTTATTGCATGAGCAATCGTAGGGGCAGGTGTTCTTATATTGATCTATTGATATGTTGGTTGCATTGGTTGTATGACTACACTTAGCATTCGCACGATGTAGCCATGCATGTTAGAGTAGGATGCATTGCAGATTTATTTTAGCATTAAAATTTAATAGCATATCATGTTCTCGTGCTAGATTAGATACATTTAGACTAGAAATGCAATTTAGAATAGATTTTATTTCCTATTTGATTTTATTATCGGATGAAAGCATGGGCGATCAAAAGTACGCCCAGGACGCATGCCAAATTTATTTCCTCATCTATGATGTGCAGGTAACAGGTCTACAGTCCCAAAGGATTGTTGGTGTTCTCATGACCTCCCTGTTTGAGTACATGGTTCATGCACTCCTATGAGAGCTCATGTCCCAGTTGGACCCAGATGTTACCCACCACGAGTGGATGACCCCATAGAAGAAAAATTTCTCCTAAGATTTGACTTCAGCTGGCAATCGGCATCCCCTTGCAGTTCCACCTGATAGCTTTAATGTGCTACTATTCTCCGCCACTAAGCCAGCTATTGTGTACCCTCACTCATCTGTCAAGATCGTATGTTTGAAGGTGGGTCAGCCAACCCCAAAGATACGGTTTTTCATTATGTAATCGGGTGTTTATACTTGTTTTTGTTGGGCACACTTGGGCATGGATTGGTGGGTGGCTTGGGAGAAGGAAGGTAATTGGGTGTTTATTCTTGTTCACTTATCCTAGTCCCGTGGAATCTTATTTACTGACTATTAGCTTTAGAAGTGGCATCCTGCTTCCATATACCATATATCTCACTGCCCTCCGCTCATTACAAGCCCATTTTTCACATATTGCCATATGGGTCCACAAGGTGTTAGCCTCCCCCTTTCCCTTGTCCACACCTTGGGTTGGGCCTGGAAGGATGCCCCGGAGGTTGATGTGGCCTAAAAAAAGAGATAAAAGAATAATATGGACACATACAACAAGAAATCTACCACAAAATGCAAAATATGGCCGAGAGAATAAAATCTAGTGCGTGGGCAAAATCCAAACATTAGTTGTACCCCCTTTCATTATGGCCATCACCCTGGTTCCTAATGCCCCCTCCATCATTAAGGAACCCATGAATGTCCCAAACCTTGGTGAGCGATGAATTGCCCCACCTTAAGGGGGTAATCACTGCTATATCTTACACATCCCACTCTCATTCCCTTGAGCCTCATGCAATAATGAAGAAAAACCAATTGAAGGAAGAAGGCATATGAATAAGGGTGGAAAAACAAAGGCTAAGTTAACTCATGTACCATGATTGCTCCCTCCTACATTCATACACTCAAGGTGTGGGACTCCCTTATCATAGCTACCCTTGTACCATGGCAAGTGGATTAGAAGCTTCCCTTTGTCTGCACTCTGTTCCATCATCATTTCATATGACACCTGCCATCTAATGGATGTACCATGGACCTTTTTTCCCTTAGAGGTTGAAACCACCTAATGTTGAAAAATTAGGGCTTTTATTAAAATTTATCTTTCATGAAAATTACTTGTGATTTCGTTGTGCTTCTTTCACTTAGATCTTATCTTCATTAGATTATTACATTCTTCCTCAAGTCAATTATCAAATGCACAAGAGACACAAATATTTAGGCTAGCAAGCCAGGGCCAAAACCTCTCCCTTTTGGAGAGGAAAACCCAAAAGTAATTCTTTTTATAAATCTTCAATTGACGAGTACCATAACCATGACACAGACCCGTGACATCAGTATACCTCCAAGACCCTTATCCCTGCTCTTATAGACTCCTTATGTTGATCTTCCCTTTTTCGTCTAGATCTTCTTGTTGCTACAATCCTATACTGAGATTTCGGTCTCTTTATTGATGCAACCCAAGAACAAACAGTAGAGGCTTCTCTTATGATAGATCTCGACTTTCCTGAAGTGTCTGAGCTTAATGCAGTATTCCTTTACGTTGTGAGTACCTTCTTTGTCACTTCAAATACCCTTCTTCACTCTGTATATATCTTTGAGGTTATGCGAGAGTATAGACTCAGGACCGTGGCTAGAACTGTCTCATCTCTGCACTGATCATAGTCTCATTTACTATGTTGTCTTGCCTTCCTCCTTCGCAGTGTATTTTGCACTAGTCCAAGCTCCTTAGACCGAGACTTTATCCTCTTCTTCGGACTGCAGTTTGGACGTATATCAGACCTTTAACCGAGAAGGATAGACCTAGGACAGGAGGTAAGAACACCTCTTTCTTCTTCGCAAATCAGTCTCCTACTTTTCACACCAATGTAGACCTTATCTCGCACTTCTGTTACAGACCTTATCTGAATTGCTTGGTTACAATGAGGCCGCGGTCACCTTTATATAGTGACTATTTTTATCTTCTAGGACGACATGAACTGGAGAGTAGGCCGACTTCTCCCAAGGAAGATATTCATCACATCTTAAGCCGACTTTGTGGAACATATTAACAAGGTCCTGGACTATACAATTTTCATCAACATATAGTCTTTTGCAAGTGTAACAACACTTCATATACATGACTCTAACTTATACAATTATGACAAGATGACAAAGCCCCTAAAGACATCAAGAACAAGTCTTTGACCTAAAATAAAAACTCCCTTGCTCATGAAACCCATGAAGCAAGTATTACAAGAATACATTTTATTATCTTTGTCTTCTTCATTACATAAAAATTTTAAATAATTACAAGTCATTATGAAGACCGAACCTAGTTACACTTTCCAACACCTAATAGAGTCCTTAATTAACCTCTCCTACCCAAGAAGGTAACACTAATACATGCTCAAATCACCAAATTTGGAAGGGAAAGCCACCTTGAAGTGTCCACTTCTGTTCTTGATTAACGAGCTTATTTACTTGATTGCACTAATGAATCATTGTATTGGAGGCTGGGGGGACGCATTGGATCTTATATAGTATTGGAGATGGGTTTTCATCTTCGACTAGGCCTCCCTATCCTAGATCCAAGCCCTCCAAAGGGTCACAATGGCATTTGTAGGGTGATTGTTGAAAGCCATGGGCCTACAACCATGCAAAGCATTAATTGCAACATCATGGGCTTCTTTAGCACACCATTTGATTTCTCGTGCCCTAGTTATTCAAAGATGATGATGCACTTAGAACATGTTGCCCAGTTGGCTACACATTGCGCCCAACACTTGGCAGTTGTTCCAAGGCCTAGAGGAGGTTATGTCTTGCCTAGGAAGACATGGGAGGGAATGTTTCATCTTCTAGCCATCATTGATGGAGCATTAACTTGATCTTGAGCCACTTGGATACCCATGAGACCCATTTGGAGCCAACATAGCCCAAATATGGGTTTTGGAGATGTTTTGCAGCATATGGAAGGCATCCCCCTCGTTATCATCATTTTTGACACCCTCTCCCACATTTTGAGTACCAGAGGCTTCAACGTTGCCCCTCTAGGCCTCCATGCACATATGACATCATCCTTGTGTGGGCTTAGGGGAAGGATTCCACTTTATTTTTCAGCAATCATGGTTGGCTTGTAACCATCGGTGAATTACTTAGCACGTTAGGCATAGGAGGGGCTTCATCATTTGTATTTTTCAATTCATGTGACATGTATAAATAGGAGAGACCTTGTCTCTTCCTAGCATCATCACTTGGATTTTTTATCTCTTCCTCGAGAATTTTGGACCTACAATTTGAAGACGAATTTAGATGATTTGGATGCATTTTGATGTTTGGAAATTTTCACTATCTCCCTTGGAGCTTCTTTTTGGCATTGTGATGGATGGATATATTCTTCATTTTCCTGTAAGTGCTTTCTAATGTTATAATTCCAATATTGATTAATGTCTAATGCATCAAAATGTTGTCACATGGTTATTAATGTGCCCTAATTGATGAAATTTTGTCTAAACATTGAACTATTGAGAAATTTGAACGTGTTTCTCAAAGATCATGAATGAATGAATATTCCTAGGGGATTTTGTTGCATATATATCCCTGAAACTCCATTAACTATTGCCATCGAAGTATAAATATTTAGGAGTTACTATGTTGATGCTTCTATCAAGGGCAACAAAATTGTTGCTTCTAGGTCTCCTTGAAGAGCGAGTGGCCAAAATTGAAACATTCTTTGACTCCAATTCTCCCAAGTGCTATGCAATGGTCTTAACTCCTTGGTGATCATCCTAAACTTGAAAAGCTCTCTCCCTTCACCTTCTTTTCCTCATCCCTTTAAGTATAAGGAGGCCTCTCTAGGGCATAGTGCAAAATCCATTAGAGGGGAGTGTTTTGAGTTTTGACTGGATAGAACTCTTGCTTAATGTGTCCTCTAGTGATCCTCAAGTTTTGGTGGCTTTCCTACGGTTGAACCTTCGAAAATCTAATTCCCTAGCCATCGCTCCAAGAGAGAACCCTAGAAGTTAATCCTTCAACTTAGTGTTGGAAATATTGTCATTGATGGCACAGGAGCACAAAAGAGTAGCACCTGAACTATCAAAAAGGCAAAGGCCGCAAAGAAGCAGAGGCAGCTAAGAAGCAAGGCAGAGAAGGAGCAAAGGCAGCAAAGAAGCAAAGGCAGCAAAGGCAGCAAAGAAGCAAAGGCAGCAAAGAAATATAGGCAGCAAATGAAGGCTCGAGACGGTGTAATGGTTATATGAATAACCAGAAGAACAAGCTCAAGATAGATTCGTGTTGAAGAACTCCAAACAAGCTCAGGAGGAGTAGCATGGAGGAACCGGTGTCACAGAGCAGCGACAATATAAAGAACAGAAATCAAATAAAGGCAGAACACTTGAAAGAATTCTTAAGGAGGAATCGACGATGAGGATCGGATCGCAAACAAGCTTAGGAGGAGTAGCGTGGAGGAACCGGTGTTACAGAGCAGTGATAGTATAAAGAATAGAAATCAAATAAAGGCAGAACACTTAGAAGAATTCTTAAGGAGGAATCGACGGCAAGGATCGGATCGCAAAATCGAGGGTTAAGAATTGACGACAGAGACCAAAGCAGGCAGAAGAGTCGCATGAAGGCGAACGAACGGTCGTGATTAGATCGCAGATCCAAAGGTGAGAGATGAACAAACGCGATGACTTTGCAAGTCAAACAATATAAGATACGATGAGATGAAGGGGGAACGTGAGGACCATTGGATCGTGTAGTAGATCAACGACAGACTGTGGATCGCAAAATTGCACATCGGCAACTTTAAGGTTTAACTTCAAGACATCGCAAGGTATGTTGTTTTGGTTGCAATGCAGTAAGGATTGAACGACACGATGCGATGAAGGGAGTCCATGTGTCATCACTACGGACTGTGATGACCATTGGATCGTGTAGCTGATCAACGGCGGACGGTGTATCGCAAAATCGCACATCAACAACTTTGAGGTTTAACTTCAAGACATCGCAAGGTATGTTGTTTTGGTTGCAATGCGGTATGGATCGAACGTTGCGATGCAATGAAGGGAGTCCACGTGTTAGCATTGCGCAATAGCGCACTTCGCATGGTTTATAGTTTATTGTTATCAGTAGAGTGGGAAACTTGCGCGCAAGTATTTGCAATGAGTTGTGATTGGTTCAAGGTATAGAGAGACCCTCCAGTGGGAAGTTTCGCATGTCTACACGTGATTTGGGTTTATGTGCAGTCTAGTTTAAAGTGTACGCGTTGTTTGATCGCTAATGTATGTAGGTTGTAACTAACTTCGGATTTGTAATCTGTTGTGTGTATAAAGGGAGTTATGTGGACCATGACCCACAGGGCCGCGAGGTTTGTGTAAAGAAGTCGACCAAGATGAAAAGTGACATGAAGATGGAGCTGTGTGTTAAACAAAAAGACTAAACACAACAAAGAGAGGCTCGGGTAAGTAAAAGGATATGACCCCATGCAAAACAGTGCAACAGCATGGGTCGAGTCGGGCAAAAAGGGCAGTTATGCAGCACAGTTGAAATATAACTGCAGAAACAGAAAAGACCAAAGGACAACAAGCAGAAGAGGACAAATGCACAGCAAAGCTAAGAAACTAAAAGGGCTGAGTAAAATAATTGATTGTAACTGTAAATGTTTTATTTATTTTATATTGTTTGTGATGCAAAGGCAACTCTCTATGGAAAGCAAAACTCCAATTTAATACTGCAATGAGTATATAGTGAGGAAATGAATGGGTGGAAGGCAAGGGTCAAGCCTATTCACTTCATATTCCCATATAGAATGCAAACAACCATGAAGTGATCTCTATAAATGATGTTATTGTAATGTGCATAGAGAGGTTAGAGAGTGGAAGAATAAAACAAAGCAGATAGAGAAGCTGTGAAGATCTAGAACTGATATAAAGCAGATTTGAAGGCTGGAAGGACAACAGTGAAGAAGGAGAAAAACAGAGTTGATATCCAGGTAAATCAGCATATGATTTTATTGTAGTGTGAGGAAGTGGGTGCTTCCATATCAAGTTGTAGCTTGATAGATGTTCGGTTGTAGCCGGTTGAGGTAGGAGCCTCTTGTGGGTTGTAGCCTACAGAAAATAGATGGGAGTAGGAGCCTCCTTACAAGTTGTAGCTTGCAGAGTTTGAGGTAGTGGCCTCCTGTAGGTTGAAGCCTACAGAAAATCAGTGGTGAAAGAGAGTTGGAGCTTGCCTTTGCATCACAACAATAATAAGATGTGGTTTTCTCCCTTATGGGTTTCCACTTATATCTATTGTCTATATGCATGATGATTATGTGTTGATGTTATGTATTTAATCTTCTTTATACTTGTTGTTCACATATTAAGATTGTTGTTTCACTATACATTAAGTTGATCATGAAACGAAGGTGTAAATAAGTTTAAAACAAAGTTTAAAAGTCCATGAATGTATTAAATTGATTCACCGCCCCGCCTCCCACCCCGCCTCCTCAGTTTAACAAAGGGTTCAACACTTAAAGACTCTTTCAAGGCAAGTGCTCTAGTACTCATTGAAGTATATCTTACATAGCCTTTTCTCTTGTCTACCTTGACCTTGGATGAACTCATACCTCGCTAAATATCTCAACCCTAGGTCTCGTGTATTCTTACCACGACACAACTGTCGAACCCAACCCAAAACAACACCCTGAAGTGCTCTTCCTATCAGAAGCACAACATGCCCAATCAAAATCAGTGTACCCTGCCAATCTTACTCCATCTCCCTGTCTATAATCCAGACCATAATCCACTGGCCCCTGCAACTAACGCAAAATGTGTTTTGCAGCAACCCAATGCACTCTCTTGGGCTCACACATGAACTGGCTCATTGTGTTGACTGCAAAACATATATCTGGTCTAGTGTTGACCAAATACATCAAGGAACCAATCAATTGTCTATACAATGTAGGATCCACCAACTCGAAATCTGAAACATGAAGCTTCTTCCAGTTAGTGATCATAGGTGTCGACATGGGCTTGCAATCCTCCATGTGAAATCTGCTAAGAATGTCCACAATATATTTCCCCTGTCCCGGGAAGAAATGCCCCTCTTCCTGCCACACCTCTAATCCCAAAAAGTAATGCATCAAGCCAATGTCCTTCATCTCGAACTCCAAAGCAAGATCTCTCTTGCAACCCTCTATGAGACTCTCTGCACCCATAATGACCAAGTCATCCACATACAACACCAGGATGAGAGGCTCCTCACCTATCACAATAAAGTATAGGTTCAGATCTGCATCACTCTTTGTGAAACCCACCTCCTACAAGTACATATCAATCCTGGAGTACCAAGCTCTAGGAGCTTGCTTCAAGCCATAAAGTGCCTTCTTCAGTTTGCATACATGGGACTCCTTCCCATGCACCTCAAAGTCCTACAACTGCTTAATGTACACCTCCTCCTGTATGAAGCCATTGAGAAATGCAGTGTTCACATCCATCTGGTGGATCTTCCAACCCATCTCTGCTGCTATCGATATAATGGAGCGAATGGAAATATATCGAGCCACGGGAGCGAAGGTCTCCTCATATTCAACTCCCTCTACTTGTGAGAACCCTCTAGCCACAAATCTAGCCTTGAACTTCTCAATGTTGCCATCTGCAGCGTGCTTTATCTTGTAAACCCATCTGGATGTAACCACGGATTTGCCCTCAAGCCTCGACACCACCTCCCAAACATCATTCTTCATGATAGAAGAATACTCCTCCTGCATGGCCTCTCTCCTGCTGGCTAGCTACCTCCTCATAGCTAGAAGGCTCGGAGTCAACAACGTTGGCAACCATTGCCATATAGCAACAGAATCGCTCAAGTGGTCTGCTCTCTCTGACCTGTCTCTTCGGCCCAGCAACAGATGTGGCCTCTCTAAGGTGTCCTGAAGCCACTTGGGCTTCCTCTTCCCCAAGCATACTTCTCCCACCGGAGAGGGAGAATCCTCATCCTCATCAGAATCCTGAACTCCTGAAAGTCTATCTGTTGTCCTCCTGCCTGAACCTGTGCCTATAGATGCTAAAGTACCGTGTGAATCGTCCATCGGTGGACTACCTAGTGAATTGCTCTGCGGACTTCTCTGCATGCTGCCCGAAGCACCACCCCTCTGACTCTGCAAGCCACTGCTCACTGATGGACCTGACACCATAATCGATGTACCTCCTGATCCCTGTCCATTGGATCCCTGAGACTGACTCAGCTACTCCCAAGGGTCTGGTGAATCCAGATACTCTAACTCCCGTGACCTCCTAAAAGCCCTGTCCTCCTCGAACTTCACATCCCACCTGACAACAACTCTCCTCCGTGCAGGAATATAAATCCGAAAGGCTTTCGAGGTCTCACCGTAGCCCACAAAGATGCCCTTCTCTCCAGTGGGCTCTAGCTTGGTCCTCTTCTCCTTGGATATGTAGGAGTATGCAATACACCCAAAGATACGAAAATGACCAACATCAGGCTTCTTCCCAGAAAAAGCCTCCTCTGGAGTCACATGCCCCAAGGCACGATGTGGACTCCTATTCTACAAATACACAGCAGTGTTGCGGGCCTCTGCCCACAAAAACAATGGTAACCCCTGATCATGTAGCATGGCTTTGGCAGCCCCAACGATGGATCTGTTCTTCCTCCCCGCAATCCCATTCTGCTAGGGGTTGTAAGGAACTATGAACTCCCTCCTGATGCCTGCCTCCGCACAATAATCAACAAACTCACCAAGGGTATACTCCCCTCCATTGTCCAACCTGAGGGACTTGATCTTCCGACTTGTCTCAGTCTCCACAAGAGCTCTGAACTCCTGAAACCGTTTGAAGACCTTACTCTTGGTCTTCAAGAAATAAATCCAAGTCTTCCTAGAGTGATCATCAATGAATAAAACATAGTACTCATATCCACTCAAGGACACATGAGACATCCAACCACTCACATCAGTATGAATCAAATCAAGAATCACAGTTGATCTGTTGTCACTGCTGGAAAAGGGGGATTTGGCAAACTTCGCCATAGCACATCCTCTGCATGTATCAATGTGATCAGCACTGAAATCTGGCACACCAGTCGTGATCTCCCACAATGTCCTCAAGGCCCCATGATACATGTGCCCCATCCTGCGGTGCCAAATCTCGCACAACTTTGAACTGCTAGCTCTGTTGTCGGTACTACTGCTCAATGCCATAAGGGGCTAAAATGAAAACTTGTACACCTTGGCATGGCGTACACCAATCACTCTAGCTGAATCAGCTGGAGCGCCACTGGGATATATATGCACCTGTTCTTTCCTGAACAATACCTCATTACCCTTTGTCCCCCAATGTTGTGACAGATATAAGGTTCTTCTTCATCCCTGGCACATATAGAACATCTGACACTTTCAAGGGAGGTTTAGGTGCCCTATCAAAAGTCAATGTCCCCACACCGACTGCTCTAACAATGTTGTCGTCTCCGAGTACTACCTCTATATCAGTGCTACTCTGAAAGCTCCGAGAAGTACTCACGAACTCCTATCATATGACGGAAAGCCCCACTGTCAACATACCAAATACCTGAAGATGCTCTGCACACTCCCTCTCAACCTGTGTGGCAAATGATCTTGCTCTAGTGAACTCAAAAGCAATGAACCCAAACTCCTGGTCAAAGCTCTCCAAGAAGTCCTCTATCTCTATTGATGCTGGCATGGTCTTGTCCTTTCACTTTTTCTTCTTCTCCAGACACACAATTGCATAGTGTCCCAACTTCTGACAATTCCAACACTTGACTTTGGAAAAGTCTTTCTCCTTGTTCACCTGCTGCTTACCTTTACCTTTGTCTTTGCCCCCACCTACACTTGTGGAAGCTTGTTTCTTTCCCTTACCCTTCTTGCCCCTTGCTGGATTGTCATCCTCCTTAATTGGTCTGGCTGTCCCAAGCTGGTTCTTTCTAATTTCATTCTGAATGCAATCATCCCACAACCTCTCCCAAGTGAGAAGGTTTTCCCGTGCAACAATCCCATCCACAAAACTCTCCCATGTCTTGAAAAGATCATTCAATGTACTCTGCACCAACTCAGTGGGTGGAATGGTTTCTCCAACAGCAGCCAACTCATCTCTCACAGTAGTGATCTCTATGAGGTATGTTGTAACACTATCAGTCCTAGCTATCTTAATGGCCTTCAGCTCCTCCCTTAGGACCATTTTTCTGTTTTCATTGGTACTCTGGTAGAGATTGGTCAAGGTTGTCCACATCTCATGTGCATATGTCTTTCCTCTCACACGAGGAATGACATGGTCTTTAACACCATCCAGAATCAGTCCCTTTCCCTTCGCATTCTTCTTATTAAAATCTGCCAGCTAAACAGGGTCAACAGCAGGCACTGCTACTGGTCGTTGTGTAGTGTGAACCATGATGCCCCAAACTTCTACCTCCTCAAAGATGCGTTGGATTATCTCCCTCCATGCACTGTAGTTGCTCTGCCCATCCAACCTATCCTCCACCCTCAAACCTAAAGACATGCTTGTTGTCCTAACAAACTGAAAATTTCGATGCTGTGGTAAAGGTTCACTTTTCTGTGTGAAATATAAGCTTGCTGTAATTTTTCACTTGTTGTCCCAAACTGCACTTTTCAGCCACCCAAACTCCGATACCATGAAGAAATTTTGAGCCCAACCCCGATTATCAGTTTCTCCTTATTACTCCCATTTAGTTAAATGCCCATTCCTATAAACATACATTCAACAAGCTGGAAATAATAAATATTTCTGAAAACACAAATTCTGAAAATTTCAAAGTACTGGAAAATGCAGAAATAAAACGCAAAAATTATTTCAGCCACACACACCGAAAATGACACGCTGATTTTTGGTCAATATGACCCTGGAAAAACCCCCTACAACTCTTGGGGAAAACCAGTTCGAGAGCTCTTCTTTATTTCTGATAATTTTTCTTTTACAGTGAAATAGAAATACACAAAAATCCCAACAACCAAACAAATACAACTTATCTTGTTTTTCGTGCTTAACCACCGCCTCGAAAATTGTGCAAACAGTAAAACAGGAAAACAACAATAAATGTTGTACGGACTCCTTGATTTTCGTGCCCAAAAAACACAACAATAAATGTTGTTGTATGACCTCGATTTGTGTGCAAAACAACAATAAATGTTGATGTATTTCCTCCTTGATTTGCGTGCAAGGGGACAACAATAAATGATGTACAATTTCTGCCTCGATTTCTGTGCACAAGGACAACAGTACATTGTACGAACTGCCTCAAAAACTCGGACTCAAAACCAGCAATAAATGCACCTCGAAATATGTAGCAGAACTATTGCACCACTGCCTAGAAAAGCGTGCTAAAATTGTTGTACAATTTTGTCTTAAAAACAGTGCCCAAAATTGCCTTGAGCTATCAGCCAACGTTGCTATACGAATTTGCTAAATGTTGCGTCAATATGTATGCAAAGGTTCTACTCTCCTTCAACATCTCTGCTCAGAAATCTCCTTGCTCTCCTTCAACTTCTCTACTCAAAAATCTCCCTGCTCTCTTCTAAGTCTCTCTCAATCTGCTCATGAAAGACTAAATGACCTTTTCTCTTCTTTTCCTCCTTTAGCCTAACCCCAAGTGACTTTTGGGGAATCCCTAAATCCAATGGCTAAGATAGCTTTAGATCTAGGGCTGAGATTAAATGTGCATTTAATTCTCACTTTCTATTTTTTAATTCACCCCACTTTAATAAAGACCCACTTGGCCTTTCATTTTCAAAGTCACTTTTCAGTTTCTAATTTCACATTGACTTTATTAAAGTCACTTTAAAATTAGACTTAGTAACTTTATCACTTATAAAGTCACTTTTAAATTAGATTTGACTTTACCACATATAAAGTCACTTTAGGAGAAAAAGTTAAATACAACTGGACACTTTTCCCTAGGCCAAAGATCAAAGCCTTAGGGAACCACTTGTCCTCTGATACCCAAATTTTAACAAAAGGGTCGTGTGGGCTAAGAACCCAAGATGTGGGCTTTGCACCCAAGCTTGTGGATGTGAATCTGTGAGGAGTTTTGATGAGTTGGTACTTGGGGATGAAAGAGAACCCTCGAAGGAACAAGGGCTACTTCAAGCACCATAGAGGCCTTACAGAAATTAAGATACGAATTTTTATATGTTTCATGTGGGCTAAATGGATAAGAAAACAAGTCGGTCGTGACTTGAGGAGACACCATGGATGGGCTAGTCATTAACCCTAGGAGGCATATAAATAAGGGAGTAATGGAGGCTCATTTCAACAACCAAGTGCAAATCATCATAAAAGGAGAGCATATAAAGTAGACACATCTCAGGAGTTCAAGGACGAAGCAAAGGGACTAGCTTTTGAGTATGTTTGTGTGTATTGCAAGTTCGAGTTAGGACTAGCTGCTTGAAAAACGATATGATATGTGCATGTTGGAGGCTTGAACACTTCAAGTAGCAAGATTCGAGAGTTTTGTTGGATTACAAGTAGGGTTGAAGACCTATAGTAGTTTGTTTGGAGGTTGAAAGGTTTGTTTTGAGGCCACAAAATAGCCAAACAAACTGTTGTGGGAAGGTCGAGCATGATGGCAGATAAAGCAAGTTGTTGAGGAAGAGTTCCAACACAGTTTTAGAGGAGAATTGAGGCAAGACGAAGGGTTTCTGTAGTGTGCCCTAACCAGGCCAAAAATCTCAGGTCTGAAGTGTGCACATGACCATGAAAGAGCAAAAGAAGGTGTCATCAAATCAGAGGTATGTTCTCCTAAGTTTGTTTTTTGCTAGGTGGTTGAGTGTCCTAGTAGACCTTAAACAATGTGTGTTCTTTGGCCTTAAATGATGTACCTCCCTCGCTAAGAGGTAGTGTTGAGATTGGTAGCTTGGGAGGTACTCCAAACCCTAGGGTACAGGGTTATGGAGGAATTGGCATGCTTTGTGGGCTAAGAACCCAAGATGTGGGCTTTGCACCCAAGCTTGTGGGTGTTAATCCATGAGGAGTTTTGATGACTTAGCACTTGGAGATAGAAGAATGCACTTTAAGGAACAGGCGGTTGCTTCAAGCACCATGAGACGCCTTGTAGAAATGAAGATATGAATTTGTCTATGTTTTATTTGGGCTAAATGACTAAGAAAACAAGTCAGCCTTAACTTGAGGAGATGCCATGAATGGGCTAGTTGTTAACCCTAGGAGGCATATCAATAAGGTAGCATTGGAGGTTCATTTCAACAACCAAGTCCAAATCATCATAAGAGGAGAGCATCTAAAGTAGGCACAGCTCAGGAGGACAAAGACGAAGCAATAAGGCACTGGTTTTTGGGTTTGTTTGTGTGTATTGCAGGTCCTCAATTAGACCAGAGGGCTAGCCGCTTGGGAAAAAGTATGATCTATGCATGTTGGAGGCTTGAACTCTTCAAGGAGCAGGGGCCAAGAGTTTTGTTGGATTGCAAGTAGGGTTGAAGCTACATAGTGGTTGTTTGTGTGAAAAATCTACAATTTGGAATCCTACTGCAGCAACTGATTAAGTTTCTTCTATTTGTTAAATAAATTGAACGACTTATTTACTGTGTTCTACGGTAAATATCGAAACTAAAATACGCTGCAGTCGTCACAAGAAAAATACTGCGGAAAAAAAAATAATGTTGGAAAGATAGATGCACACACACACACATAACACTGTTATTTTTGGACTAAGTCCCCATAAAAACCCAATGCGGGAAAACCAAGGCATCAACTGAGGGATTGATTACTATGCAGTAGTAAACATGAGTACAAATCTATGGTTGCTTTAAATCTAACAAACCATACAGAGAAATAACTGGCAAACAAGTCTAGTGAGAAAAATCTCACTTCCACTGGCAATCTGACACTGACCCTGGCTCAAGATGAGTTGCTCTGCGCAATCACTATGTCATCCTATGCAGCACTGCGTCCCCACAGCTAGGAGCAACTTCCCTCTCGCTAATTGATTAGTTGTTGTCTAGAAACTGGACCCTCCTGGCCTCCGGACTCTCTCTCCGAATTCTGGCACTAAATCAACTCTGCTTCCTAGCACAAATGTGGATCTCCTCTGAAGCACTGCATTGCCTCTCTGTGGCACTCGCTACCTCTCTGTAGCACTCACTGCCTCTATGTTGTGCACTCGCCGAATCTAGAAAATCTTCCTTCGGCCTTACTATCCCTACCCCTCTCTCACTGCAACGAGCTCACTATCTCTCTCTCCGACAGTGTTTTAAAAACCGGCCGGTTTGAACCGGAAACCGGCCAAACCGGCCGGTTAGACTGCTCGGCGGTTGAAACCGGCCAAAAAACCCGGCCAAACACCACCCTTCGCCAATTTTTGAGAAAAACCGGACCTAACCGGCCGGTTTCGTTCCTAACCGGCCGGTTAGGTGCTAACTCATCAGTGGACCCACATTTTCGGCGACAGTTATGTTTTAGGGCTGATTTGGAGCTAATGGGAGGGTTCATTTAGCTACTCTTTCCCTATGTGGACCCACGCACGGCCAGAAATGAGTTTTAGGGCTGATGTGGAGGTAAGGGAAGCATTGACATTTCATGGTAATGTTAAATTCTTAAAGTAAAAGTGATTTCGACCTCATTGGATTTCATATGGAGAAACTAGAATTTTAGGTTTCACTCAAAATTCAGCAGACTTAATGGTTTTCAGGGTTTCATGGTTTGGGAATTTGCAATGTTCCCATTTGATTCTATCATGTGTAAGGGTATGATATTGGCATTTGATCAAGAGCATGAAGTCCTTTAAGAACCTTGATGTACCCTTCAATCAAAGGAAAACATTTAAACAACTAGTTAGACATGCTAATCTTTTTCTATCCAATTTTAAGGTTGAGGAAATGAACCCTTCACTGAAAACAAAATCATTGGTTAGGCATGTTAAACTTTTTCAATTTCTATCATGTTATAAGGTTGAGCAATCCAAGTCTGAAGACTTTGAGCTAGATGATGTTTATGTATCTCTTGTTGATGATCCCATTTCTAGTAGCGATGAATCAATGATGAGTTTCATGAGAGACCATGTTGCTCGTTGATTTGTAGTTTTGATGTCTATTTTTGCTACTACTACTACTACTAAAGTTGTAGAGGAGTTTTAGGAGTCCTCAAACTTTGAGCCATATTATTTATCTAGCTCATGTTGATGATCCCTTGTCTAGTAGTGGTGATGATTTTGATCATGATGAGGAGTGATCATGTTGTTGATCACTAATATGTAGTCTTGTATTATGCCAATGGCCTCATAGCTTGTAGCATTGTTTTTGGACTTTATGGGTCATTTGGAGCCTCATTGCTTATGTATTTTTCAATGATATGTATTGCACTCGGTGCCATTTTGATATATTCACCTTTGCATGGTATATAAATGAGAAAACTTTGCATATTTTGTCTCTATTGGCTTGGAATCATGGTTGCAAATCTTTAAAATAGTTTTTTTTATTAAAAAA
Organism: Pinus albicaulis; assembly: GCA_034641835.2. Taxonomy (NCBI): domain Eukaryota; kingdom Viridiplantae; phylum Streptophyta; class Pinopsida; order Pinales; family Pinaceae; genus Pinus; species Pinus albicaulis. The sequence continues at coordinate 1,913,529,709 of CM076578.1, forward strand.
ATAATTATTTAATGTATTTTTTTAAAACCGGTTCATTGGCATCTGACCGCTCCCGGTTAGACCGGTTCCGGTTAGAAACCCGGTTCATTAGGCCACCGGTCCGGTCACCGGTTCCGGTTTTTAAAACATTGCTCTCCGATAACTCAGCACTGCTACTCAAGAAATCGATCTGTCAGTGAATTCGATCTCTACAAGATTGTTTTCCAAGTCCCATCGAGTTTCTTCTTATAATCTCTCGTTGAGACATCAACAGCCATGATTAAAACTTAATCGATGGCTAAGATTAACTAGAACTTGATCCATGCCTTTTTCTAGAAGATTCGCACCTGACTTAATTAATCATATTTCCTAAGTTTAGACTTGGAAAATATTAACAAACTAATTAATTATTTTAATTAAGTCGTCTCTAGGTGAAATTTCCAAAAAAGATTTCTGGGTATTGGAGTACTCATGTATTCTAACCTCTCTGCAAAATCTCGAGGCTAGAACACATCTGATGCTATAAAAACTAACAGTTTGGAGGCCAAAAGGTTTGTTTTGAGGCCATAAAATAGCCAAACAAACTGTTGTGGGAAGGCCAAGCATTATGGCAGATAAGGAAAGTGTTAAGGGTGGGTTCCAACATAGTTTTAGAGGAGAATTAAGGCAGGACGGAGGGCTATTGTGGTGCCCTAACTAGGCTGAAAATATGAGGTCTGAAGTGTGCACAGGACCGTCAAATAGCAAAAGAAGGTGTCTTCAAATCAGAGGTATGTTCTCCTAAGTTGGTGTTTTTCTAGGTGGTTAAGTGTCCTAGATTAGGACAGTTTGTGTTGGACATCTTGAGGTAGGTGTTCAAGGGAGACGTAAGTGTAGACCTTGAAGGACTATAGGTCTGCTAGGAGAGGAAGATTTGAAGAATCTCGGGGACTTATCTTTGAAGGATGAAAGAAGGAAGGCAAGTGGAGTAGTTTGTCTAGCCTAAGTTGACAATTGGAGAAGGACATTTGACAGTCATAGTGGGTCGCCCTCCATGCCCTAAGTTTACCTCATTGGAGCAGCGCAAGGAAGGCAATAGAGGGAAGAAGTCCCTAAGAGCTAAGGAGCAGCACTGGGCAATCTCAAAGTTCTTCACAAACAAAGTTCTAAACTCAACAAGAGTCCCCATGTGTTGAGTCATTGATGGACGAATGATCAGCTAGAGGGCAGATTAGAGCCATGTTCAGTGACCTAAAGGAGTTGGTTCATTGACAGAGGCAAGTTGGAGTTGTTGCATATTAGAAACCAAAGGATCGATTAGTTGTGTTCAAGGTACAACCAGTGGAGCTATGAGGCATGCTACATCAACTACATGTCAAATTGTATCTTGTTCAGGGTAGATTCATGGTCACAGTTGGTGACACTAAACCCTAGTTTGTATTCTTGTATCAGTGGATGTATGAGGGCCATTATCCCTGGTACATGAGCCATATACAATTGTATTAAAGTTTGTTAATATAATGAAGTTGGGTTATTGAAAATTGTAAAAAGTTGTATATTTGTGCAGTAGTTGATTCACTGATGTTTATATTCCACCGTGCAAAGTAGTGTGTTGTGGCATTTGTGTTGGTAGTGTCAAAGATTCTAAGACCCTAACCTAGATTCTCCAGTGTCATGGAAAAACAACAATATAATGATAACTAGAAGGTAGTCAAGGAAACTCCTTGGATGAATGATATAATCAAAAGTGAAAGGTAACCCAAGAAAAACATCCTATGATAAGGGATGCAACCCTATGTCATTATCATTATTACGGTTAAAAATGTAATTTTTGTTTACTTCACACATTACAGAAAAAATGGGGGGGCTATTTTTTTGCTTCTCGTAACCATTCAACAACTTGTGGGGGTCTATGAGATTTGTCTATGTCATCACTCCCCTATTGTAAACCAGCCTAGATCCATCTTAACTTTGGATCTATCAAGCGCCGAGAGGGATCAAATCTCTAGAGGTGCAAACCTCTTTTTTTGAGTGCAAAACTTAAGGAAAGGTTTGCACCTCGAGAGATTTGATCCCTCTCGGCGCTTGATAGATCCAAAGTTAAGATGGATCTAGGCTGGTTTTAGTCGTGTGCGACCAAGGAAAATCTATCGAAAATATGATTAATTTTATCAATAATATGTAAATACAGATAATATAAATATAATAATTTTATATATGCTAAATATGTCTGATATTTATCTGGTCATTTTAATTTTAAAATTTTCTTAGTTACCTCAATTTTTTGAGATGATAATGACGAAACAATTTTTTTGAATGCAGAGTGACAAAGTAATAGTGTTGAATGATAGAAAATGAAAATAATAAGAATGCAGTCAATTACAAATAGTCTTCATTGTGATCAATCTCAAATTATTTTCTTTTTCTTATTGTCACCCTTGTTAGTTTTGTCATCTTTTCATATAGATTATATGAAAAGGACAAATGAAATAATAAACCATTTAAATATTTAGCTTATACATTGTCTATCTTGCTCTTCAACATTAATAGGTTGATTTACTATAACACAAATATTAATGTACATTGTTAATAATTTTGTGTGCTTACACTGAAATCAATGCACAATCTTAATCCAATCACTTTAAAATTAATGTACCATCAATGTACATCAAATCAGAAATCAACGTCTACACTGAAATCAATGCACCTAATGCAAACAATCAAATAAGATTACAAAACAACATCTACACTGAGATCAATGCATCTAATGCAGGTAATCAAATAAGATTAGAAATCAACATCTATATTGAAATCAATGGATCTAGTGCAAGTAATAAAATAAAATTAGAAACCAACATCTATACTGATATCAATGCATCTAGTGCAAGCAATCAAATAGGATTATAAATCACCATTTGCTTCCCTATCTCCCCCCTCGAACTACATCTCTCTTTCCCTCCATCTCTCCACTCTCTCACATCCTCCCTCTTCCTTTCTCTCTCTCCATTTATTTCCCACATATATATCTCCCTCTCTCTTAACCCTCCAACTATGTTACTCTCTCTCTCTCTCTCAACATCTACAGTAAAATCAATGCATATAGTGCAAGAAAAATTGGATTATAAATCACCATCCACACTGAAATCAATGCATCGAGTGCAAGAAATCATCTTCCCTATATTCCCCCTCCAACTGCATCTCTCTTTCCCTCCATCTCTCCTCCTATACACTGAAATCAACATCTACACTAAAATCAATGCATCTAGTGCAAGCAATCAAATAGGATTATAAATCACTATCTACTTCCCTATCTCTCCCCTTGAACTACATCTCTCTTTCCCTCCATCTCTCCACTCTCTCACATCCTCCCTCTTCCTTCTTCTCTCTCCATTTCTTTCCCACATATATATCTCCCTCTCTCTTCACCCTCCAACTATGTTACTATATCCCTCCCTCTCTCCTTCTCTCCATATCTCCTTCTTTATCTCTTTATCTCACCCAAAAACATATACACACTCTCTCCATATCTCCCTTGTCACTTCATCTCTCTCCACTTCTCACTCTCTATGTATTCCTTCTTCCCTCCCTCTCTTCCCCTCCAACTCCATCTCTCCATCCTTCCATCTCTCCTTCTATCTCCCTCCCTCTCTCCTCCTCTCTCTCGTCCTTCCTCTCTCTCCCCCCCTTTCTCTCTCTCTCTCTCTCTCTCTCTCTCTCTCTCTCTCTCTCTCTTTCCCCTCCAATTTTCTCTCTTCCCCCATAACTCTCTTCCTCTCACTCATGTCCTCTCTCTTGTCCTTCCTCTCCTACCTTCCTCTATCTTTTCTCTCTCTCTCTCTTTGCAATCCAATTATCTCCCTCCCTCTCTCTCTCTCTCTCTCTTTGCCTTCCAATCCTCTTTCCTCCCCCAACACACACACACACTATCTCTCTCTCAACATCTACACAAAAATCAATGCATATAGTGCAAGAAAAATAGGATTAGAAATCACCATCCACACTGAAATCAATGCATCGAGTGCAAGAAATCATCTTCTCTCTCTCCCCCCTCCAACTCCATCTCTCCTTCCCTCCCTCTCTTCACTCTCTCACATCCTCTCTCTCTTCCTTCCCCTCTATCCCTTTCTTTCCCACATCTATCTCTCTCTATGTCTCCCTCTCTCTCCCTCTCTTCACCCTCCAACTATGTTACTATATCCCTCCCTCTCTCATTCTCCCCCCATTCCCTCCATCTCTCCTTATTTTTCTCTTTATCTTGCCCCCAAACATACACATACTCCTCTATTTCTCCCTTGTCACTCCCTCTCTCTCTCCACTTCTTGCTTCCTATGTAAATACATTACTCTGGATCCAGAGTTTGATATTATCTATATTTACACTGAAATCAATGCATCTAGTGCAAGTAAGAAAATAAGATTAGAAACCAACATCTACACTGATATGGATGCATCTAGTGCAAGCAATAAAATAGGATTAGAAATCACCATATCAAAAGTTTACATTACTCTTGATCTATCAAAATTTACATTAGAAATCACTGTCCACACTGAAATCAATGCATCAAGTGCAAGAAATCATCTTCCCTCTCTCCCCCCTGCAACTCCATCTCTCTTTCCATCCCTCTCCACTCTCTCACATCCTCTCTCTCTTCCTTCCCCTCTATTCCTTTCTCTTCCACATCTATCTCTCTCTTTATCTCCCTCTCTCTCCCTCTCTTCACCCTCCAACTGTGTTACTATATCCCTGCCTATCTCCTTCTCCCCCCATTCCCTCCATCTCTCCTTATTTTTCTCTTTATCTCACCCCCAAACATACACATACTCTCTCTATTTCTCCCTCCACTTCTCGCTCTCTCTATGTATTTCTTCTTCCTTCCCTCTCTCACCCTCCAACTCCATCTCTATATCCCTCCCTCTCTCCTCCTCCCTCTCTTCCTTCCTCTCTTTCCCTTCCTCTCCTACCTCCCTCTCTCTTCCCCCATCTCTCTTCTATCTCCCTCACACTCTTTTCCCTCCAATATAAAATGGAAGAGAAATAGAAAAATATGGTATTTGGCCCACTGTGTTAAATTTATATATGTAGGGAGAGAAGTGATTGTTCATTAGGGCAGACATTAGATTAATTAGATTAAATTTTAAATGTTAAATATTAAACATTATTCTTACATTTACGTTTACATGTTTATTGTTACCTGAGATAGGCAACGCATATAGTGTACTTTAATTTGGCCCATGGTATTTAGCTGAGGATTCACCTAAATAAAACCACTTTTTGAGTGTTCCTAAATATAAATAGGATTATGGAGTAAATATAAAAAGACATTTTATTTATTTACCATACCTATGGTTTATTTATATTCTATTTATTTACCATACCTCTTTATATTTATGGTATTTGGCCCATGGTATTCAGCCCATAGTATTTAAGTGGTACATTTCTATACACTCGGACATATCAAAAGTTTCCATTAATTAAATTTAATAATATTAATATTATAATATGATAATGTGAATATTAGAATTAATAATAATATTAATATTAATATTAAGGTTAATAATGTTTTTTTGGCATGTATTAATAATAATTTGGCCCATGGTATTTAGCTCAGGATTCACCTAAATAAAACCACCTTTTGATGTTCATAAATATAAATAAAATTATGGAGTAAAAATAAAAAGACTTTTTATTTATTTACTATATATATTGTTTACTTATATTTTATTTATTTACCATACCCCTTTTATAAATATGGTCTTTGGCCCATGGTATTCAGCCCATGGTATTAAAGTGGTAAATATATCAAAAATTTACATTACTCAGATAACATCTACACATCTATATACACTCTGACATATCAAAAGTTTACACTACACATATTACATCTACACATCTCTATATATTGGGCCCGACATATCAAAAGTTTACATGACACACGTTACATCTACACATCTCTATATATTGGGCCCGACATATCAAAAGTTTACAGGACACACGTTACATCTACACATCCCTATATACTAGGCTGTAGAGCGCCTCTAGGCGCAATCAAGCTTGTTGGATAAATGAATGGAGTCGTAAATGAATGGAGTCGTTGCAGAGAGAAACAAAAAAGATGATGTCATCATCATTAATGCTTTTTGAAAACTCCATAATGTATATCCCTACTCAATACACCCAACAAGTAGGATCAGTGTTGAATGAGATTATTTGTGGTGCAATGGTGGACCTTGCCAGAGAAAATGGTGACTACAACATGGTTTCAAGGGCCATTGATGAGGATGAATAAAAAACTATTAGGAAATGCTTATGAACCTACAGGCATGTCAGTTGATCTTTCTAGAGGACCTAGAATCACAAAGCCATGTGAGGAACACCCTTGTCGAAGACAAGTGTTAGAAAGAATGCCCAGAAAATCTTTTGTTTGATAGTGTATACAACAACAACGATTGGTAATTGTTGGAAATGTTGTCGTTGATGGCAAAGGAATTGGCAAAGGAGGAGCATCTGAAACAGTAACTAGGAAAAGAGAAAAGCAAAGTAGCAGAGTCCAGAGACAGAGTAGGAGAAAAAGGCCATCGAATCAAATAAGTGAATGTTCTTGTAAGTGGTTACATTTGTATATAATGATGAGGGATTGCTTCTAAATTCTCCGTGAATTATATATATATTCTTGATTGAATTCAGTAGAAAGGATATTTGAGTCTCTGTGGACAATTATGCCTATGTAGACTGCTTGAATTTATTGTGGAAACGTGAATTTGTTACTCATGGTTTGTAAACATCGTAAGCTCTGTGGAAGGGATAGATTCGTGAATCTGTATAAGATATCGAGTTGCCACGATACAGTGAGCAATGGGGAATGTATAACCTGATGAAGCAGCGCGTGATGGTATGCGAAGGAGTCGTGTTGAAACATCGATGAACCAAAGGGTTAGAATATAAATTGATGGAACCTTGAGCCGAGTCATATGGTGGTAGCCCAAAAGAATCGAGGCAATTGCTGTGTATGGACAGAAGCGAGTTTCATTGAAGGCGAAGAGTGGAATTCATATATATAAGCGAGACGGAACCCCGAGCCAAAAGGGCGAAACCATGACCAGATGAACAGTGACGGCGGTTTATGGTTTTCATCGCACCACCTTTACACGGTGGGCAGTAGTATTTGAGGAGTTGGGAGCAATTCCACAGGACGGACGACGCGTGTCCCAGAGCAAGTTGGCAAAACCACTCTCACTGCGCGCCATCGCGCATTAACTCTCGACTGAGGACCCCGTGTGATATTGATACAAGCCGTCGATCTGGAGGGAAGCCATCGGACGGTGATCATATTGGGAAGATGCGCGAAGGTTAACTTAAGGTACAGGCGTGTGTATTTGATTGATTTCGTCGATTGTATGGTGGGGCCGAGGCCTATAGTAATTTATTAAAAACGTCGGTTATTAATATAAGGGCGGCAACCTTATTATAAGACGGCCACTGAACATATTTAAGGGTTTCCATAGTCATAATATGGAAGAGGATAAATTATAAAATGCATATGTATGACTGTGTGTGTGAAATCAAAAGGAAGTTGAGGAAGACCACGTAGAGGAGAACGGGGTATAGTGAGAGCTAAACGGGATTGTGGATGTGAGCGTTATCAAGTGATATATTTAAGTGGGGAACGTAATACAGTTTGATGATATAAAGGTTATAAAACCCGTGACCATGCTTACGTTGGGCGCTAAACAAAAGCCACGGTTTATTAATAATTTTTAATGTTTGACTCGGAGATGGGCATACGTTAAAGTAAATACATGGGTCTTCACATTTGGTGGGAAACATATACATATGCTGATATATATACTACGCTGATATTTAATATAGTGAGTCGTAATATTGCTTCGAAATTGTATTAAAACATTGATTGGGTTTATTACAAGAGCATATTATGTATTTTATGGGTCTTATAATCGTGAGTATAAGAAGCCTCCACAGTTGATTAAAGTGCCAGCCCAAGAGATTAGAACCTTGAGAGTTTGCCCAGATTTAAAATCAGTTGTTATATTAAAAAGCATTTATATATGTAGCAGGTGCACAAAAGTACAGTGAACAGGTGAATAAACACAGGGATGAAAATGTGGGCCTAACAGAGGTAAACAAAGAATGTAGGAGCTAAAAAAGTCACAAGGAATTTTGCAGGCATGATGAACAGAAATATACAGAACAGTCACTCAACGGCAGCAGAAGAGACAAATTCAGTAAAGCCGAAGAAAGTCCAGAAAAGGAACTGAGTGGTATTGAGAAATGTGCAACTGAAAATGTAAATAATTTTTGTTTTATATTGTTTGTGATGCAAAGGCAAGTATCCTAAGAAAAAGAAAAATCCCACTGTAGGATGGAAATTTGTACATATTATTATAATTTTAAAATGAGTTGGATAAAGGAATGAGAAGACAGAAGTCAAAAAGTCAAGACTATTCACTTCAAATTCCCTGAGGAATGTAAAGAGTCATATGATGAACTCTATATATAATATCACATTGATATGCACAAGTGGAAGTGAGAGGATAAGGATAGAGAATGAAAAGTATAGAAGATCAATGCGAAGAAGATAAAGCAGAGAGGAGCAGAAAGAGATGCTACAGAACAGAGCTGATATCTGAGGTAAATCAGCAAACATTCAGTTTGATAAATTGAGGAAGTTGGAGCTTCCCTATCAAGTTGCAGCTTGATAGCTGTCAGTTGTAGCTGACTGAGGTTGGAGCCTCCTATAGATTGGTGCCTGCAGAAAATTGAAGGGAGTTGGTGCTTCCTTGCAAGTTGTAGCTTGCGGAATTGAAGTTGGAGTCTCCTGTAGGTTGGTGCGTGCAAAAAAACAGTGGTGAGAGGGAGTTGGAGATTGCCTTTGCATCACAACAATAATAAGATGTGGTTTTCTCCCTTTATGGGTTTCCACTTATATCTGGTGTCTCTGCCATGTTAGTGTAACATCTGATTTATGAATATCTGCTTACAATTGTTATTCAGTATTGTGTAAGTTCACTGCTGTATTATATGAGGCACTACCCACATTCAGATTAACATATATTGTTGAAGTGAGTTTACAGAGAATAGTTTAGCTAAGGTTTAAACAGGAGCAAAGTAACTGATTGTCCCACCTCTCCCCCTTGCTCAGCTTATACCCAGGTTCAACAGTAATTTGACACACTGGTCCACAGAGATGTCACTTTCAAATTCAATTGAAACTAATGTGAAAAGTTTTCAATAGATCTCTAAATCAATGCCTTCTAATGGCCTTTGTGAGATACAGAACGTGCATTGCTTACTCAATGGCAACACCCCAAATATAAAGAACCCTGAAATTGTAAGGATGAGCTCACTAACAAAATAAATTTGTATAGTGGTGCTTATCATATCTTGTACAGCCTGAAGTATCAGAAAGAATGCCCAGAAAAGCTTTTGTTGTAAGTGTATATACTATACAACAACAGAGATTGGTAGTTTGCAACACTGGTTCGCAAAGAAGTCAATTTCAAAGTCAATTGAAAATAACATGAAAAGTTTTTAATAGATCTCTAAATCAATGCCTTATAGTGGCCTTTGTGAGATACAGAAAGTGCACTGCTTACTCAATTGCAACACCCCAAATATAAAGAACTCTGAAATTGTAAGGATGAGCCCACTAATAAAATAAATTTGTATAGTGATGCTTACAATATCTTGTAAGTCAATGGGAATTGTTGCAGAGAGAAACAACAAAGATGATGTCATCATCATTAATGCTTTGTACGAACTCCATAATGTATATCCCTACTCAATACACCCAACATCAAGGATCAATGCTGAATGAGATTATTTGTGGTGCAATAGCGGAGCTTGCCAGAGCAAATGGTGACTACAACATGGTTTCAAGGGCCATTGATGAGGATGAATAAAAAACTAGTAGGAAATGCTTATGAACCTACAGGCATGTCAGTTGATCTTTCTAGAGGACCTAGAATCACAAAGCCATGTGAGGAACACCTTTGTCGAAGACAAGTGTCAGAAAGAATGCCCAGAAAAGCTTTTGTTGTAATAGTGTATACAACAACAGAGATTGGTCATTTGCAACACTGGTCCACAGAGATGTCACATTCAAAGTCACTAGAAAATAATGTGAAAAATTTTCAACAGATCTCTAAATCAATGCCTTCCAGTGGCCTTTGTGAGATACAGAAAGTGCATTGCTTACTCAATGGCAACACCCAAAATATAAAGAACCCTGAAATCGTAAGGATGACCTCACTAACAAAATAAATTTGTATAGTGATGCTTATCATATCTTGTACGGCCTGAAGTATGCCAATGAATCTACAATGCTGCTAAGTTGACCAAAGAAACAGCAATATTGCTTAAGATGAAATGCAGGGAATACTCCATTTTTCTTTTCTCTTGTATTTGCTTTTTTATGCTAAGGCAGAGACTTGCAATGTAAAGAGGAAATACGGATTTGGATAATTAATTATTAGAGTAAATAATATGTCGAAAATCTGAGGGTAAAGAGTTTTGAAGGACAAGCAAGGAACCACAGTATAATAAAGGTCAGAACAACTACAAGAATACCAAAATGAGAGAAGTGAAAGGGAAATCCCAAAAGGAAGCACAATGAACCAGATGCTCTAATAGACTAATACCACAGGTAAAATCTAGCATAATAGAAGCATTAAAGGAAAAATATGCACATAAAAAGAACAATGTACTTGGGAGGCCTCCCTCCTTCCATAGCAAGTGGGGTTTGTCACTAACTGTTGAAGTACAGTGTATAACATCAGTTAGAACCAAGACAACCTGGTCTCTAAGTGGGAGTTGATCTTCACCTAAAAAAAAATCCTGCTTTAGGTCCCCCTCCTCGTAAATAGCCTTTTACACATAATATCATCAGATCTGAAACTATAATTTTATTAACCAATATAAGTGAAGGATTGTATAATAAATGACCCATTTACATACCAAAAAGGAAAGGAAAATTTTTTTGTTAATATTTTTATTTTCATCTCAAAATTTTCTTGATCTTCTACCAGTCCAATATGGACAGCCCCATGTATAACCTGATTTCAAGGTTATTAAGATTTTTTCTTCAGGAAAACATAAAATAACCCATTTACATAATTTAGTGACAAAATGTTGCGTCATAGTAAATTTACATAGATTTATGATAACTGTTGTGTCCAGAGACACAACATGCTTATGTTCTGCCCCAAGCGTTAGCTCAAGCAATCATGAGCCAAACGTGAGACTCTCCTCCAAGTTGGGGAGGTCACAGCTTCAACTCTTGAGTTCCCCTCAAGGTTCAGTGCCTGGGCCCTGGAACTTAAGCACCAACGGTTTACCCTGTTTACTATCCATGGATCGCAGGGAAGTACTTTGAGGGTTTTCTGTGAGGTTCTCTTTGAAAAAGAAAATACATATTTCCATGCAGCCATCCATGTTTCTAGTGTTATATAGTGGTCAAATTAGGGAAAAATACACACAAACACACACACACACACAAGGCTTAGACAGATTTTCTTTCCTTTAGAAATCCACTTGAACTTACCCCTCAACAAGTTCCACAAGATTTGGGTATAATTGTTCATCACGAAGCCTCTGTATTTCTGAAGATGTTGAGTCCATAGCTTGAAAGTCAACCATGTATCTTGTGTGGAGATACTTTACAGCAGCTTTAGTTTTTTCTAGTGCTTCCGAATTCCTCCCTCTCTTCTTTTGTTTATTCAGCGATGCAATCTTTTTCTGATACTCAATTTTCATAAGCTCACCGGCCTGCAAGCACAAATATATGAGAAAACCCATCAAACATAATTTATTATAACATACAAAAAAATAAAATGAATTGATTCATGTAGTTTGGCACCTGCCTGCAAGCATAAAAATATATGAGAAAAACCATCAAGTATAATTTATTATAACATACAAAAAGTCAAATGTAAGTGATTCATGTAATTTGGATATAAAATGTTAATTTGGCAGCTCAGTGACAAATTCCAATTATTGGACTAGATTCCTCTTTCCGACAAGACCAAAAATGACCTTTGAAGCACTGAATTTGGACAAGGAAAAGTGTATTTAAGTCAAGCCCACAGGTACACAAATTGTGTCAAGGTCGGCCTAAGGACTAATTGCCCCTACTCCAACACATACAAATACAAATGACCTCAAGCTCATTTGGACATCATCACAACACATCATTCTTCTCTCTCTCTCTCTTGGATTGGTTAGTACAGGTCTGAGACAACCTTCTTTTTCTCACACATGAGAGGTCTCTTGACATCTTTGACTGCAGCATTCACTTCTCTGTTTGGAGAACTTTGACCAGCGTTGACTTGGGTGATTTTGGCATGTTTTCACTTCAATCTTGTAGGAGAAGTTCTGTTTGGGCAGGCTGCATTGTTTCGCACAGGAACCGAGGCAATCTGGGCAGTTTAACCACCGTTGACCGCAGATTTCTGACCTGCATTGACTGCAGTACACTCACCATTGACCAAATTTGACTGTGGATTTCAAGACTGTTTTGACTGATCTTTGACCTGCACCAAGGCCAAATTGTTTGACCTTTGACCAAGCTGTTGGAAGGCACTTTGACCATTGACTGGTGGACTGGTTAGGGCAGATTTGACTACTGTTGACTTTGACAGTATAGCAGATATGACAGTTTGACAAAAGTTGATTTTTGAAACTCATATTGATTGGATATTGGTTTGTCTATTTGGATAGTCAATGTTTGACTTTGACTCTTATGGATTTGGGCTCATTGTACTCTCTACTAAACATTTGAAGACAATCTAATAGAAGAAGAATTTCAAAGGGTTTTACCCCTTGTGGGGTTTTTTCCTGGTCTTTGACCAAATTGGTGTCTCTCGTTGATGCTCTTGATTGTCTCTTATTGTCATTGCATTTACTATTCTATCTTCAATAACTGTTGATTATTGGAAGATCTAATTGTTATTGAAAAGATTACTTTGCATTTACTATTCTATCTTCAATAACTGTTGATTATTGGAAGATCTAAATGTTATTGAAAAGATTGCTTATTGAAAAATTGAATTGGGCTGAAGTAATTGAAATAGTATAGAGCAATGGAAAATTAACATGAAGTATCCCATAGTTGTTGGAAATAGTACCAAGAAGAGGTGTTACTAGGCATTTATCCCTTTTAGCCTAGTAGACACATTAATCAGTTTTGTCTTGGTGACATTTATGAGTTATATTAATGTCATGGGTGGAAAAGGTACTTAAAAGTGTTGTACCATGTACTTTTCTAATATTAAAGTCACTTGTACTGTATTGTACTTTATAAAGTGACTTTATGTGTAAAATACAGTGTGTATTTTTCTAATATTAAAGTGAGTTGAGAAATCACTTCGGAGAAAAATAGAAAAAGGTACATTAGGGCGGGGGGGTCATTTGGGAGAAATGGGGGTACATTAATGGGGCCAATGTATGAGGGGGGTTATTTGAGAGAAATGATCTCAACCACACATCTTGAGATTTGGAGATTAAATCTCAACCACTGGATCCTAGGTTTAGGAATTCAATCTTTTCCAAGAAGACAAAAGAGGAAAATGGAGGCTCATTCTTCACTTCACACTTGAGAGATAGAGCACGAGGAGAAGAGATGAGAGGAGAAGCTTCATGAAGGAGGAGAAATTGCAGCAAGGAAAGGAGGGCTCGAATTTTTAAGAGGGAGCAGCAATTTAAGCACAATTTTCAAGGAGGCACACAAATCGAGAAGACAGCCTACACAAATTTTGAGGGGCAGCAGCACGAGATGTGCACGATTTTCGAGGAGGGTCTGAGCACAAATTTCGAGGAGAAAGGAGCTCAGTTCAGGCCCAAAGTTCGAGGCACGGATTTTGGGACAGACACCCATAGTCGGCACAAATTTCGAGGAGAACCTCAGTGAATTCTGGCACAAAAATTGAGGCAGATCAGTCACCCTTCAGCACAGAAATAGAGACATCTGTTGCACAGCTTTCGAGGCAGATTATGTGCACATTTCTTGAGGAGCTAGACACAGAATTTAATGCAGAAATTCTGGGCGTGTATTTTGTGAAAATCTAAAAGTTTCAGTGGGCACAAATTTCCAGAATTTGCATTTAATGCTACAGCAGAAAAAGGGAGATAAGTACAGTGAATTTTTGAACTTGTTTTGTAATTTCCTAAGCAATAAAATCCTCCTTTGAAGACCGGTTTTCCCCAAGAGGCTTATGGGATTTTTCCGGGCTCAACATGACCAAAAATGTCATATATGCTTGAAAGTTTGCAAAAATTATGTGTTCATTTTCAGTTGATATGAAAGTGAAAAATAGTAGAAGTACTCTTATTCTGTTCGCAATTAATGCATACTGAAATTTATATCAGCATGACAAAACATGTGGGTTGGGCATAAACAAACACATGCAAACTTGTAAACTGGGTTAAGGGTGCAGATCATAAATTTTCTACATGGTATCAGAGCTAAGTTGACGCTCAAATCTCAAATTTCTGTCCATTGATAAAGAAGGCAGCAAGCATATAAAGTCTTCAAACAGTGAACCTATACCTTTGATACTTTGCCAAAAACCCAAAGGTTCTAGCTTCCAGATTTGTTCCATTTTGTTGGTTGTGAGGTCATCACTATTGGGTTGAGAGTGGAGGACAAATTGATGGGAGCTGAAAATTTTGGCCCAAGGAGAGGACCATGCTTTTACTGGAGGAGGTGGAAGTGTGGGATGTTGTTGAAACAGTTGTGCAACCACCCACTGATCCAGCTCAATTGGTAGAGTTCAACAAGAAGAATGTGAAGGCAAAGAGGATCCTTCTAGATGCCATCAAGGACCATTTATTCCCTCATGTTTCAAGGATGAGGAATGCATATCGGATGTGGGAGTCCTTGGTCTCTTTGCACCAGAGTTCCAATGAGAATAAGAAGATGGTGTTGAGACAAAAACTACGCAACACCAAGATGACCAAGACCGGCACTATGACATCTTTTCCTCACCAGAGTCTCACAGGTGAAGGATGAGTTAGCTGTTGTTGGAGAGGTTGTTCCAGAGGAGCAGTTGGTTAGGATTTCCTTGGATAGGTTCACCGAGAAGTGGGATGGTTTTATCCATGGCTTGATGGCCAGAGAGCACTTTTTGAGAAAGGAGCTCAGTTCAGGCCCAAAATTTGAGACACCAATTTCGGAACAGTCACCCACAGTCATCACATATTTCGAAGAGAATTTCAGCAATTGTCTGGCACGGAAATCGAGGCAGAACAGTCACCCTTTAGCACAGAAATCGAGGCAACTGTTGCACAGTTTCCGATGCAGATTCTGGGCACATTTCTCGAGGAGTTGGCCAAAGAATTTAATGCAGAAATTCTGAGCATGTATTTTGTAAAAATCGGAAAGTTTCAGTGGGCACAGATTTCCATAATTTGCATTTAATGTTACAGTAGAAAAAAAGAAATAAGTACAGTGAATTTTTGTACTTGTTTTGTAATTTCCTAAGCAATAAAATCCTCATTTGTGTTGAAGAATGTAACTAGGTTTGGTCTTCATATTTGTATTTGAGTCATAATGAAATGTATTTATCAAAAGAAAGAAAAAGATTTTTTTATTATTTTGATCATGTTTTAGGTCAAAGTCCTCATTGACAACTTCTAGGTTTTATAGAGTTATTAGAGTCATTGTCCATTTTATGAGACCATTCTTGGGCTTTTGAATCATGTAAAAAGAATTATTTTCTATGTTGCATGGGTTCCCGCACCCAGGGGTAGGGTTCCCGAACCCGTACCGGGTTCCCGTCCCCAAGTACCGGGTGCTTGACGGGTTCTTCTCAGAAGCACCCTAAAGAACCCAGTTCTTCATGGAAGAACCCGAGACTTCCCACACAAAATCAGGGTTCTTTTGCTGATTTGGGGACGGAGAACCCCAAAAACGGGTTCTTTGGCGACAAGTTTGGTTAAATTTTTATTTTATTTTATTAAATTCGACTATTACTAATCGCTATTAAAATTAAAATTTAAGATTTTTTTATTAAAATTAAAATTAAATATGAGCGACTATTCTTATTGCGATTTTTTTTTGTGTGTTAAAACTTAACCACTCGGACTCCGCAACCCACAGCAATTGTTACCTCACCTCACTGCACAGGAACTCACCCTCACCGCACAGCAACTCACCCTCGGCACAGCGAGTAGCAACCTCACCCTCGACACAGCAAGCAACAACCTCACCCACTTATTAAGTGAGCAACTTGAATTCATTAATAGAGATGAAGGAGGAACTTGACAAATTCATGAAAACAGAGAAGGGAATGAAAGAATACAAAATCTCGAGGAAACTGGAAGACTGCACACATTTCTAGTAAGTGTAGTTGCAAAGTTACAAGTGCAACTAAAAGTGGGTTCAACATGGAAAATTTTAGTTGAACAAACAGTGTTTACTAACAACCAATACCCCATATGCTTAGGTATTCCCGAAAGAAAAGAAGGCACAATATTAATGCACCCAAATACCAAGGTTGTGGATTCGAGATTAGACTACTGGATACATGCACAGGGAACAAGGCAAAAGGGGTGTGTTTAATTCATCTACCTTCTATATCTAAAGTGTTATAAGTGAAAATAATTGCTAACACTGTAGTCTTTAGAATTTATGAAATTGTAGATGCTCATGCTCAGTTGATTCTAACTGCATGGGAAAGTCCTGCAAAGGAAGTTTTCAGAATGTTGTCATTTGTTACTTGTATAGTAGCTTCACTTGGATGGCATTACCATGATGCAAGTATCATCTTCTGACGAGTATGTTGTGACAAAGACATTCTTACTATGATTGTTGTGTTTTCTGTAGTAATTTTCTATATCATTAGGGCATACATTGTTGTTAGTAGTGACAGTGGAAACTCATATAATCATTGCACTCTTCAATTTATCTTAATCTATTAAGAAATTTTGAAGTTTCAATGTATTATCAATTTTAATTTATCTGAAGAGTCAAGACTGATATGATATATCATTATATGAATGTTGAATGTTCATTGATGTGCATGTTTAAATCTCTCAAGTTTAAACTTTAATTTTTAAATAAAAAATATTTTATTTTTCTTGTTTTATACAAATTCACACACACACACACATATATACGAACCCACACACCCTGTTTCAAAAAGTGTCGTCCCCGTCCCCGTCCCCGTCCCCGCACCCGCACCCGCACCCGCACCCACGTTTCCTAGCAACATAGATTATTTTTGAGTCAAATAAATCATTTGTCACCTCCACACCAAGTCGGCCCTCACCTGTTCAAGTCGGCCTACATCAAGGTAATTCGAACTCCAAAAGAGGCTATATATACAGTGCAAAAGGGAGAGAAGTACAGTGAATTTTTGTACTTGTTTTGTAATTTCCTAAGCAATAAAATCCTCATTTGTGTTGAAGAATGTAACTAGGTTCGGTCTTCATATTTGTATTTGAGTCATAATGAAATGTATTTATCAAAAGAAAGAAAAATAATTTATTATTATTATTATCATGACTTATTAAAGCATGGGTTTCATGCTTGGGTCATCATGTTTTAGGTCAAAGTCCCCATTGACGACTTCCAGGTTTTATAGAGTTATTAGAGTCACTGTCCATTTTATGAGACCGTTCTTGGGCTTTTGAATCATGTAAAAAGAAATTATTTTTTAGTCAAATAAGTCATTTGTCACCTCCACAGCAAGTCGACCCTCACCTGTTCAAGTCGGCCTACATCAGGGTAATTCAAACTCCAGAAGAGTCTATATATATAGCAGTTCGATTCATTTGAAGCATCCACTCACAAGTTCGATATACAAGCAGAAGAAGTTGCAGTGCACGAATTTATAGAAGGAGAAGAAGGATTGCAAGATCGAAGTTTTATGAGTCATCTCTCTCACTCGTGTGAAGTTTCTGGGCTACTGCATCAAGGTCAAAGCTGTTACTACATCAAGGTCGAAGCTATTACTGCATCAAGGTCGAAATTGTTGCTTGCATCAAGGTCAAAGTTTATACTGCTTCCAGGTCAAGATTATGTTCCTGCTATTAGATCGAAGTGTTGCTACTACTGTTGTTGTTATTCTAGGTCGAAGTTGTTGTTGGAATGTTATCATCTGCAGAAGAAGGGAATGGCTGACTTGGTGATTGGAGGAAGTCTGAGGAAGTTTGTGTCTAGGTCAAAGAGTCTTGGATTATCTCGTGAAACCATTGAAGGAAGAGTTGTTGACTGGGTTTTCCCCTAGATAGGGGTTTTTCCCAAGTTGTCTGCCTACATCTAGTGTCCTTCATCTTCATGTTATTGTTTTGGTAATTGCTTGATGAACTAAGATAAAAGAAGAACACAAAAAAGTTAATAAGAATATAAGAGAACACAAGTAATTATCATCGTAAAGAAAATCTATTTGCCTTTCTGATTTTCCAACATGGTTTCAAAGCTAAGGTGAAGAAAAAAGAAAAGGCAACCTGAAGATCTATTGAAAGGAAAATAAGAAGTCTCAAGAAGATTGAATAAGGGTCATCAAAGAGGATCATATAAGGAGAAAATCCTACTATCCTCCAGAACCATGAGTCATCTCTCTCACTCGTGTGAAGTTTCTGGGCTACTGCATCAAGGTCAAAGCTGTTACTACATCAAGGTCGAAGCTATTACTGCATCAAGGTCGAAATTGTTGCTTGCATCAAGGTCAAAGTTTATACTGCTTCCAGGTCAAGATTATGTTCCTGCTATTAGATCGAAGTGTTGCTACTACTGTTGTTGTTATTCTAGGTCGAAGTTGTTGTTGGAATGTTATCATCTGCAGAAGAAGGGAATGGCTGACTTGGTGATTGGAGGAAGTCTGAGGAAGTTTGTGTCTAGGTCAAAGAGTCTTGGATTATCTCGTGAAACCATTGAAGGAAGAGTTGTTGACTGGGTTTTCCCCTAGATAGGGGTTTTTCCCAAGTTGTCTGCCTACATCTAGTGTCCTTCATCTTCATGTTATTGTTTTGGTAATTGCTTGATGAACTAAGATAAAAGAAGAACACAAAAAAGTTAATAAGAATATAAGAGAACACAAGTAATTATCATCGTAAAGAAAATCTATTTGCCTTTCTGATTTTCCAACATGGTTTCAAAGCTAAGGTGAAGAAAAAAGAAAAGGCAACCTGAAGATCTATTGAAAGGAAAATAAGAACTTATCCCATACATTTCCAACATAGACTCTGCTCAGGAGATGTATGAAGCCTTATCCAAATTATTCACCATCAAGAATCTTAGTCAAGCTGCAAGTCTTAAGAATGAACTAAGTACCGTGAAAATGACAAAGGATGATATTGTGCCTTCCTTCTTTGCAAGGATAGCTAGAATTAGAGATGATCTCCAAGCCATAAATGAGAGTGTACCTGAAAAATAGCTCGTGATTGCTTCACTTCTAGGACTACCACCTTCTTGGAGTGTATTTGCTTCAAGGATCAACAGTTGGAGGGAAACTCCTAAATTCGAGCAATTATGAAATGCATGTAGTCAAGAAGAAGTGAGGATTTCATTAGTATCCAACAAAGAGAATGAAGAAGAGAGAATTGCAAATGCCTACTCCGTTCATCACAAGAACAAGGGCACCTTCAAGAACTCTAAAGGGACAAGAAGGAAGGTAGACCTATCCAAAATAGAATGCTACTATTGTCACAAGATGGGTCACTATAGAAATGATTGTCCTAACAATCCTAGGAATAAAAAGAGGAATAGGGGTCAAGCAAATGTTGTTGAAGAGGGATCTCCAAAGAAGACCTATTTGCTAGGGACACCTAGAAACTCTATATCCCTTTAATCTAAGTTTTCATTGTTTTTCTTTATGATTTGATTTCTAGTATTTATAGGTTTAACATGCTTTGGAAAAACATTTTTGAATTGTTTTGATAAAGTTATAGGGATCCCTCGAGATTTTATTAAGAGGGAGCCCTCACCATTTTCAAAAGATAAGTATCTTACTCCTTGTGTTTATCTTTTTATATTTGATTTCCCTCTCTTATCTCAATGTGTTTGTATTAGATGCTAATAACATTTGTTTTGATATTTTCCTTGTTTAGGAAAGGCTTGTTGAATACTCGAGGGTTATGGAGGAAACCTCACAAGACAAAGCATGATAGATGTTCAATTAGAATTGATGTCCTACAAGGTTTGTTAAGAAACAACTCAAAAGGTATGTTTTAAACCATAAGCTTTGTTCTCTTCGTGATAAAGGTTTATTCATTTCTTTCAATAATTTGTTCTATATAACTAACATCAGTGTGTCTAGCACCTTTGAATCATAAAGATCCTTATTTGGGTGATTAATCATTAGATTGAATCTATCCACATTAAAATCGTTCACCTTTTGTGGAACCCTAATAGGTTCTTTATAAAAACCCTAACCTAAGGGTATGTCAATGCCTATGTAAAAACCCTAATCTTCTTAGGGTTATTGATGAAATCTAGAAAATGTTATTCTTTCATGTTTGGGGTTTCGATGGTAATTTCATGTTTGGGGTTTTGGTATTGTTATAGAAACCCTAGTCCTTTAGGGTTGGATGGTAATGGCTACGTATTGAAATCCTAGATTTTTAGAGAATTTGGTAAATTAGGGTTTATGAGAAAAACCCTTATGATATCTAGAATAAGCTCTTAGGAATGAAACACTAGGTGTATGTTTTTATGTCTTATCAAAACCCTAGTTTGATCAAGTTTGTTATATGTCTAACTTTACTTGATATCTATGTCTTGGGTTTTGCCTGATATATGTTGTTGTGATATGCATGATTATGAAATCCTAGATATGTACATGTGCCAACCTAATTGTTGAGCTTCATAAGTCTAACATATGAATTCTAAAGTTGTTAGATGCATTTCTTGTTTGGATTGCTTCTAGGGTTTGCAACATGTCATAGTAGAGTCTAACATATCTCTAAAAGAGTTATTGAGGCCCTAGATAATAATAAAATTGATATCTTGATTAAGTTACTTTAAATAATGTGATCTAAGGGTTTGTAACAAAACCCAAACAAAGTAGTTGAAGTATGGAAGTATGTGTCTCTTGTTGATTATGAACCTAACTTAGTTTAGGTATTTAATGTCTAAAGTCTAATGCTTCCATTATTTTGATATAGTTAACTTCATGCTTCTATATGTATATTTGGCTGTTGTCTAAGTTGTCCAGGTACGTAATCTTCAAGTTGTTGAAGATATTTGTAAGTAAAGTTAACTTGATTGGCAAGAATGATGAAGGAAGTTATTTGAATGATGATAATCAAGATGACTCTGATAAGAACAATGGAAGCCATGAAAGATTCTCTGATGTCATAAAAAGTAGTTGAACTCCCTAAGTTAAGAGGGAGATTGGATAAAAGAAAGGGCATATCTCCCAAGTTGAGAGAGAGGGCATATTATAGTCATGATGGAAACCTTGAAGTAAAAATTGGAGAATGTACATTGAGGTAATGTTGAAAGAAAGGAAAGCAGAATTCGATTGTAGAATATGTTGTTGCATGTGAAGTAGGAAAGGAAGTTGTATGATTGAATAAACTTCTGTCAAGATTTGTTTGGGAAGCCTCTAAGTCCTAGCGTGATAGATTGTGAAGCAGCATCAAGATGTCAGAAGACCCCGAAGGTTTGTGTTTACTTATGTATATTTGAAAGTTTGTTACAGATTGGGGTTATGTTTGTACAGGTATATCTCTCAGAGTTTTGGTAGCATGTTTCACATGCTTCTTGTTATCAATTTATTTGATCTAGAGAGATTTCTTGTTACCAATATGTTTGATCGAGAGAGATTTGTTACCGATTTGGATAATTGAGAAGTCTTGAGGCTTTGTGTGTAATACACATTTCCTGGGAGAACACCTAATCAACCTATGTGTTGATGTCTAGTTCTCGAAGTAGGTAGGGTGGCATTCGTCATAGAGCTCTGACCTTGCATTACGCACCTGGATCCCTGGGTTGATGGTTAGCAAGTAAGCCTGATGGTACCTAGAGTAGTTGAAAGCTTTAGTCCATCTTAGTCCCACCTGGATAGATTTCCTTAGTCAGGAATCTAGTCCGTGGCACCGTGGGTGCCTAAACTCTTTATGGACCTCGATAGATTGCCTTGGTCATGAATCTAGTCCGTTGCACCATGGGTGCCTAAACTCTTTATGGACCTGGATAGATTGCCCTGGTCAAGAATCTAGTCTGTGGCATCGCGGTGCCTAAACTCCTCATGGTTCATGTGTTTTGAGATCTTCCTTGTACTTTTATATATATTTGTAAATCATGAATACCTCCCTAGTTCAGAAGGCGTGTTGAAGAATGTAACTAGGTTTGGTCTTCATATTTGTATGAGTCATAATGAAATGTATTTATCAAAGGAAAGAAAAAGAATTTATTATTATTATTATTAATATGACTTATTAAAGCATGGGTTTCATGCTTGGGTCATCATGTTTTAGGTCAAAGTCCCCATTGAGGACTTCTAGGTTTTATATTGAGTTATTAGACTCATTATCCATTTTATGAGACCCCTATTGGGCTTTTGAATCATGTAAAAAGAAATATTTTTTAGTCAAATATGTCATTTGTCACCTCCACACCAAGTCGGCCTACATCAAGGTAATTTGAACTCCAGAAGAGGCTATATATAGAGTGCAGTTCGATTCATTTGAAGCATCCACTTGCAAGTTTGATATACAAGCAGAAGAAGTTGCAGTGTACAAAATTACAGAAGGAGAAGAAGGATTACAAGATCCAAGTTTTATGGGTCATCTCTCTCACTCGTGTGAAGTTTCTGGCTTACTGCATCAAGGTCGAAATTGTTGTTGCATCAAGGTCAAAGTTTTTGTTGCTTCCAAGTCAAAGTTTTGCAAATGTTATTAGATCAAAGTGTTGCTACTACTGTTGTTGTTGTTCTAGGTCAAAGTTGTTGCCGAAAAGTTATCATCTGCAGAAGAAGGCAAGGGTTGACTTGGTGATTGGTGGAAGTCTGTGTCTAGGTCAAAGAGTCTTGGATTATCTCATGAAACTATTGAAGGAAGAGTTGTTGACTAGGTTTTCCCCTAGATAGGGGTTTTTCCCTGAGTGTCCGCCTATATCTTGTGTCCTTGATCTTCATGTTATTGTTTTCGTAATTGTTTGATGAACTAAGATAAAAGAACACAAGAAAGTTAATAATAACATAAGAGAATCACAAGTTACTATCATCGTAAAAAAATTCTGCCTTTCTGATTTTCCAACACCTTGAAGACCGGTTTTCCCCAAGAGGTTGTGGGGTTTTCCTGGAGTCAACTTTACCAAAAATAAGTCTCATATGCTTGAATGCTTGCAAAAATTACGTGTTAATTTTCACCTGATATGAAAGTGAAAAATAGTAAAAGTACTCTTATTATGTTTGCAATTAATGCATACTTAAATTTATATCAGCATGACAAAACATGTGGGTTGGGCCTAAACAAACACGTGCAAACTTGTAAACTAGTTTAAGGGTGCAGATCATAATTTTTCTACAATAGTCTCTCCCATATTGATTACATACATCTATATGTCTTATGAGGCTATAAGATATCCACTCTCCTCTCAATTTGTTTTGAAGCCATTGGATTACCTCTTTGAAAAGATATAGTTTTATGTAAATGCAACCATTTACCTAGAAAGTTTTGCCAAAAGTGTTGAAAAATGCAGCGATAAATTCTCAATTTGATTTTGCCTTGGTCAAATTGGGAAAATTCATATTTCCACATCAGCAAACAACATAGATGCAGTTAACTTGTGTGACATGGCTCTTGTCACTCAGTTAGCTCAGTAGATTCGAGTTAGAGGAGTTAGAGTTCAGTCAAGCATGTGTGATTTCTAATTTGTAACAATCAAGATCAGTTATTTCAAGTTGTTTTCAATTAAACTAGTTCTAACTGTTAGAAAGAACTAGTGGAAGGTCAGTTGTGCAGTGAGACTTCAGTCAAACTCAATGATCATCCAGTGAACTGATCAATCAGTGCAAAATAGCTAGTGCATGCAGAGAATTCGAGTTCCCCAGTTATGGTGGAGATTCCAAAATAGTGTAACATCATTTGTAGACTAGTCTTGAGTGTACAGGTGTTGCATGCAGTCAGATGATCAACCTTGGGAATTAAGCAATCATTTTGGAGGAATTTCATAAATAATAGTGGCCTAATTTCTCAAGAATTGCGCAAGGAAATAGGGGCTCCAGCAAAGGCGAGAATTGACTATGTCTGAGTCAGAGTGGGCAAAGAGATAGGTTATTCACTTGCAGTTTGAGCTCAGATTGGGCTAGCAATTGTAATACATCTTTATTCATCAGATTAGTGCAAGCAGGCATAAGGGGTTTTTAGCAAATTGTTTTCCCCTGAAAAAATTTTGTGCATGTGTGTTGTTTCTTATTGCATGTCAGTGATTGATGTTATTGAATTCCGCAAAGCAGTAGAGTAGGATTGTGTCTTGTGATTTAAAATTTCATGAGCAATTACAATTCTACATAATTTCTACAAAAAGAACAAATGAGAGCTGATATGACCTTCAACACCTTAAATGTGGATGGAGCTCCCGGATCCATGGATACTAGAGGGTGTAAGATTAGCATGACGAAAGGCAATTAATATATAAATGCTTAAAAATTTAAAACAGTATTGGGTGAATGAGAAATAAGAGCTAGATAAGTGTTGCCAACAGGGTGTCTCACTCCTTTAGGAGGCAGGTGTTATTTGGCAATAATAAGATACAGTGTATAAGATTTTGTTGTCACCTTTCTTTTCATGTGATTGATCATCCTTCTGAGTTTTCAGTGGAGAGTTTTTGTTATAATTGCTGTTCCTTTTACATTATATCACTCATAATGGTTAATAAAAATACCATACATTTGATCATAAATAAGTATACGGAAAAACCAGAAATGGTAAGTGATGATAGTAAAGTCAACCATTTGTGTTGGGTACAGTTTATAAGGATCACATCCCAATAAGCTAACCTTAAAATTGAAGTGAACAAAATAGGGAATTATTGTTTTCAGATACCATAAGATGAATCAACATAAACAAAAATGGAACTAAAAATTTGAATAGCTATCTTTAAACTGTAAGGTGAATAACATATTTAAAATAGTCAATTTGAAATCAGAAAGAATCCCAGGTTCCTATAAGGATCACATCCCAATAAGCTAACCTTAAAATTTAAGTGAACAAAATAGGGAATTATTGTTTCAGATACCATAAGATGAATCAACATAAACAAAAATGAAACTAAAAATTTGAATAGCTATCTTTAAACTGTAAGGTGAATAACATATTTAACATACTCAATCTGAAATCAGAAAGAATCCCAGGTTCCTAAGGCCTCAATATAGGAAATACCAAACATTAAAATTCTTGTACTCTGGCTGTATAAGATGAAAGCATAAAGTTCTCAATAATGGGGAAAATTTACATACCTTCACTTCATCATAAAGTTTGTTTTCCCATGCTAATAGTTTGTCCAATACAGAGGCATGGGTCTCCTTCTCCTTGCCCTGCATATCATCATTCACATCCTCTGAGCCATATTGGCCTTTAAATGAACTGTTCCATGTTATAACGCGCATTACCTGTTCTGAATGATTAATTGTACCTATACAGAATCTTACAGTGCGTGAGGCCATGTAGTTTGCTACGTGAATTCATAAATATAGCAAAAATCAAAAGATTATTTGAAAAACAGTTAACCATATCAGTCATGGAAACATAACTATAACATAATTATAGTTCTACCTCTGAATAACATCAACCTTGCCCACATGTATACAAGGATATCTTGAAAACATTTAACTACAAGAGACGTGAAACAAAGTCTATACTTTATATCTCTGAACCTAGTTCATGGTTTGGTAGACCTGCAGTATCCTTGTTTTCCTCTCCAGGGCTGTACTCCACTGCATGACACGGATTTACCTACTCTGGGTTTAACCCTAATTTCACCTTCATTTGTTGCTATGTCATTTAATTTGATTCTTAAGAAGAGATGCCCTAGCCACTTCTTATCTTGTTATTTAATAACACTTGCAGTGATTCCAAATCCTGTTGATCTAATTTGGTCATTAGTGTACATTAAGATAATTTCATTTTCATTTCTAAGTTGACGCATACATCTATTTTTTTTAAATTTTCCAAGACTGTCTAATTTATTAGGTAAATCTTGAAGATGAATTTTGAAATTTCCACCTTAATCAAGTGGTTTCTACTGATTTTGCAGCTTTATTCAGATGCCATTCCAGTTTATTATAAAGCTTCTCGAGAATATACTTAAGCCTAGTTTCCCTGACTGCTTAAACTGGCTTGTCTTTTCTAAACTTCAAAATTAATAACCAAAAATTAGAAACATTATTAAACAAGTTCTACAAGCCATTTCCGAACAAGCCAGGAATGTAACAACAGAGCTACACTTCTCATTTCCGAGACTAGGAAAAGGTGAAGATATTCTTTATAGGTTGAGCATGCAATTTTTGAATTAAGTTTTGGAAATGATCTTGAGCATTTCAGCCATATCAGTGGTTCCTGACAAATTTGAAGTCTTAAGTCATTTCTTAAACTTTTAAAATTTAAACTGAAAATCCAAAATGTATTATTAAACACAAGTGCGACAAGCCATTTTTGTTAGAATTTCCCAAACCCAACACCCAGTATTCAGTTCACAGCAATTCATTAATAAACGAATACACGGCTAAGTTCCTAACACATAAAATATTTAGTGGAAGCAAAATTACTCAATCTTAATCACATACACATAAACAGATTTCTGCTCAATCAACAGTTCTTCATTAATAAATTAATCACAAAACTCACTTGGGCTCCCGTACCAAGGACAATGTTCCAACTGAGAAAACACAAAACTGATCACCATTCTCTCTGCACTCCCTTGGACCCAACACACTCACTGAGAAGCTTTTTTTAATCTTGTGCTGTTGTTGTGTCTTTTCCTCACCTTAACCTTACCTTTAAAACTTTACATTGAGCCAAAACCCCAATCCTAACCCTAACCCTAATCTCAAAGTGATGGACAACTGAGATTAGATCTCGCCTCACTTGAGATTGACAGTTAAGATTAAAACTTAACCACTAAAATAAATAATTTACTTTCTCTAAGTTTTTATTTTAGCTCAATAAGCCAACAAATAATTATGTGTTTTTTCCTAAGTTTTACTTAGGCTAAGTTACATCAGCAAATATTCTAAGGTGAAAAGTGGGTGACTGTCGCACGCCTAGACACAAGGTTTGTGCAAAAGTACTTGCCCAAGCTACAAACTTCAACACTCCCTCTTAGCATGGTAGGTACTTTTGGAATAACCTCCTCCACCTGGATCCGTCTCCAAGCCGATCTCAGAATTTGTAGTTGCTCTTGTTAACCACTCAAATTGCATTTGAAGACTTGTCAGAGGTTACATAGGCAAAGCACATTCAGAAGCATTCCATCATCATCAAGTCATGTCAAAATGCCATAATTCCAGAGTTCATCAGTTTTGTATTCGAAGATCTGCAACCCTGCGGGGATTATGTAAAATGATTTTAGTATGATGAAAATAAGTCATGTAAAAGGCATAGGTAGCTTAGGACTATACTAGCGAGTTCACTCTAGAAAGTCTTTTTCCTCAACACATTATTTGTGTTTTTCAACACTTATAATCAATTGAGTTTTTCTCCCAAATATATCCCAAAGCTAGAGTGTGGCTTCATGGTAGTGTCTTAGGTGAGTCCTAGCATCTAGAGGCGATGTATATTGCCATACTAGATCATCTCTAAAGTTTCACAGAATTTGGTTGAGTCTATATCTCAATTTTTAATTATTAAAAATTTCCCACTAGTCAGGATTTTTGATAATTGTTTGATAATTCTCAGCTCATGCTAAGAGGAAGAATAATGCTCGTCCAAGGAGACAGGGTCAAGGGTTCAAGCAGGGATTCAAAGAAGGAAGAAAAGGAAGATGCTACAATTGCAACAAGTTCGATCACTATGCTAGAGAATGCCCTCACAAGAAGAATTCTCTAAAAGATGACGACAACAACAACAATAATATCAAAAACAATGGAAATCAAAAGAACAATGGGTTCAACAATAAAGGAAAGAGGAAAGCTCCCACTACTCGATATGGAAATGGTCGACCTCCCAAAGGGAAGAGAAATTCCAGGAATAAGGAAAATAATGTTGTAGAGAAACAAAATGAATTTTATCTTATTTCCGCTCTATCTAATGCCTCTCCTCTAGATACTTTGGATCATTGGTTGATAGATAGTGGAGCCTCAAGGCACTTCACTAGGTACAAGGAGGCCCTGTCGAATTTGGTGGAAAAAAAGACTAATTTGGAGATCATACTTGGAGATAATGCCACCTATCTCGTGAAAGGGATAGATACTGTCACTCTTCACTCGAATCAAGGTCAAACCATTCATCTTCAAGAAGTATTGTGTGTACCCGATTTGAAAAAGAAGCTGGTGTCTATTTCTACAATGGAAGATAAAAGCTTCAAGGTAGCATTCATTGATGGAAAGGTATGTATTTGGCAAAGAAACCCTAAAGATGCATTCACACTTGGATTTAGGGTTGATTGTCTTTATCAAGTTGGAGGAAGTTCTTTGGAAGCCTTGACTTGTGATACTTCTCTTCAATCTGAATTATGGCACCGAAAATTTGCCCACCTTCATTACAAAGCCTTACTTGGGGTAAGGAAGATGGTCACAGGTATGTTCGAGTTCAACATGAATCATGAAGGAGTCTGTCAGGGTTGTGCAGCTCGAAAACTTACAAGGGGACCATTCCCTTCTAGTGAAAGCCAAACTACCAATATTCTTCAATTGGTCCATTCTAACCTATCTGGAATGTTGTCTGTAACATCATTGGGTGGATACATATATTATGCAATTTCTGTGTATGACTTATCTCGCAAAACATGGATCTATTTCTTGAAGAAGAAGGATGAAGTGTTCAAATGGTTTCGTTCTTTCAAAGACTTGGTGGAAAATCAAACAAGGAAGAAGATCAAAATATTGAGGACCAATAATGGAACCTAATATGAATCAAATGAATTCAATGACTTTTGCAGAGAGGTTGGCATTAAGAGGGAGATAACCCTTCCATACACTCTTGAGCAAAATAGCCATGCTCCACGATCAAGGTCTATTGAAGTTCTTATGGGGAGAAGCAACCAACACTGTCGTGTATGTTCAAAATAGGAGCCCACATCAAGCATTGGATTTCAAGACACCCGAAGAAGTTTTCACTAGTAAGAAACCCGATGTTTCTCATTTTAGAATATTTGGTTGTCGGGTGTATTTTCATGTGCCTAAAGAGAAAAGAAACAAGTTGGAAGCATCTGGGAAGAAAGGTACATTTGTGGGCTACAGTGAAAATTCAAAGGCATATAGAATCTATGTGTTTGGCCAAAGAGAAGTGGAAATAAGCCATGATGTTACTTTCGATGAAGATTTTTCCCTTCGGAAAGACAGAGATCTCCCTATCCCAAGGAAGGGCAATGATGATGTTACATAAAAGCAAGACGAACCTCGACAGATGAGTCAATGTCGGATGTTGAAGGCTCGATGGATCTCATTGATCTCCCTATGCCAAGGAAGGGCAATGATGATGTTGCAGGAAAGCAAGATGAACCTCCGACAAATGAGCTAATGCCCGATGGATCTCATTGATCCACCTCCTGGTGACCCATCTACCTCAAGGAAAAGACCTTTGTGGCTCAAAGATACTATAGAAGATGTTGAAAGACATATTGCTCCAAGAGGGACATTTCATGAAAGTAAGAAGTCAAATAGGTATCAAGGGTACTTAACTGTTGTTGAAATTTGGTACCAGAGGACAGGTGGTTCCCTAAGGCTTTGATCTTTGGCCTAGGGAAAAGTGTCCAAAAGAATTTGATTTTTCTCCTAAAGTGACTTTATAATTTTTATAAAGTCAAATCTATTTTAAAAGTGACTTTAAGTGATAAATTTACTAAAGTCTAATTTTAAAGTGACTTTTAATAAAGTCAATGTAAAATTAGAAAAGAAAAAGTGACTTTGGAAATAAATGACTAAGTGGGTCTTTATTAAAGTGGGGTGAATTAAAAAATAGAAAGTGAGATTTAAATGAGCATTTAATCTCAGCCCTAGATCTCAATCTATTTCAGCCATTGGATTTGGGGATTCCCCAAAAGTCACTTAGGGTTAGGTTAAAGGAGGAAAAGGAGGAAAAGATCATTCATTCTTTCATGAGCAGATTGAGAGAGGAGGAGAGGAAGCTGAAGAGTAATTTCTGAGCAGAGGGAGAGCAGCAAAGGCAGCACAGCAAGTCCGTACAACAAGAGGGCACACTTCCCAAGGCTGAAAAATCCGTACAGCAGAGTTTCATTGGCACATTAACCAAGGCAGAAAGTCCGTACAACATTTGCACGGTTTTCGAGAGAGGGGCAGCACTGTTTTCGAGAGCTGGAACAACAACAAGGAGCACGGTTTTCAAGGCAGATTTTTTTGGGCACGAAAATCGAGAAAGGGGGCTGCTGTCCCATCCGTACGGAATCCGTACAGTCCATACGGTCATTCCTGGCACGCTTTTCGAGGCAGCTAAGACAACATTTAATGCTGTAATTTCTCTGAAAAATTTCTGCTTGCTGTTTGGCACGTTTTTCAAGGTGGAGGGTGGCACGAAAGTCAAGATAAGTGATTTTTGTGTTTGCTATAATTTTCTGTGTATTACTGCTCACTGTAAAAGCATTTTTCAGAAATAAAAGAGAAGCTTCCAGACTGGTTTTCCCCAAGAGTTGTAGGGGGTTTTTCTAGGGTCACCTTGACCAAAAATTACTCTGTTATGATGTGTTGAATGGCTGTTTGTTACTGCTGATATTTATTTCTGCATTTTCCAGCATTCTGTAATTTTTCCAGAATTTGTGTTTTCAGCAAAAGTTATTTTCCAGTTTGTTAAATGTATGGATATGGGAAAGGGCATTTAACTATTTTGGAGTAATAAAGTGAAAAACTGAAAACCGAGGTGGGAAACTATAAATTTTTACATGGTATCAGAGGTTGAGTGCTGAAGAACAGTTTGGGACAACAAGGAGGAAAATTATCTGGCCGATTTTTCACTAAAATTCCAAAGAAGTCGATTTTTCAAATGTGCCAGCTTTATCTTTACTACAAAGAAAGGTTATTTTTCAATGGACAAAGATACAGATGTCTTCGAGACCTATGGGAGGATAAGTTGGATGTATCCCAATTACAAAGATTTGGAAGGAGAGAGAATGCGTAGTATCTTTGAGGACAAGTCTGGGACATTATGGTAGCATATCACATTTAACCTCGAATCCTTCTTGCATCGATGCTATCGCTTAAGATATAACAAAAAGAACAACAAGGGTAAGAGATCGATTCTAGACGGAATCAAGACCATTGCATTCCTCATGTGAGAGGAAAGAGAAATGCTCATGAGATGTGGACAGCATTGACCAACCTCTACCAGAGTACCAATGAAAACCGGAAAATGGTCCTAAAGGAGAAGCTGAAGAACATTAAGATGGGTAAGACTGATAGTGCAGCTGGATATCTCACAAAGATTACTAATGTGAGAGATGAGTTGGCGCGATTGGAGAGGCCGTTCCACCCACTGAGTTGGTGCGGATTGCAGTGAATGGCCTCCCTAGTTCATGGATGAACTTTGCTGATGGGGTTTGTGCACGTGAGACCCTTCCCACATGGGAGAGGTTTTGGGATGATTGCATTCAGACAGAGATCAGGAAAGGTCAGCTTGGGGCAGCCAAGCCAATTGAGCAGGATGAGGATGTAGCACTGTTGGCAGGACGCAAGAAAGGCAAAGGGAAGAAGCAAGCTTCCACAAGCAATGGTGGGGGCAAAGGCAAAGGTAAAGGTAAACAGGATAACACACAGAAGGACTATTCCAAAGTGAAGTGTTGGAATTGTCAGAAGATGGGACACTATGCAGTTGTGTGTCCGGAGAAGAAGAAGAAGAAGGGGAAGAACTAGAGTATGGCAGCTTCAGCAGAGGTTGAGGACTTTGCAGATCGTTTTGACCGGGAGTTTGGGTTCACTGCGTGTGAGTCCTCTAGTGCGGGATTATCTGCCATAGAGGTTCAGAGGGAGCATGCATTTCCCTCGATTAGCGGAGCATCTTCGGGTATCTGGTATGTGGACAGTGGGGCTTCACGTCACATGACAAGAGTCCGTGAGTACTTCTCAGAGCTTTCAGAGAGTGGCACTGATGTAGAGGTAGTACTCGGTGATGACAGAGTTGTTAGAGCAGTCGGTGTGGGGACACTGACATTTCAGAGGGAGTCTAAACCTCCCTTGAAGGTGTCAGATGTTCTTTATGTGCCAGGGATGAGGAAGAACCTCATATCCGTCTCAACTTTGGAGGACAGAGGATATGAGATACTGTTCAGGGGTGGACAGGTGCTGATGTATCCCAGGGGCACTCCAGCTGATTCAGCTAGAGTGATAGGTGTACGCCATGCAAAGGTGTACAAGTTTGCATTTCAGCCCCTTTTGGCATTGAGCAGTAGTACCGACAGCAGAGCTAGCAGTTCTGAGCTGTGTGAGATTTGGCACCGCAGAATGGGGCACATGTATCATGGAGCCTTGAGGACTTTGCGGGAGATCACTACAGGTGTGCCAGATTTCAGTACTGATCACTTTGATACTTGCAGAGGATGTGCGATGGGCAAGTTTGCCAAATCCCCTTTTCCCAGCAGTGACAGCAGAGCGACTGGGATACTTGATTTGATTCATTCCGATGTGAGCGGTCGGATGTCTCATGTTTCCTTGAGTGGATATGAGTACTATGTGTTATTCATTGATGATCACTCCAGGAGGACCTGGATTTATTTCCTGAAGACCAAGAGTGAGGTCTTCAAGCGGTTTCAGGAGTTCAGAGCTCTTGTGGAGACACAGACAGGTCGGAAGATCAAGTCCCTGAGGTCGGACAATGGAGGAGAGTACACCCTTTGAGAGTTTGTTGACTATTGTGCGGAGGCAGGCATTAGGAGGGAGCTCACTGTTCCTTACAACCCCCAGCAGAACGGGGTTGCAGAGAGGAAGAACAGATCCATCGGAGGGGCTGCCAAAGCCATGTTACATGATCAGTGGTTGCCATTGTTTTTGTGGGCAGAGGCCTGCAACACAGCTGTTTACTTGCAGAACAGGAGTCCGCATCGTGCCTTGGGGCACATGACTCCGGAGGAGGCTTTTTCTGGGAAGAAGCCTGATATTGGTCATCTTTGTATCTTTGGGTGCATCACATACTCCTACATACCCAAGGAGAAGAGGACCAAACTAGAGCCCACCGCAGAGAAGGGTATCTTTGTGGGCTATAGTGAGACCTCCAAGGCCTTTCGGATTTACATTCCTGCACAGAGGAAAGTTGTTGTCAGGCGGGATGTGAAGTTCGAGGAGGACAGGGCCTTTAGGAGGTCACGGGAGTTAGAGTATCTAGATCAGCCAGACCCTCAGCCGCAGTTGAGTCAGTTCCAGGGATCCAGTGGGCAGGGATCAGGAGGATCCAGAGGTACATCTATGACGTTTCTCGCGAGGGAAAATTTTAAGAACCCCCTAAATTTATATATATAATAAATGGGTGAATCCCCATGATACATAGGAAAAATGGAAGGCGATTTTATTAATAATATAATATGTATATATAATTTTTTGGTGAATCTCTCACGAGATTATATTATCTTGTAAAATCATGGTGAATCACCAGTACAAATGGCGAATCACTACTACAAAATGGTGAATCGTTGTCTAGTGGAGTTCGGGGTGTTGGTTCCAATGAAGATATGGTAGTTGAACCAAGAGTAGAAGGAAGAGAACCACCAAGACCAAGCATGGCACATGGTGACTCGTGAGGGAAGTAGTTCTCGTGCAGTTTGGAAAACGCGTTCTTCTAGTTTTGCTAAACAGTCTGGAAATTGTAGAGTTTGCTTCCCTTTATCTTGGAATCTTTGGGTTAGCACCTCTACCTATTGCTTTCTGGACTAGCTGATCAGTGAAAAAGATATTGCTGCTATTTGTTTCTCAGTACAAATTTCTGTTTCAGGGGTTGGTGTCATTAAAAAACATACATTTAAGCACTTACTCAAACCAAAGTCTACTAATCATTATCTTGAAAATTTTGTTATCAGTGGGCACTGAACTTGAAAAATAAGGAGGAACTTGAATTTCTTCCATAAGTCTATGGTGAAGCACATAATTTTTGTTTCTGGGATGTGCAAATGACAATCAACAGCATCAATTTGAAGAAACATAATATTACTATTTCTAAATTTAAGAAACAACGCTGACCATTAACATTTTTAAAATTGCTTGTAATCACAGAAGATAACGGTAAGGATTATACATTGAATATAAGGTAAATTACACTCTTGTCCTCGTCCCATTTTTTATAATAAATAGAGTATTTATATATGTTGGAACACCTAATCCTCCATGGGTAGGTGTGGAATGCGAAAAGTCACAATGGAGTCCAAGTGACCTTGGAATATGAAACCAAGAGTCACACCATTGTACTATAAATGTACATCTTTGTATAATGGAAAATAAGAAAGCCTCACGCTTATCCTTCATTGTGTTGAGTCTCTTGTGTGTGCATTCTTCTCCTCATACACCATGTGTGTGCTTCAACATGGTGTTTAACATGGTATCAGAGCGGGCGATTTCTGGCCCTGCTCCAAATTGAGTGAGCCATTTGTGTTTATGGCCTTTTCATATCTGCAAAATTGTTGACATTTTGCAGCATTCCGGCATTGGTTTTAAGAAGGAGCAGCATTCAATGATTTTGCAGCATTCAGAAGTTTTATCTTGGAGAAGAGCAACATTTAAAATCCCAGCATTCAACATTTTTTTTGAAGAAGAGCAGCAAGCAGCACTGCACATCTGAAGGTTTATTTTTTCTGCAGTCTCTGCATTTTAAATTCCGCATTTGAAGAGCTGCTGGATTCGATTTATATTGGGTTTCTGAACAAGTTTCTGGGTTTTCACTGGAAATATTTCTGGTTTTTCATTGGAAGATTTCTGAGTTTCTGCAATTCTACATTTTCTTTGCTGCTGGGCTATTAGAAAAATTTTGGGTTCTTTAAGTAAAGACCTCTGAGCTTTCTCTGCAATTTCTAGAAAATTCTACATTTTTAAAATCTCTGCTGCTGGAAAAAATAATTTTTGCTAGTGTGTTAAAGATGATTTCCTGCTCTACTCTGCTGTTTTAATTAAAAAAAAAAAAAAAAATCTTTGCAAACTCACATACTCCCTGCGCTACCCATCCAGCCTCATGGGCATCCCTTCATCCTACGCACAGTAGTATGCCTCTCCCTATGCACATCGCTCTAACCTTCACGGCATTACAGTCAGCCCCTCTTTTTACAGCTCTACTCCCTACTCATCATTCATCCCGCTCACACACACTCTGCCTACCATACCACCTGCACACTTGAACCTCTCTCCAACTGCTGAACGTCGCCTCCCTACCTGGCTTTCTCCTTCATACCCTCGCTATTCCCTCAACACTCATCGACCCCCTCACTCTACACTCTCAACCCGCTCGCATCAACTCGAGCCCATACTCCACGGCGCTTAACTCTTCCTACAGCTCCCTCCACGCGTTGTCCAACGCTCGCCATTCCACTCCCCCTCTGCCCACAGGCTTCATCGCCGCCTCCCCATTTGCTATACTCCCTTTGGCCAACGAACCCCTCGTGGCTCCTCCCGTCGACTTATACCTCCGCCCTTATCACTCCTCCCTCCGCCCTCCCTTTAATTAATCTCATATATATACCGTCCATTCAAAATTTAATCTGCCTCCCATTTCATAATTTATTCCCCTTCCCTTTAATATAATACCACCTCCCACCATTTTAATAACCCCACTTTATTAATCCCCTCCCATCTCAATTAATTCCCCTCCCACTAAATCAATTCCCATTTATAATTAATTTCTTTTTAATTAATCTCTATATTAATTAATTCCCCTCCCCTTATTATTCTCCCTCCCATAGTTTCATTCCCTTTTTTAATCCCATTTTAATATCTTCCTTTTCCACCCTTTTTAAAATTCCCTCTTTTTAATTAATCCATTTTTAATTTATTCTCATTTTTTAATTAATTTTTAATTAATTAAAAAAAAAAAAAAAAACAGCAGAGAGAGAGAGGAAGGACATTGAAGAAAAGAAGACATGAACAGCAGAAAGGAAGAGGAAATGACATGTGATACATAGAGAAATTTGCAGATTTGCATTGTGATTCATGGCATTGATCATAAGGGTGATTTTTTGAAAAAATTGACATTTGAAGACAAGTTCGAAACAACTATTTGAAGAAGAGAATTCAGCTACCTTAAAGGCTTCTTGCATAGTGTTTTCAGCTGCACATATTTGCAAGATATTGACATTGTATTGATATTGCTTCTTCATTCATAATCAGTATTTGAGTTGTTGGATTGTTGATTGCCCTCCATCATTTGAGGAGCAGATTTTGTACTTTGAGATTTCCACAGTTGGAAATTCTTTGCAGTCATTTGTATTTGTTGAATCACATTGTAAACGGGTGCATTTTCGGTTGTAGCCGACACCCTTTCATTTTTTGAGCCTAAGTTGTTGAAAATGGCCAAAATCAATGAGGTATTAGTGTTGTTGAATAACCTCATTCATTCAAATGTTGATGATGTGATAAAAATGAGCAAGGATGCTCTATGTAACATTCAGAGTTGTTTGCTAGATGCACATGAAAAGATTGAGTTTTTGCAGTTGGAATCTCAGCTCCAACAAGAAGAACTTCAGCAAAAGAGTCACCATTCTGAACCTGTTTCTGTTCAGAACATTGTGAAGGACTCTCATCAGAAGAAAGAAGATAAAGTTGCAGTTGATTCCCATTCAGTTCCTTGTACTAGAGCAGATTTACATGCAGATGCAGCCACTCAGCCTGCACTTCCTAAGCCCATCATCAGACCTTGGGAAGAGCTTGTCCACAACAAGCACAGAACTGGTCTTGGATATGACAAGGATGTGTCCTTTCATATTCTAGACTACACAAAGCCCATCAGATTTCAGAGTGCCGGATTCATGTATGACAGTTCACCTGTAGCTGTTCCAGATCCTGTTCCACTTCCACAACAGATTGAGAAATGCCAACACTGTGATCGAGTTGGCCATATGAAAGATCATTGTTTTGATCTTCATCCATGCAAGCACTGTGGTCGGCACACTCATTCTTCACACAGATGCTTCAGAAACAAGCCTCCTGCAAGAACCAAGATTAATCTTGGATGGATCGCTTCTTGGCAATGGGCATCAGCAGCCAAGAAGATGTTTACGACACATGTTAGAACTTGTTCACGCATATTGAACAAACTTGCAGTTGAGTTTTCGCCATCATCTCACCTTGTCCCTGACAGGGGGGAAAATGGTGGTCATGTACAAGTTTCGACGACAGATCAAGCGAGCCTGAGCCACAATCTCTCATTCCATGTTCAGAGTTGTAGCCAGCAGTTCAAGCGAGCCTGAGCCACAATTCGTCATTCCGGATTCAGAGATGTAGCCAGAGACACGAATGCCCATGAGCATACCTTCGGTTGGTGGATAACCTAAAACCATCATTTTCGGTTGGTGGATAACCTAAAACCATCATCTTTGGTTGGTGGACAACCTAAAACCACCACAGGTAGTAGACCTCCCTTCTTTTAGGTTGAAGGTCTCCCTTTTATATGAGGGACAATTCCTCTAGCAGAAGCTTTCAGCTTCTTGCCAGTTTTGGAAGAGTTCCGGGAACTGCAACAAGTTTTGCGTTCCAGTGTTTGTGGTCATCCTAAAACCACCTCTTTTTTCCAACATTTCAGAGAGTTGATTCAGCCAAGTGTTGTCATGTATACTTTGCAGATTTGTATTACAACTCTTTTCTTGGACTCACACATACCCCTTCGAATTAAGGGGGGATGTTGGAACACCTAATCCTACATGGGTAGGTGTGGAATGCGAAAAGTCACAATGGAGTCCAAGTGACCTTGGAATGTGAAACCAAGAGTCACACCATTGTACTATAAATGTACATCATGTATAATGGAAAAATAAGTGAGCTACACACTTATCCTTCTATTGTGTGTTGAGTCTCTTGTGTGTGTGTTTATTCTTCTTCATACACCATGTGTGTGTTTAACATGGTGTTTAATATGTCCAATCAGCAGTACAGAGAATTCAGCAAAACGAAAATATCACTTGTGCTTGATTTTGCGATACCGGCAATGAGTTAGCAGTACTATATACTCAAATATTATATCTCATGAACACAAGTAAAAGATTTTCCACGAAATCATCAAAAGTTTAATTGCTTGCCTTTGAATTTCCCTGTCCTTCGTTATGCGTATTGGTATGGTCATTTTATGCTACTTCAACAAGACAGCCAAACCAAGAATCTCATGTATAATAAGTTTGATTGGTCACCAAAATTTCCTGAGAGAAACTTGATGAATATTTTTGGAAATTTATAGCCAAACCACATCTCAGTTTCAGGTCACATTAATGGCTGAGTGAAGCCCAAACATGAGTTTTGTTCATCCAGCAGGGGCCATGGTTACAAATGTGCATGTAGAAACAAACACTCATTAGATGAATCGAAAGCACATAAACGTACTTTAATAAAGGCCTGCCCATGTTTATATACACTTACAATAATGTACATAAGAAGGGGTAAACTTCAGGTTGTGGACAGCCCAAAGTCTCCAACAAAAGAACAGTACTACTATGTCTCATGTAATTCATGTCCAAAAACTGTGCATGCAGTGCTTGCCTCAAATCCGTTCTCGTGCATATCACCAATTCCCTGCCCAATCCTGTGTTTGGAAGTACTATTGATTTCACAGCATGCATCAGACCCAACATCAGAAACATGCTTTACAAAATCCATGCAGGTTCCATCAGTG
Source organism: Pinus albicaulis (assembly GCA_034641835.2). Taxonomy (NCBI): domain Eukaryota; kingdom Viridiplantae; phylum Streptophyta; class Pinopsida; order Pinales; family Pinaceae; genus Pinus; species Pinus albicaulis. The sequence goes on from CM076578.1 coordinate 1,913,568,583, forward strand.
GAATCTCGAAAATCAGGCACCCATCCTATTTGCACTATATCTTCAAAATAATCTAAGTCAGTGGAACACGTGCCAAAGTCAACCATTTTTCCTTTGTAATTAAGTTGATCCAAA
>CM076578.1:1914230002-1914435604 GCA_034641835.2 Pinus albicaulis
TAAATTAGATAGTGAAAATATAAATAAAATCTGAAGTAAATATTACGTCTTAGATGGATAGGGAGAACTCCGCGATGGACTTTGAGAAATATTATGGAAAGAGATGGATTTTGAAGAATTGTCCATTCGATATAATTATGATATTTTCTCCTTGCATTTGAGCAAAATCAACAATAAATTTTGGTGTACATACCTAAAATTAATTTCGTTTCCTTAAAAATGGAATTATTGTTATCGGTGCTAATGTACAGTTAACTGCACTAGTGCAATTTAGTTACTACACACTGGTGCTATGTTATTAATTGACACACCGGTGCAGTTAGATAATAAACGCAATGAATAATCGCAAATAAATAAAGCACAAATTTATTTTTTTAAAGTGAAAAAAAATCGGTAAATTAAAAAATGGGCAGAAAATTATTTTCGGAAATCTAATTTCACAAAAAATTTCTTTAAATAGTAAAAAATATTCATTATTACATTATTTTTGCAAAAAAATTCAGGGAGAGATTTGCACGAGAGACATACCTAGAGCAAGAGAGCACGAGAGCACTGTGGAACAGTGAAATACTTTCGAACAACACCACTATTCAGAGAATCATAATTTCAAACATTTGGTGATTCACCTTGTAGTATAGAAAAAATGTTTCAAACCTTGTAGTATAGTAAAAATGTTAAAATTCACTGTAATAATTGGTTTTTTTACAATTTCTGTTTTATTTAATACATGGTAAGTAAAAATTTTAAATTTTACTATTCATTTTTAGAAAAAAATAAAAAAAAAAAACAAAAAAAATCCATTCTTACGCTAAACCCTTTATTCTTTTTGTTTCTGCCCTTGCTTCTTCTTGTTTCTATGACTCAGAATTAGGGATTTTAATTTTAGATTTATAGGGTTTGTATTGCTATGTATATAGGCCTATGAAATCTAAGCCGTGGGATGACTTTCAGAGTCGGATCCCAATCCATGTCGACCCTTGCATGATTTTTTAAAAACACATTTTTTTTAATCAGTGCGCCCTGTGTAAAATAGCACACCAGTGCACTATTTTATTATAGCGCACCATGCATGTACTATTTGATAAAAACATGTTTTTATTAATTTATGTCTGTTTTAATCGATGCACCAGTTAACATATAATGCATTGAGTCACCTTGTTGATAGAGAGCACCGTGCGGTGGTTCTACTGTTTTCTCGATGCATTTATAAGAGCATGCCGCACTGCCTCCTCCACGACATCTTATGCTACAAAAACTAACAATAAAGAATTTTTATTAATTTGTCTTTGTTAATTGGTGCACTGGTTAACATATAATGCACCAATTCTCCTTGTTAATAGAGAACACCATACGATGTTTCTACTATTTGGGTAGTGCATTTATAAGAACATGTCGCACAACCAGCAGTGTGTATTGCTTGAGAGGCGCACCGTTTTATTGGTTTCTTTTTTATTTGAAAAGTTTATGATTTATTTATAAAACATATTAATGAATAGTATGGTACAGGTTTCATATTGATAAAAAAATGGCTGACAAGAGATCAAGTAACAAAAATACTGATAGCACATCGAGAAAAGAAAAAAAAAACAAGTTCTTTGTAAATTCTTTACAAAAATTATTATTTTTGAACTATATGTAAGTTATAATATGTATTGTTTAATGTGTATCATGCAGAGCCACAAAATGACGAAGCTCTATAAGATTATTTCTGATCTGAGACTAGAAGAGCGTAAAATCTTGATGGAAAAATTGTAGAAGGATGAATCAGGTGAATGAAAAATACTATTGATCTAATATGAGTTTCTTTTTTTAATTTTCATTAATAATATACTTAAAAATATTAGATAACATGTTTCAAACAATATATTAATTCACATATGTTTAATGTTCTATAGGGACCAACAACGAAGAAAAGGAACGTTGTTCTAAGAAAAGAAAAAAAATAGAACATGTAAATGAAAATGAATTGCTCCTTAGCTCATCTGGAGTGGTGCTGAAGGTTAACGAAAGGGGGAAAATTTTTACAAAACTTTGAGGATCTAGTGGAACGAATGTATAGGCGTTCTTTCCACTTACAATACAAAAATCAATCCAATGATTCCAAGAATCAAATTTTATCTAAACTACAGGATGTGTTTCCAAAGAATTGGTCACTGAGACATGTCAGAGTTTTAATAGGAAAAACATAAAAAAGAAGAAGAAGGATTGAAAAAGTAATATTTCTTTAAATGTTTTTCTAGAATTATATGTATATATTACTAGAAAGAAATTATTTATAAATATCACTTTTGTTATATTTACTTTTCATATATCAATATAAAAATTAAATATTTTATTGTCATGTTACATTTTTAGGAAGATTATGAAAATATAAAAGGATGAACGAGTTGATATCAGAAATATGCCAGTAGGAATGTCCAAGAAGGTGTACATGTTGGGTGTGGAGCCTGATTTTCATCTTGATTCAGAGATCCTTGTTTTAGCCGGATTTATACCCCAGGAAAACTGTACACCCCTGCAGCGAGGGGGTGCGGGGGGGACTTGTTCCCCCCGTGGGTTCAGAGGGGGCTGACCCCCCAGCTGGGGGGTCCGGGGGCCAATGGTCCCTCGGTGGGGGTTTCGGGGGTAGTGCCCTCGAAGCTAAAAAAACGGATGTATAATTTCCTTGTAAAAATATAGTAATTTCTTGTCAATCTGGGATGTTCATTAGGCGGATGATCTGACGATAGAAGTTATGTTTACTTTAGGGTTTTTTGCCTTAGAAGGCAACCCTCACTTGTATGAGGGATTTGAATTGCGGCTGTGTATTGTATGTGTATTCTCAGAGCGAGAAATAGATAGGGAGACTGTGAGAGAGAACATAGGATATTACAGCAGATTTGCTATAGGTTGTGTCTCTTCATTTTTCTGGATAATAGAAAGGAAGGACTAGCTGTTCGGGGTGGACGTAGTCCAAACTGGGTGAACCACATATATCTGTGTCTCTCTGGTCTTATGTGTTTTGTGTGCTTGTGTTTTTTGCGTATTTTATGTGTTGCATTGCTTTGTAATATATAATTTTCTAACAACTGGTATTAGAGACGAAGGTCTATTTGGCTGATAAAATCGCAGGAAAGAAGGGTTCCTGGTTCGAGTGGGAGCAATGGCGGAAGATGGTAAGTTTAGGGTTGAGAAATTTAATGTCAAAAACTTCCCGTTGTGGAAGATGCAGATGGAACATTATCTGTATCAGAAAGATTTGTACCTACCATTGAGCAGAAAAACAAAGAAGCCGATAGTTATGACAAACGTAGAAGGGGATATTCTCGATAGAAATGCACTCGGAACAGTACGGTTGTACCTCGCGGCATCGGTAGCCTTCAATATTTCGAAGGAAACAACAACAAATTGTTTGACTAAGGCGTTAGCGAAACTATATGAAAAACCCTTGGCCTCAAACAAGGTATTTCTTATGAAACGTTTATTTAATATGAAGATGTTAGAAGGTGGATCTGTTGCAGACCATTTAAATTATTTTGATATAGTTACCAGTCAGTTAAGTTCTGTAGGGGTAAACTTTGATGATGAAGTTAGGGATCTTTTATTTCTGTGCTCATTGCCAGAAAGTTGGAAGGTTTAGTTATGGCCATTAGTAACTCTGTCTCTAGATCTAGTACTTTAAAGAGTGATGATGTTGTCGGTGCTATCCTTAGCGAGGAAATGCAACGGAAAAGCTCCGGTGAGACATCGAGTAATGCTTTGAGTGCAGAGTCTAGGGGAAGAATAATGGAAAGAGGAAATAGCTTGGGATATCGCAGTAAATCAAGGAAAAGCAGATCCAAGTCTAGATCAGGGATAGTGTGCTGGAAATGCGGAAAGAAATGACACTTGAAGAAAGACTGTAGATCTCGGAAGGGAAAAGAAGGAGACACACAACAAGAAAACAATCATGAAGTAAATGTTACAGGTGATGTGTTACAAGATTCTTTTATTCTTTCTTTTGAAAATGTTACTGATTCTTGGGTAGTAGATTCAAGGGCCTCATTCACCTTTTTTCAACAAAATATTTTAATTGTATTGAGGATTTTGGACAGTCCATTTGGTCAAAGTAATAGCAAATTTGCAGAATGGGTAAGTTCTTATAAAACGATCAAGCTGTGGCAAAACGGCTATTAAAAGTATTTTTGTTCTAGATCTGAAGAAAAATATGATTTCAACAGGGCAGTTAGGCGGTGAAGGTTGTGTGACAAATTTCACAGATAAAACTTGGAAGGTCACCAAAGGAGCCCTAGTAATAGAAAAACGTGAAAAGGTTAGTACATTGTATTTATGAAATGGTATTTCTAACTCTGTTATTGCTTTAACTTCCAAAGGTGTAGATGAATCATTATGGCATCATAGGCTCAGACACATGAGTGAGAAGGGGATGAAGATTCTTCACTCAAGAAATTTGTTGCCGGGTTTGAAGAATGTTGATTTGGATTTATGTGAGAATTGTATTTACGGAAAACAAAAGAGAGTCAGATTTCTTAGAGTTGGGAAAGGGAATAAGAGTGAAAAATTAGAGCTTGTGAAGACAGATGTATAGGGACCTTCTCAGGTATCATCTCTTGGTGGCTCATAAATCTAATGTATTTGATACTTTCAAGAAATGGAAAGCTTTGGTTGAGATTGAGACAGGAAAGAAGTTTAAGTGTCTAATATCAGACAGTGGAGGTGAATATTGCAACAAAGAGTTTGATAGATACTGTTCAGAGCATGGAATTCACAGAGAGAAGACAGTTCCAAGAACACCAGAAGAAAATGGTGTGTCAGAAAGGATGAACAAAACAATCATGGAGCATGCAAGGTGCATGAGATTGCATGCAGGATTGCCTTTACAATTTTGGGCAGATGCTATAGATACTGTTGTTTATCTCATAAACAAAGGGCCTTCAAGTTCCTTGGATGGTGGTATTCCAGAGGAATCATGGACAAGTAAAATGGCAAACTACTCTTTTTTAAAGCCTTTTGGCTGTGAGACCTTTTTCCATATTAATAAAGAAAACAGAACAAAGCTTGAGGAAAAATCAAAGAAATGTACCTTTTTTGGATATGGTGTTAATGATTTTGGTTATCGTTTATATGATTATGAAAATCACAAAATCATTAGGATCATAGATGTAATATTCAATGAAAAGGTCTTATGTAAGAATCAGTTGCGGGAAAAGAAACAGGAAAAAGAAAAAAAAGAATACACTGTTCTTGATGAGATCACAGAAAAATTAAAGGTGCCTGAAAATAATAATAATCAACAGCCACAACAACAAAAACCACCACAACAGCAACAGGAACCTCAAACACCTGAAAGTGGTGTCAGAAGATCTACCAGGATAAGTAGACCCCCTGAACGATACTCTCCTTCATTATATTATTTATTATTGACTGATTTTGGTGAAACCAAATGTTATGAAGAAGAAATGCAAGTTGAAACTAGGAATAAGTGGGAGCTAGCCATGGAAGAAGAGATGGACTTTTTAATGCATAACCAGACTTGGGACTTAGTCAGGTTGCCTGCAGTTAAAACTACATTATAGAATAAATGGGTTTACAGGCTGAAGGAAGAAGATGGAGGAAAACAGAGCTAAAAAGCTAGACTTGAGGTGAAGGGGTTTGCACAAAAGAAAGGTATTGATTTTGATGAAATATTTTCTCCTGTTGTTAAGATGACTTCAATTAGAACTATTTTAAGTCTTGTAGTAGTGGAAGATTTACATCTTTAACAGTTAGATGTAAAGACAACATTTCTCCATGGAGATTTGGAGGAAGAGATCTATATGCAACAACCAGAAGGATATGAGGTCAAAGGGAAGGAAAAATTAGTGTGCATGCTAAAGAAGAGCTTGTATAGCTTAAAACGGGCTCCAAGGCAGTGGTATATAAAATTTGACAAGTTTATGTCTGAACAAGTTTATACTAGATGTCACTCTGATCATTGTGTTTATTTGAAAAAGAAAAATGATGGTAGATATATTATATTGTTATTGTATGTAGATGACATGCTTGTTGTAGAGTCTAACATACAGAAAATAAATGTGCTCAAAAGAAAATTGGCAAATTCAATTGCAATGAAGGATTTGGGAGCTACAAAAAAAATCCTTGGTATGAGACGAACTAGAGACAGGAAAAATTGCAAATTAACACTGTCTCAGAATGAGTACATACAAAAGGTGTTGAAAATATTTAATATGCAGAATGCAAAACCAGTTAGTACACCTTTTGCTAGCCATTTCAAACTTAGTAAGGAGATGTGCCCCAAGACCCAAGAAGAAATTGATTATATATCAAAAGTTCCATATGCATCAGCAATTGGAAGCTTAATGTATGGAATGGTCTGCACAAGGCCTAATATTGCACATGCAATGGGAGTTCTAAGCAGGTACATGAACAATCTAGGAAAAGAACATTGGATGGCAATAAAATGGATTCTCAGATATTTGAGAGGTACCACAAATCAAGCATTATGCTTTGGTGGTTCAAACATTGCTCTACAGGGATATGTTGAGGCAGATATGGCAGGTGACAAAGATAACAGGAGGAGCACTGCAGGGTATGTATTTACTGTAGGGGGAACAACTGTTATTTGGGTTTCAAAAATCCAAAGTGTTGTTTCACTTTCAACAATAGAAGCAGAGTATGTTGCTGCTATAGAGGCTAGTAAGGAAATGATTTGGTTACAAAGGTTTATGGATGAATTGGGTAAGAAGCATGATATGGGAACGTTATACAGTGATAGCCAAAGTGCCATAAATCTTGCAAAGAACTCAAAATTTCATTCCAGGACTAAAAACATATAGCTCAAATACCATTTCATACAGTCAGTATTGGAAGATGGACAGTTGAAGCTGGAAAAGATACACACTAGCCAGAATCCTGCAGATATGCTAACAAAAGTTGTAACCAAGGAGAAACTGAGAATATGCTCAGTTTCAATTGGTCTTCAAGGATGACGATAAATATGAGAAACAACTAGGTCCAAAGAGGAGTCATTGTCCAACAAATGAAGCAGTGGTGGAGTTGCTACAATCAGTCTCCAAGTGGGAGATTTTTGTGTGTGGAGCCTGATTTTCATCTTGATTCAGAGATCCTTGTTTTAGCCAGATTTATACCCCAGGAAAACTGTACACCCCTGCAGCAGGGGGGGTGCAGGGGGGCCTTGTCCCCCCCCCCGCGGGATCCGAGGGGGCTAACCCCCTGGCTGGGGGGTTCGGGGGCAGCGGCCCCGAAGCTAAAAAAACAGATGTAAAATTGCCTTGTAAAAATATAGTAATTTCTAGTCAATCTGGGCCATTCATTAGGCAGATGATTTGATGGTATAAGTTATGTTTAGTTTAAGGTTTTTTTCCCTAGAAGGCAACCCCTCACTTGTATGAGGGCATTGAATTGCGGCTGTGTATTGTATGTGTATTCTCAGAGCAAGAAACAGATAGGGAGACTGTGAGAGAGAACATAGGATATTACAGCGGATCTGTTGTAGGTTCTGTCTCTTCATTTTGCTGGATAATAGAAAGGAAGAACTGGATTTTCGGGGTGGATGTAGCCCAAAATGGGTGAACCACGTATATCTATGTCTCTCTGGTCTTATGTGTTTTGTGTGCTTGTGTTTTCAGCATATTTTATATGTTGCATTGCTCTGTAATATATAATTTTTTAACAGTACAAGGATATGGTCACAGAAATGGACATAATTGCATCGCACGAGGAGCCATTTCAACAACAACATGCTTCAAATGAAATATGTAATCATTGAATTTTTCGATTAGGTGCAATAAATAAACAATTTAGCATTAAATATTGATTTTCAAGTATTTTCTTGCAGAAAAGAAAAGAAAATGGAACCCATTTAGTGTAGAAATTTGAATAATTGATATGTTATCCACCGAGATTCTCCTGATCACACACTATTTTAGCTTCATGCATAATACAGAATCTCTTCTACCATTGATCATCACATGCGGAAATAAAATCAATTGCATGCACACATTAAAACCATAAAAATTCACACATATGAACACAATATGTAATGGGAAATCTTAAAGTTGAAAACCCCCAACTATATGTATATTATATATGTCATAGAGATCATGTAACAATCATTATACAAAGCTCCTCACAAGCTCTCAGTATAATTTCCACTTGCAACACACTAATCAGGCTTGATCTTGCAAATCCCATGCACCGATCTTTGCCAGCCTTTAGCCTGCCTCTACTGTGCAATCCCTGCTGAAGAATGCCTCTTGATGAGAATTGAATTACCCCAGCCTTGCTCACGCAGTCTTTATAGGCATCTCTACTAAGTGTTGGATGCAAACCATGCATCACTTATAGTCACAACTGATAGTCACACTTGCCCTTTCACCTATCTTTGCACTGGTCTCCACTAAAATTGTCCATGCACTGAAGTTAACTGATGTATTCTTTAGTTGATTAATGAGTTTATAATTAGTGAATTAATTAATAATTAATTCACACCACTCTCACTAATTGTATCAATCAGTTAAACTGAATACAAATAGCTCAACTATGTTTAGATTAGTTAAACTGAATACAACTCCACTAACTTCCTCAATCAACTCCACCAAACTCTGTCACATGAGTTCTAACTGAAGTATCCATGCAATAGCTCCACTTAACCCTTAGGAATAGCGTAATTCCTTCTGTCAGCTCCCGTGCCACATCTGTGCACTTAACTGAAGTGCTCCAAGAGAATAAGATAATGTTTAGAGTCCAAATATTATTAAGAGCTAATAATATTCGACATATCTATTTTTAGACTAGCAATCTAAAAATAGATTCCGCCCAATATGTCTAAAAATAGAAATCCATCTATTTTTCCAACTTTACCAACCATCCACAAATAGCATCCCGCAACTTATAGAACATGATCCATATGTCTAAAAATATACATAGTCTAAAAATAGACTTTGCGACAAAAATCACCTGTGTGGTCCCCACCTAGTTTAGGTGATCACTTTCCAACTAGGATCAGGAATGATGTTTCAAGATGCCTCCTTCACTGTTTCTTGTTGCAATCTTCAATATTTAGCACATAAAACAAGACGAAAAATAAGAAAAGGGTTGATATCTAAGTTTGTGAGTAATTTTTACTTCATTATAAAAACTTAACTAGATTTCATTTTTGTATATTTTAAGTTGTTTTACAACAATCATCATTGAATGTATCAAACATGTGCTAACATACAAAGAAGAACCATCAGACGAATTGATTGACATTAGGTTAAATATGGGTTGTCAGTATATGTTGGCATATTAGAAATTACTTGTGGAATTTGTAGTCATATATCGATCTTGTTTTACTTAGCTTTATCTATAATTAATAGAACACAAAAAAATTTATATTAAATATATGATTTGTTGTGCGGTATAAAACTTGCAAGAAACAAAGTATAGAATTGCACCAACAAATGAATTGTTGAAAGATGGCATGAAATTTGGTTTTGAAAGAATGTGTATAGTTCATGGGTCAATTCTTGCTATGGTACATTTCTTTTCGATTTACATTGATGTATATTATTTAATATTGAAATTTTCATTATTCTCACCATTGTATATACACTCATTACAATTTTTTTATGTTTGTAGATGGAAGTTGAAGAAGAAGAAAAAAATCAACATCGTGAACGAAACATTCCTCAAAATAACCGAAGTCATGGAAGTAGCTCGAGCAGTGAGAACAGTTCCAACGAAGAATGATGCTCAATATGTTTGGATATCAAAACAAGGCATTGTATTTTTTGAAATATTTGTCTGTGAAATCAGACATTTTGTTTAATGTAATGGACATAGTGTCCCAATTGAAAGACAATGGGATACCAATAATTGTCCCATTTTGTATGAAAAAGAGTGTCTTATTCATATATATATATATATATAATAATAAAATATGTTTTAATTTATTCTATTGAATTTTCCATTGTCATTGTGAAATGTTACACCACTCATTAAATATATGGATGATTAAATATTATAATGAAGATATGCGAAATATGATGATATGATATAACAAATTAATTCAAAGATCATATTCAAATGCACTAATAAAAATTTAATTGATATGAATATTGTTATAAGATATGTGTAGAATTTTGATGAATAATGAATTTTAAAAAATCGCAATAATTGCACTGTCACAGGTCGATGTTTCTAAAAAATACAAAATGAACACCGATGCATGTTAGTTACTATGCATCAATGCATTTGTATGCTACTGTGCATCAATGCGTTTCTATGACCTATCGACACCACAAAAATACCAATACCAATTAGAACACTTGGTGTGTTTGTGTGATATTGTGCACCGATGTGTTTGTGTGATACTGCACACCGGTGCGTTTCTACGACCTATGAGCACCACACAAATACCAATACCAATTATAATGCTCAGTGTGCTTTATCAATGACTACCACCTGGGCGGTCTGATAGGCATTGTATGCACCAGTGCAGTTTTCCTTTAATGCACTGACGTGTTTTTATAACTTGACAGCCCAGTGCATTGTATCACCTACATGGCCCGGTGCGGTTTTACACCTTAACAACCAGGTGCATGCACCTTGCACCGACCTAGTGTAACTATCTGGATGACATGCACCGGGCTGTTGCTAAACACCCTAGGGCATCTGAATTTTTTTTTCCATCCCAGTGCTTGGTAGGTTTACAATACCAGTGTATTCACGGTACAACACACTAGTGCATTGACACCTTATTAGCGCACTGATGAGAAAAAGATCTGTAACAACCTCTGACCGCCCAATTTTTTTTAGTTGTGTTGAAATTTTGTTAGAAGCTCCACCAAAACCTCTGTTACTAAAAATTAATGTTGTAGAAAATGTTTTTTTTGACAATTTTGGCCAATTTTATAACACTAAAAACATCCTTTATAACCTCCACTAGAGAGTCTTTCCCTTGTAGTGAAATTGGGCTCAATAAGAGTCTATCCTGGATGATTTGGATGTTCTGATCATGTTGGAGTAGGTTTCAGGAGAAGTAGAGGATTGTAAACAACAATTTTTTCCATTTTGAGCTAATACAGAGTCCCAAGCCATAGAAGCTGGACCAAGGAGATGTAGCCTAGGAGGGGTGAAATCCTTCATAAAAAAAACTGTGCTAATGGATAATTTTGATGGTTTGTTGTACATTTTATTGTTTTTGTTCAAAATTATGTTTTAATGTTATTATTCTCATGAATTTAACATAAAACTCAATAAATTTACCTGTTTAACACTCAAAAACACCTTAAGAAACCTATGCACATGAAGCAAAATATCACTAACTTATTTATAATTATGAAGATGAAATTAGCACATCAAAACTGACATTCAAATTCAGATCACTGAGTTATTTGAGACACATGGGAGAGATAACCATGTATGAAAGTTCAAGAGGGCACTATATCGACTCAATTAAGCTCCTAGAGGTGAACCACTACTATCTTATGGTTGGAGGTGAACCACTCATTCTCATTTTATATATGGATGATCTATTTTTTACTAGGTCACCAAGGCCCATCATAATACTATAAGGGGGACTTAGCAACAAATTTCAAGAAGGACTTGGGGTTCATGTACTATTTTCTAAGTAGAGAGGAGTGGCAGAAAGATGTAGAGATATTCCTTGTTCAAGGGAGACATGCTATAAAGGTCTTCAAGAAATTCAGGATGTTGGATTGTAGACCCATTTCTACACCTATGAGAACCAATTGGAAGAAGATTGATGCATCAAAGCAGGAGGAAATGGACCCCACCTTATATAGAGAGCTTATTGTCTCTCTCATGTATCTAGTCAACACAAGGCCAAACGTCTGCTTTATCATCAACACTCTTAGTAAGTTCATGGTGGAACCAAAGAGGGTGCATTGGACAACAATGAAGCATGTGTTGAGATATCTATGAGGTACAATTGAGTATGGGTTGAGATATACTCAGGGTGGTGGTGTTACGTTAATGGGATATTGATCTAGGTGGGTATTAGTGGCCATCCGCATATTCCACTTGGACCCCCACCATTGTTTCTTTTGGTTTTCTTAATTATAGCACAATTACTATTTTTGGTAGTTTTTTAGGTTCTGAACTTCCAAAGCCATTTTGAGGGCCTAACCGATGTTTTTTTGGAAAATGGAAAATTTTTTCTGCAATCGAAAGTTGTAGATTTCAGATAGATATTTCTAACTAGGTAACGTATGTGTCAAACAAAGATTGTGTGCAAAAGTTACGACCTCAGGAAGTTGATGTACTAATTTACCCCAACAAATCCCATATAATTTTTGTGCTTCATCTCCTATGGCTAAGGTTTTTTATGTTTATGGTTTTCCATTGTTTCTGAATAATAAATAGGACTTCGAGTCTCATTGTAACACAGTTCAAAAGGCATGTAGCTGTCACATCTCTTCTCAAGGATAAGCTAACATCACCTGAGCTAGTTTATTTCCATTATGCATGTAGACAATTTTTAATACTTTGTTATTAAATAATTGAAGCTATATTTTTTATGTATCTCTGTGTTTCTGTTTATATTTATATTTCATTTTTCTCCTTCATAAATATGGATTAATGGTATCAGAATGGTCAGATATTTCTCTGTTTTTCTATGCATGTCCCTAACGAGATCGGGGTATAAGGATTTGGGACTTGAACTGGTTGAGCCTTTCTAAGGTCGTCCCCGCAAACACCAATGACCTCCCATGGCGGAAGAAAGAAAAGACGAGGGAGTAGGATATCCTATCAATATGTTGCTCGAAGAAGCCCTCAAGTGGTAAAGGAACGAGATGATGGAAAATTGTTCCCAAATCCTTTGGGGATGCCCACCGACAACGCATCTTCATCTAGTAGTCACTTTGGAGGTACTTCCTCCTTCAAGGTACAAGTGCATTTCGATAACCCTATATTCGAAGGTCAAATAGATGCAAATGTTGTAGATAAATGGTTGAATTTGTTGGAAGGTTATTTTTTGGTCCATAGTTTCTTCGAGAGGGAGAATATTAATTTTTCACTACATAAGGTTGCCTCCCATGTCAAGGACTAATGGGAAAATTACTGTGAGAAAAGGGTCGAGGAACCCTCTCTGTTTACAGTGGCCCCCACTTGGAAATATTTTTGAGACGCTCCCTGTTAGTCATTTGTATTCTACACTATCACTAGATGACTATGGTTTTTCTATACTCAGCTGAAAATAACATTCCCTGAATATCATTCTTCAAAAATCTCACTGCCTTCATTATCTTCATTTGACCTACTTTCACTATCTCTCATTTCACCTATTCATACCACCCTCTCACTCTCAAAATCCATATTTTCCTTAATCCATATTTTTACCCGTCTTCCCTACCTAACACTCCATTTTCCTCATACAACCCCCCTCTTTTATTCATTTCCATTCTTTCCTCAAAACAATGTAAAAGATCCTTTTTTACATTGTTTTAAAACTAAATTTTTTCATTCGGGACCCATTTCTTTTAATTAAACTCTATTTATTTATAAACCTGACCCCTATATGTTTTTTATCCCCCCCACTTTAAAACCTGGATCCTCACTCCCATATAGCCTTCACCCCAACCTTAGTAATAAGCACCTCCGTTTATTATTTAACCATGGCCCCACCTTTATTTCCAAGCGCCCTCGCTTATATTCTTACCCCGGGCCCCGAATTTATAAAATCCCCCACCATGATCCAAGTGGATATTGGTGGCCACTTGCCTATTCCACTTGGGGCCTCACCATTGTCTCTTTTAGTTTTTCAGTTTCGGCACAACTTACTATTTTTAGCATTTTTTCAGGTCCTGAACTTCCAGATCCATTTTGAGGACCTAAACGATGTTTTTTGGGCATCGTGCCTCTAGTGAATATGATTCCGTTTCAAAATTAATATTTGTAGTCAGCAGTTGTAGTCCTCAGATAGATATTTCTAATGATGTATCATGTGTGTTAAACATAGATAGTATGCCAAAGTTATGACCCTGGGAAGTTGAAACACCAATTTACCCAGACAGGGCCCATAGTTTTGGCGCTTCATCTCCTAGGGTTAGTTTTTTGGATGTTTAGGGTTTTCCATTGTTTCTCTATAATAAATAAGCCCTTGAGCCTCATTGTAACACAATTCAAAGGCCTGTAGCCGCCACATCTCTTCTCATAGATAAGCTACCAATGCCCTGGCTAGTTTATTTCCATTCTGTCTGTAAGCAAATTTCAGTTCTTTGATATTGATGAAATGAAGTGTTATTTCCAATGCATATTTTTATTTATGGTTATATGTGTATTATGTTGCATTTTTGCATAAATCCGGATCAGTGGTAGCAAAGGTGTCTGCTTTTTCTCAATCCTTCTTTGCATGTCCCCAATGATGTCGAGGTATAAGGAGTTAGGGCTCGATCTGGTTGAACCTTTGCAAGATCATCCTCGCAAACCACGATGACCGCCCATGGGGGACAAAAAGAAAGATGAGGGAGTAGGTGATCCTATCAAAACATTGCTCGAGGAGGCCCTCAAAAAACAAAGGAACGCGATGATGGATAACTTTACCCAGATCCTTCAAAAACTGCCCACTAATGGCGCATCTGCATCCAACAACCACTTTGGAGGCGCAACTCCCTTTAAGGTACAAGTAAACTTTGACATTCCCATATTTGAGGGTCAAATAGATACAGATGTCGTAGATATATGGTTGAATCTATTAGAAGGATATTTCTCGGTTCATGAGTTTTCTGAATGGGAGAAGATTATTTTTGCACTCCTCAAAGCTACCCCCCATGTAAAGGACTGGTGGGAAACCTACTGTGAGAAAAAGGACGAGACAAAACACTCTCTGTTCTTAGCCGTACCCACTTGGAATTATTTCTAAGACGCCATCAAGGAACAATATTATCCCATGGGTAGCTATGAGGACAGGTACATAAAATGGACCACGCTGTAGCAACAAAGGGATCAATATGTGCATGAGTTGACGAATCTATTCCATACCTTGCGTACAAAGTTGGGTATCAAAGATTCGGAGAAGCATTTGGTGCTAAAGTATTGCAGTTATCTGCAGAGATACATTCAAGAGGAAATTGAGTTCCTCGACATCTCCTCGCTTGGTACAACATATCAGTATGCTGCCAAGATTGAGCAGAAATTCAAATAGAAGAAGCGAGACTTTGGATCTCCGAATCAAAAGCAAGGAAAAGGTTCCCCCAAACAACAGAACAAAGGACAAAGCCAAGGCATGGTGGCCCAAGACAAACTGCCAAAGCCACAAGCAAAGAACAACGCCACGAAGCCAAAGAAGGACACGGGAAAGTGGTGTGAGTTCCATAAGAGCTCCACTCACAACAAAAGTGAGTGTTGGGTCAAGCAGTCGCTGGTGGCCAAGATGAGGGCTTCTAAATTAGATGCATGATCTGATTCTGAATCAGAACCTAACAAGGGTAATGACAAAGGGAAACAAATTATTGATGCAGAGTCCAATGCCACCGTTGCCACTGC
The DNA here is from genome assembly GCA_034641835.2 of Pinus albicaulis. Lineage (NCBI taxonomy): Eukaryota > Viridiplantae > Streptophyta > Pinopsida > Pinales > Pinaceae > Pinus > Pinus albicaulis. Next base: position 1,914,245,495 of record CM076578.1, read on the forward strand.
AAAGATATATAAGGAGGAACTGGAATATCTAGAGGAGGAGGAGCATCCCTTCCACTCCCAGATGTGGGTAAAGGGTTCCCCACTATAGTTCATTGTCGACAATGGGAGCCAAAAGAAACTCATTTCAGCAAACACCATCAAGCGGTCGGGCTTACTGACCATAACAAACCCACATCCATACACCATCGGGTGGCTTCACCAAGGACAGGATCTCCGCGTCAACCAGTAGTGCTGCCTTCCCTATAGCATCAAGCCCTTCACGGATGAGGTATTATATGACATTGCTCCTATTGATGTTTCTTATGTATTATTAGGCCAACCATACTTGTGGAAGTGACATGATGTGTATGAGTCTCGGCCTCACGCTGTTATTGTTACTTTGGGAAATAAGATGTACAGGATACCAGAGGTACCACCACTTGCCGCTATCTCTTTGGTTATTGCAAAACAATGCAGTAAGCTCATTTCCCAAACCAAAAAATTGTTTTTCTGATGATCTGCCCCCAAGGAAAGAAGAAGACTATGGCCATGACCTCTAGACAGGGCTCCTCTGCACGACAACAAAAAATAGACAAGGTTGTGGAGGAGTATGAGTATATCTTCACCCCAACCACAGGGGTTCCTCTGCATTGTTAGGTTAAGTACCCCATTGATCTGACCCCAGGTGCGCCGCTACCCAATGGACTGATCTATCGACGCTCTATTTTGGAGAATGATGAAATTAAGAGGCAGATTTAGGAGTTGCTGCAAAAAGGTCACATCAGGCCAAGTTCATCACCTTGTGGGAGCCCAATCTTGTTGGTACAGAAGAAGGATGTGACTTGGAGACTTTGTATTGATTATCGGGCATTGAAAAAGATCACTGTCCGGAATAGGTACCTGATCCCACGGATTGATGACCTTCTGGACCAAATCAAAGGGGCCAAATATTTTAGCAAGATCGACTTGAAGTCTGGGTATCACCAGGTACCAGTCGAACCCTCCCATGTGTGGAAGACTGACTTCAAAGCCAAGGAGGGCCTTTTCAAATGGCTAGTCATGCCTTTTGGGTTGACGAACGCTCCCGCAACTTTCATGAGGTTGATGGAACACATATTGCGGCCATTCACCATCTCATTTGTATTGGTGTACTTGGATGACATTTTGATCTTTAGCCATATTTGGGAAGATCACCTCCACCACATCCGACAAGTCCTCCAAACATTGCGGCAACACAAGTTGTGTGCCAATTTGGAGAAGTGAACTTTTGGCATGACCTAGGTTCAATATCTGGGATACATTATTGATGAAAGGGGGGTGCATGTGGATCCAAGAAAGATCCAAGTCATTCAGGATTGGCTAGCCCCAACCACTCTAACAGAGCTTCACATCTTTCTGGGTCTTGCTAATTTTTACCGCAGGATCGTGTTGGGATTCTGTCATATCACTTGGCCCTTGTGTCAAGTCACCAAGGGAGGAGAGAAAGAAAAATTCTTTTGGTCAGAATCTCAACAAAAGGCATTCGTAGAATTGAAACATCACCTCTATTCTGCCTCAGTGCTCACATTACTAGACTTGCAACAACCATTTGAGATCGAGACGGATGCCTTTGACTATGCTATTGGGGAAATTATTACTCAACAGGGGCATCCAGTGGCATATCACAGTGAGACATTTTCCAACACAATTTGCAAGTATCCCACTTATGACAAAGAAATGTGTTCCATTGTGCAGGCTTGTCGATAATGGAAGCATTACATTTTGGGGAAGGAAACAATCATCCACATAGACCACTGACCCCTGCAGTTCATACAGACACAAGGGAAGTTGTAGAAAGATCGCCATCAGAAGTGGTCCACATATCTGCAATAGTTTCATTTGAACATAAAGTACAAGAAGGATAATACCAATATTGTTGCAGACTGCCTCAGCCGACCACCGATCATGGCGCTAACCACCATCCTCAACTCTTGTGGGCACGAGACCTCTGATTGGCCACTTCTCTACAAGAGTGATCCAGAATTTGGCCACACATACAAGGCACTCTTGGGGGGTACACAAGTTCCAAATTTTCACCTCCAAGATGCACTGTTATGTCACCTGGGACACCTTTGTGTTCCTTCAAGCGAGCATGCCAAGATGATATGGGAAGCACACTATAGTCGAGTTGCTGGGAATTTCGGGGTCGAGAAAATAGTGGCAGTACTGCAGAAGTATTTATATTGGCCAAAGCTTCGACAGGATGTCGGGAAGTACATCAGATCCTGCACTGCTTGTGCCATTGCCAAACCGACCATCAAGAAGAAAGGCCTCTATACTCTGCTACCTACCCCTAGTCGACCTTGGGAATCCATCTCCATGGATTACATGTCGGGCCTTCCTTCTACTAAGCATGGAAATGACTGTTTTTTCGTGGTCGTCGACAGATTCTCGAAGATGGCCATTATGGCGCCCTGCAAGAAGAATATCACAACAGAAGCCACTTCTAAACTCTTCTTTGAACAATTGTGGGTGCACTTTGGGATCCCACAGTCTATCATATCAGATCAGATAACAGGTTCCTCAACACATTTTGGTACAACATCTAGTCAATCCTAGACACCAAGCTCACCAAGTCCACTGCTTTCCATCCCCAAACTCATGGCCAGACAGAGGTCGTCAATAGGATGATTGTACACATTATGCGCATGTACAATTCGAAGCATCCACGCACATGGGATGAGAGCCTGCCCTATGTACAACACAGTTATAACCGGGCTCTCCATAACTCAACCTGCCGCAACCCCTTTCAGGTAGGCTTGGGATTCCAGCCGCTATGTCCCATTGACATAGCCATGCCATTTGCGGTTACTCAGGCCAATTCAGCTAATGTCTAGTCTGAAGCTGACAAATCAAACATCTTCATCGAGTGCATTTAGCACATCTGCCAACAAGTTCATGACATATTGGACAGAGTCAATGCTAAGTATAAGCAACAACATGATCAACATCGGGTGCCACACAACTTCTAGGTGGGCGACAAAGTGTGGCTACATTTACAGAAGGAGCGTCTCATTGGACCCCACCGCAAGCTTTGCCCGATCCGATATGGGCCATATACCATCACCAAGGTTGTAGGGAACAATGCATTCGAGCTTAGTATTCCACCATTCCTTCGTCTGCACCCAGTATTCAATGTGGAATGCCTTCGTCCCTACTTCCCACCTCTACTGGACACCTCTGACATTGCAGAACAACTCACACCAATAGAGTTAAACCCAGAGTGCATGGAAAAGGCCACCACAAATTGTATCATGGACATTCAAATCAAGAACACTTTCCAACAGAAAATCCAAATGTATTGGTTTGTCAAAGATGGCCAACTCCTGCACCAAGGCAAGTCGTTCACCAGGGACCAAGTTCAGCAGAAGTTTCCTCATCTCATGGAGGAACTCAACATAATGGGGACCATTGCTTCCTAAGGGGGGAGGAATGATCCCATTAGGGGAATTTTGAGGTCCAAAATGGGCCTCCTAAGAAAAATGTACAACCAAAATAAAAATTATAAGAACCAATAGGATTCAAGATGATGATGTCAACCATGGGGGGTGATTCACCATTTTTTAAGTAAAAGGGTAAAAATATTAAAAAATAATAAAATAATAAAACTACTTTTTCAACTCGTATTTTCAACTTATCTCCCAAAGTGTTTACTCAAATTTCGAGCGGGAGTACTTGTTGGACGAAAAATTTAATTCCTCACCCAAGGAGTACCCATGTTACACACTTTCGATGGACCCTACTATGTGAAAAATGATAAATACACGAAAAAACGTGATTGCAATCACATTTTTCATGTATCAGGGTCCATCAAAAGTATTCAATATGAGTACTCCTTGGATAGGGAATTAAATTTTGCATCCAACGAGTACTCCCACTTGAAATTTGAGTAAAAAATTTGGGAGATAAGTTGAAAATACGAGTTGAAAAAGTAGTTTTTTCATTTTTCCCTCTAAAATTTGATGATGTCATCAAATATTATTTCATTATTTTCACCATTGTTTTATAATTTCTTTAGGAGACCCATTTTAGACCTCAAAATTTCCCTATCATTAGGGGAATTTTGAGGTCTAAAATGGGCCTCCTAAGGAAAATGTACAATCAAAATTCACTTTATGAGAACCAATCACATTTTAGAGGATGACATCATCCCTAATGGTTGAGGTGGCATTTCTTGAGTTAAAGGTACTTACTTGTCACATTCTCAATGGTGGATAAAAACTCATGGTTAACCATGGTAGTGCTCTAAGTACTTATAAAGTCAAAGTAAAGTACTTATAATAAATGTTATTTCATATTTTTTGAATAAAAATATATTATTGTCATTTCATATTTCTTGAAAGAAATAATGCATATCCCTATACATTTATTTAATTATATTATATTATATTATTTTTATATAGTATATTAATTACATGCTATAATACAATTTAAATAATATAAATTTTAATTAATATCATATAATATAATTAAGAATTTATAAATTTATATTTATATTTATATTTTAATTTATTTAAGTACAAAGGACAAATACATTAGTTGTTAAATGATAATGATTTTTTCTTGAAAAACTCATTCTTATTTATAGTCACATCAATACAATTTGTTATTAATTTTATTTTGGTACAACTTTTGAATTGAATTTAACTATGGTTACATGGATTGTGGTGCAAAAAGTGAATTGAAAATTCATAAATATTATTTTATTGGTTTAGCTATTATTTTATTATTTCCTTAGGAGGCCCATTTTACACCTCAGAATTCCCCTAATTTCCACTTGGGGCCCCATTATTGTCTCTTTCAGTTTTTCAGTTTCGGCATAACTTACTATTTTTAGCAGTTTTTTGGGTCCTGAACTTCCAGAGCCGTTTTGAGGCCCTAAACGACGTTTTTTGGGCATCGCGCCTGTTGTCACAAAATTGTTTCTGAGAGGATGCTAATCAAGCAATTCCATGCAATTGTTTCAAACCAATCTTTTCGCTGAGGCTTAGACTCCTCAATCTGGTAGGGCTCTCTCAAGGGTTAATAGTATGGAATAAAGATATAGATGGCTAGCTCTATTTAAGAAATAAACTGTATATGATGAATGTAGGTTGAAAATAATGTTAGCATGTATACATTTGGCTTATGGAGTCAAAACTTTCAGTGATTTTACTTGACATGGAAGTTGAGACAGGTTAGAGTTTTTTGTAATAGGACATACACACATGAAACATGAAAATAAACAGTCAATTCACTTATAAAGGAAGTCAGAGCATCACATGGATGAATTATGAGTAATATAAATGAAAACCACTGCAATTGAGATACATAAAAGGTACATATAGAACAAGTAAGCACTAAAAAATCCTTCAGAATCTCAAGTTGGTCAAGTAACAAATATTTGTATTGCTGAAATAGTCAATTTACAATAAGCTGCAATTTTGCCAAAAATATCCAACCCTTGAAAAATTTGACTCAATGGACTTTAATAGAGTTGTTACATCATGAGATGATCTTCCTCCAAGCTAGATACATTGATTTTTTTCCTAATGACACCTTGCATAACCATAAAACATCAACTTTAATGACAAACAAACAACTATCCTACTTGATAGTCCTATTTCAAATAGGACTCAAACTACTCATTATTATATTTAATAGCCTTATCTACTAAAAAAATTACATTCTTTGAAAAGTATACATTCACATGATCGAATTTAGATTATGGGATTCATCCCTTTATGACCACTTAACTGACCTCCTCATAACTAGGAAACAAGACCCTGTTTTTTACGCAAGTGGTCTTCTTCTTCCTTGAATATTTTGGTTGTCATTTAATCTTCAATTCGTGGTCCTTGAGTGTTGAATAACTGTTTTACATGGTATTTAACCCTTCTATAATCTCCAGATGTCCAAAACTGCTCCAAAATCTGCTGAAAAGGCTGAAATACAGTGCGCTATGAAAGTAAGGCAGTTTCATAGCGTGCTTTCGTAGCACTGCAAAACATGCCTTTACCCTTAATATTCTTGAATCTTTCCTTTTGCATAAGGTTAATCATCGTCAAACACATCCATCATACCAATTTCACTTCTTAATAGCATTCAAAACTGGTCAAAAAGTCAAAAGAGCAGCTACAGTAGTTTCGTAGCGCTTTGCTGCCCTTCTAGCCCATAAGCGCTATGAAACTGCTGAAAAGTGCTAAAAATACAAATTTTTTGTATAATTTTGAAATATGAAACCTGTAAGTGCCAAAAAATTGTATCTAACATGTCATTAGCCTCCATCAACCATAAACCAACTCACCTTATGCTCCTTGAGGCATTTCTTCCTCATTTACAATTGGTTGGGCTATTGGTTCTTCAATCACTGTCATTTTAAGCCCTTTTTCTCTAATTCTTCACGAATCAGTTCAAGATGCTCTTGAAGGTCATTAACCTGGTATTTAATTCTTCTATTGGTGGCTTTTAGATGGGGGTTCACCTTTTTGACATGTTTGGCTTCTATCCTTGCTGGAATTGTCCACTTGATAAACTGTTGTGTATTGTCTAAAATTTTAGAAACAATGTCAACCTGTTCTTCCCAAACTACCTTCATATTTTCAAATTGAATTTTCTCAACACTGTGTTTCCTAGCTTCTTTTTTCATGACAACAATTTCCAGATTGGCCAATTTCAATTTCTCTTCAAGGAGTTGCAACTCTATTTTTTCTATCATCTTCTCTTTTCCCTTTTTTGATTTGCTGACCGTATCCTTTACTGTGGGTGATGAGAGGTCAATAATCTCTTGAAGTAGTTGAGTTTTCTCAGTAGGTGTTTGAACTTCTTTTTTTCTCTCTATTAATTTCCTATCAATTCCTTGCCATAGGATTTCTTTCTTGGAACATGAAACCTGCATCTTCTCCCTCAAACTCTAATTTCTTTGCAGATTTAGCCTTATTTAACTTCTGCCCACCTTGCTCTATGAATTCAGCTTGGCCAATAGGTGTTTCCTCTATGTCAATGGCATGTAAAATATTATTTGATTTATTTGATTTGATGCACTTAATTTCCTTTTCTGCATTCACATTAAAGGGACTGAAAAGAAAAAACTTGCATTTGCATGTAGTGGATTGTGTGTTTTGCATAGGAACAATTAGGAAAGTTGCATTTTAGTTTGTGCTCTTTGATTGTTTGCTCTCAAATTGATTGCTCTTTCCCTCTAGTAGCTAGGATTTTCATTGAAAAGCTAAAAGTGAAAGATTTATTATCATTTTAGTTTGCATTTTAGGAATTTCCAATACATCATCGTGGTGAAACTTGAAAGGAAAATTGATAAACAAGATCAACTTAAAATTTATCTCAATTTACCTAACAAAGCATTAGAACCATAACGATAACATTTAGAAGGTCTAGGCTAGAGACATGTTTCAGTGTCGTAAAACATAGCAGCTGTCTTTAATTGTTTGCGATACATTCTGAGTGTGATACCTCACTCCACGTATGTAAGTATATCTTAGCTCATCCACGTACTTTCGGATATATCGAGCGGTGTTACAGTATGAAAAGTATAAAGGGGTGCTCTCACTGTGAAGTTTCGCATTAGAAAACGCTAATACGGACTTGGGCATCCACGTACCTTCGTGTATATTTGGGAGGACAAATTTAGTTTGCTATCCATCCATAGTGAACTGAGTCGGCCGCCCTGTAAATTTTGATACATCGAACACATCATTCGGGGAGATTGCTTGCCCGTACTTCTTGGTTCGCCAGGAGGTATTCTGCAGTTCATAGTTTCTTGGTAAAAAATTTGCCTAGTAATACCCTTTTATTTTGTTTATTTTTTTTTAGTTAAAATAAATCAGTCATCGTGGAAGAACAAAATCCCTTTCCCCATCATTCGTGTAGACTAGCATTGAAACCACCTTTACCACCAGAAGTTACTTCTGGTCGGCGAAGGTGATATCGCTCTACCGAAACCAGTACTATCAGTACCTTTGGTGAAGCATCACCTTCACATATAATAGAGTCAGAACAAGTTATTTATACAAATCCTAGTTTTTCTACTGTTGTTGAGACGGAGTCTTCACAGTTACCCGTGGTCACGATCCATCCAATCAGTGAGACCATACCTCCCGAACCCGACGTTGTTCAACTGGAAGTTGATCCGGATCCCATCGTGCTTTAAGGGGTAGCTGTTATTGGTCAAACTGGACATCATCCCTAGGACCAATGAAATAGGATCTATCATCCCCTTATATTTCAGTTTCTATATTCCCTAAGTGGAGAAAATCTTGATCCCAAAATCGAACAACCGGAAGTTGTTTCTGTATTGGTCACTCCAAAATCTATTATAGCCATTGAGTCTCCCATATCACGCAGTCAACCACCTAAAATATACTTCGGGCCTGACGGTGAATTTCTTCCACCTGGTTTGATTTCGATTGAAGAAATATCACCAGATGAGACACCTTTAACTCCAACTCATTTTTGGTAGGAGCTTTACCTATACGAGTATTTTCCTCAGTCACCTTCCTCTGATTTTGTTGATCCTATTTCACTTTGATTTCCCATAGCTTCTATAGGGTATACATTGGGTCATTTGACCATGGTTGAGATAACATCCCGGATTGAACCATCTATTTCAGCTGCAACAACATCTAATGTTGCTTCATCTTCGATGTTTTGTCCATTGACTTCACCGATGCCATCATCTAGAATCCTATCTGATTCCTCCCTTATGAGTACTAAACGACTTGATCCTTTATTCACATCTTCAGTGCAATATCAAGCATGTTATAACTTATTCACATAAATTACCCTCTGAAATTCCAAAATTCAATGAAAACCTTGGAGAAGACCCGTCAACGCATGTTATAACTTATTATTTTTGGTGCTCATCAAGCTCCATAAATGATGACTCCATTAGACTATGTCTTTTCTAGCGCACACTCACTAGTCCAACTACACTATGCGGATGGTTCTTTTCCCATTTCAACCTCGTTAAAAAATGAATCAGGTTTTGAGGATAGTTCTTTTTTCTTGTGTCAACCTCGTTAAAAAATGAAACAAGTACCCATGAGGATGGTTCTTTTCCTGTGTCAACCTCGTTAAAAAATGAATCAGGTTTTGAGCATAGTTATTTTTTCTTGTGTCAACCTCGTTAAAAAATGAAACAAGTACCTATGAGGATAGTTCTTTTACTATGTCAACCTCGTTAAAAAATGAAACAGATTTTGAGGATAGTTCTTTTTTCTTGTGTCAACCTCGTTAAAAATGAAACAAGTGCCTTTGAGGATAGTTCTTTTTTCTTGTGTCAACCTCTTTAAAAAATGAAACAAGTGCCTTTAATTAAAGTTCTTTTACTGTGTCAACCTCGTTAAAAAATGAAACATGTTATGAGCATAGTTCTTTTCCTGTGTCAAGCTCTTTAAAAAATGAAACAAATCCTCCCCTAATTACGATGAGTCTTCCATCTGACCTCATAAATGAACCTTCATTCCATCTAGCTATTAGTAACCAGTAGTTTACTTAGGTGAATGAAATGAAGCTTGGGGGGAATATTCTCTTGCAGGGGGCATTCGACATGTGCTCTTGCAGGCGGCAGTCAAAACATTCTTACTGATTGCACGCAATCAACAACTAAAGTTCGGGGGTAAAAACAGGTTCAAAGCTCCAAAATGAAAATGGTATCTTTCAAATGGTAAAAATGAATAGTAAAACTCTTTATATTTAGTCATTTAATTGTTTTCAATGAATATTTATTGCTATGACTATGGTTTTATTATATTTTTATCATGAAACAGGTATTTTTAATCCATTTGATGTTTTTCTGAACATGTTTTACAACTGATGAACATATTAGTCGTGCAGATTTATTTCAAGAATGATTTGACCACAAAGCATAGTTTTTATCCTTATTTTTCGAGCTTTGTTAAAAACGAAAAAGGATTTGAAGCGCACTTTTATCTCTTTTTCGAGCTTTGATAACAGCGAAAAAGGAACCTTGGAGTCTTCTTTCAGCTCTTTTCAGACTCTGATAATGTGAAAAGACTGCCAAGCACTTGTCTTTTCAAGATCGTAAAAGTAAATGAATTGATATCTAATCAGTATAAGTTTAACCCTTTTCCGGACTGAGATAGATTATTTACGAAAAAGGAATACCTTGGTCAAACATGACTAAAGAGGTTCTCTCAGATATTATTTTACACTTTTTCGGATTTGAGTGAAAAATTTACGAAAAAGTACTTATGGAGTTTTCTTTTCGTCCTCTTTTTCAAACTCTCTAAATATGAAAAAGGATCGGGCTATCACTGTCGTTAGGCTCGTTAAAACATAAAATAGCGATGGGCTTGTTGATCATGGCAAGAATCGAGTTTCATTCATTGCTAGACTCGTTAAATTATTAAATAGCAATACATTGTTCACCCGAAGGGTTGAATTATAGATCAATTATATGTTATCCTCCTCAAGCTTGTTAAAAAATAAAGAGGTACTGGTCGAAAAATGACCGGGGAAAATTTGGGAAAGTGAACAAAATTTTTTACAGTAGCAAGTCGCTCTTGAACATGACACTTCACTCCATCACTATGATTATTTGGGTTGGGTAATCTTCTTGATGGTTCATTCATACCTATGGTTCATCATACCTTCACTTCAGTTTTGGGTCAATGTTGCCAACTCATCTCAGTGTCGCCGATATGTTCAAGAAAAGTCATCCAGTTAATACTCATCCTTCTGCAATACTCATAAACCTTCATTCTCATGACCGTCATCCCTAAACATTGCTATATTAAGTCATACATTTTTCTCTGATATCAGTAACTCCCATTTCGCAATAAGGTGGATTCTTGTCTACAACAAATCATTATTCAGGAATTTCTCTTAGAAACATCATATTCTAGTACCATGAGGCTTGTTACAGTATCGACAAGATCCTCACTTCCGAACTTTTGACCGAAAGATTTTGTTTGGTGTTCAGCATCAAATCATCTATTCACGCCTTACGAAATCTACTGCAGTACCTTGAGGGCCATTGACATCAATGGTGTTTCTCTCGTGTTTGTTAACATCTCACATCATTGGCTGGTAATCAAACGATATATTTCCATGTTCGACTACAAATCATATATTCGCATGGATACACTTGTACCCGAATGATCAAGTGAACGAGATAAGAATACCTTGGATCTAGTTTCAGCCATCCGGGCTGTGATTTCAGGATTTTTGTACACATCATCTATACGGTGACCTAACATACAGATCATCATCTGAACATGGGCCTATATCTATAGGCATGTATGTATTTGGAAACATTCCAATGTAGACGACTTTCTGAATTATGTACATGTTATTAGAAATTTTATGTGCTGAGCATGGGAATGTCTTCCCTCAGAAATTTATGATCAAGAGGATATATCATGATGTAATGTATTATAAGATTGATGCAGGTCGCCACTCCGCTTCATCTCCATCCCATCATAGTGTAAAACATCTCAATCAAAATATTGTTATTATTATTCTGACTTAATGCTTTAGGGGGGAATTTTTATAGGTCAATTTGGGCATCATTCCAAATGACCTAGTTAACTGGACATCATCCCCAGGACTGATGAATAGGTGTTGGCGAGTGATCAGGTCTCGCGGGCAAGACCCAGGTTCAGGGATTGTGGCCAACAAAGGAATCCGCTGTAGTCTAGGATCACGCCAGCATTATCACCCTACTCTGGAGAGTAGAGAGTCTCACCCGAGGCGTGCCGCGACCACATGCAGAAGGGGAATAAACCAGGGGCAAGGAACAGATCCGATACTCATTCTCATCAGTGGTTAGATTGCATAGATAGAATCACACACGCAACATCATTCAGAGAACATACAGATATTAAGCAAATGAAAATTTTAAAGCATCTCAACCAACACACATGCATGTGAATCACACAAATAGACAACAACCTGCAATTGTATTAAGCTCTTGGCCAAATCCCAGTTACATAGCTTTGCAATGGGCTTACAGATCTGATACATATGCCTTGCGGAATAGAGATTCTACATCAATAGACCCTAGGAACTATAGAGACCTCATCCATGCTCTGGATTCCTGCTGCAACATGCATTTCCTCTCCTTTAGTCGCGCTCTTCTCTCTTCTGCCGTGGAATCATTCCTTCTTTCATCTGGGTGATTGCTATTTATTCACCTGCTGTCGCGACTGTTAGTTATTCTTATGTCCTTCTTCAGCTGCTTCTAGCTTTTCTCTGATTATCTGTGTGTTCCGCTTGCATTCTTCTGCTATATCTTCTCCTTATCTGTACTTATGCATCTAGTTTCCTCCGCTATGTGCCTGTTCCGTCGCAACCTTGGTAGCTTTGCCGTTTGATGTGGTTGCGGCTGCCATGTGCCCTCGTTCCGCAACCCCAAAATCTAGCCGTTGGTTCAAATTCAAAACATTCAAAACAAGGTTTTTCAAAACAAGGGCCCCAATAGGCCCCGACCACAGTTCCTTGACTCGTCCCCGAGTCAATCACAAATTACGGTTTCTACCTCCATTGCCCTGCTTGACCCCGTGCCTTGTTCGCCCTGTATGCCTTCATCCTGTGCTCGTTCCTGTTGTGCGCCTTCAGCTTGTTCCTGTCCTTGCTGTGCGTCTTCAGGCGGCTGTTCAAATAAGGGCCCCCAACGATGGCTGGAACAGCCTTTGACATTTTGGCCCAGCGCTGATAAACCTGTAAAATTTTCCTTGGGCACCTTTCCTGGTGCAATGCGTTCTGAGAATTCAACGATTCTAGTGCAGCTGCACTTTCTAATTCGAACGGGTCCGGCATTCTCTTGCTTTTGGTGTCCATGCAAGTTATGTCAGCACCTGGCACGAGTGGAGTTGATGAGACCCCTTAACGAGTTAATTCCTACTGGCATTATTTCTGCGATAATCGTGCGATCAATCGCATGCCAATGAGTGTTGTGACAGTTGCTGACGGTGGCATGGGGAAATGGGCGGACGCGACGGCTGAGGTTACTGAGGGTGATGGCCAAATGATGACGGTGTGGTTGCTGCCAAGTATGGTAATTAATGTTGCAGATCTAGGCGATCCTACGGACTGACACAAGTACGTGGGTGGACTGAGCTGGAATGACGTGGAGACTGGTACGGATCCTATAGGGATGACACGCTGGACCGGCGCTGCCCTGACCACAGTCGGTTGTAGTGCGAACCTCGCAATTGAGCGGTTATTGACACACTACCTATGAACAGAGAATACCTTCTATGCTCATCCCGGTTGCGGGAGAGTTATTCAATTATGCTATGCTATGGGTGCTCTCAAGTGCGAGAGTTATTGATGAGAAATGAAAGGTACTTACTCCTGGTAGGGTTTCAGGCGTGCGCCATTCACCCACCCAGGAAGAACCGTACCGTCCAGCTATGACAACCGAACGGCTCTGGAATCGCGAATCTTGATAACGAAGTAGGGTCCCAACCAGTGCATCTGTAGCTTTCCTGGGAACTTCTGGAACCTGCTGTCGTATAAAAGAACTTTGCCCCCAACTTGGAAGGTTTTGTTCTTAATGTGGCAGTCGTGCCACGCTTTCTACCGATCCTTCTGAATCTTCTGGTGGAATTCGGCCAAGAAGCGGGCCTCATCCAGTTCTTGTAATTCATGGAGGTGCTCCTGGAGGGAGGCCTCTTCCGAAAACTTCAGAGACGTGGCGATCAACAGGCTTGGTACAATAAACTCGGCGGGGATCATAGCCTCCCGGCCGTACACAAGCTGGAACGACGTTTGATTGGTCAAGCGCTTCACCGTAGTCCGATAGGCCCATAAGGCCGCTGATAGGCGCTCATCCCAATCATCACGCTGGGAATTGAAAATCTTAGTCAAGACTTTCTCAAGAATCTTATTGAAGGCTTCCACTGTACCATTAGCCTGCGGGTGATACGGGCTACTCTTGTGATGCTGAACCATGAAGGTGCCCAACAGTGTCTTGACCGTGTCATTAATGAAGTGCGTACCCTGATCACTGGTTAAACTTCGCGGGCAGCCAAACCGGCAAATGATGTGCTCAAAAATGAACTGGGCAGCGGTATCCGCTGTGCAGTCGCGTACCGCGGCTGCCTCAGCCCACCTGGTGAGGTAATCCGTGGCAGTAATGATGTACCAGGCCTTGGAGTGTCTGGCGACCGGAGCTATGGGGCCCACAAAATCGATAGCCCACTTCTCGAACGGCCACAACACATGCACTAGGTGTAACGGAAGCTCATCCCGGTGAGAGGGCCTTCCCGTCCGCTGGCAGACGTCGCACCCCTTCACATAGGCCTTACAATCGGTATGTACTATCGGCCACCATAGGCCAGCTTGGAGCAACTTTCTTGCGGTGGGTTTCACACCCACATGCCCTCCCGCAACACCGCTGTGACATTCCCACATTACCGCTTCCCGTTCGTGGTCAAGGATGCATCGGCGCAAAACCTCATCAAGGCCCAGTTTGTATATCTGCCCTGAGATCAATTGGTAGTCGGCGACACGGACGACCAAATGTCGTTTCTGTAGCGGGGTGTAATCCTGAGGGCATTGCCCCGTGGTCAGATAGGCGGCAATGTCAGCCAAGTAATCTGGTACAGCTTTGACTCGGAAGAGGTGAGCGTCTGGCAGCTGATCATCAAGGGAGCCGTCATTCTCCCCCGTCTCCAACCTGGATAGGTGATCGGGCCCGACATCCAACCTCCCGGGCTTGACGATTACCTCGAACGTGAATTCTTGAAGTAGCAAAAGCCAACGGCAAATCCGTCCTTCCAGAATAGGCTTATTGACCAGGTACTTCAGGGCAGAGTGGTCCGTGAAGAACTTGAACTTGCCCCCTAGAAGATAGTGGTGGAACCTCTGAAGAGAGTACACCATCGCCAGTGCTTCCCTCTCGGTCGTGGTGTAATTCTTCTCTGCATTAGACAATTTGCGGCTGGCGAAGTATACCGGGTGGTCAACTGTTGTATCACCGGGTTGTGCCAAGACAGCCCCAAGTGCAATACTGGAAGCGTCGATATGCACATGGAATTGCTTATCCCAATCGGGATGAACTAGAATAGGCACCGACGCCAGATTTTCCTTCAGGGTGTCTAGGGCTACCTGACACTCCTCCGTCCACTGAAAGACTGTGGACTTCCGCAGAAGTTGTTCTAACGGAGCAGTGATCTTGGCATAGTTGCGGATAAACCTCCTGTAGTATCCCGTGTGCCCGAGCAGTGCCCGCAACTGTTTCACCGTCTCGGGGGCTTCCATGTGTATGATCACCGCAACCTTGGCGGGGTCGACGCAGACCCCTTGCTTGCATACCACATGTCCCAACAACGTGCCGAACGGAACAACAAAAATACATTTCATTAAGTTCAAGGAAATCTGCAGTTGGCGGCACCGATCAAACATGACCCGCAACAAGGTAGCGTGTTTCTTTAATAAACTATAGACAGTCCAGTCGTCCATGTAGACTTCCAGGAACTTGTGAAGGTACTCCCGGAAGGCGGCGATGACAATCCGAGAAAACACGGCCGGAGCGTTCTTCAAGCCAAACGACATGACGTGGTATGCGAACAACCCCTATTCGGTGGTGAAGGTCATCTTTGACTTATCTTCTTCCGCAATACGCACCTGATGGTAGCCCGAAAAGCCATCAGTGAAAGAGTAGGCTTCGTTCCCCGCAACATGGTCCAACACTTCGTCATTGAAAGGGGTGGGAAACAGATCATGAATGCAGGCATTGTTTAGACTGCGATAATCAACACAAACCCGTATCTCTGCCTTGTCCTTCTTATTCTGGATGACGATAGGGTTCACCCACTCTGCTTCCTCCACGGGAAATATTAGACCCGCAGCCAGCATCTTATCGATTTCCATCTTAACCTTCTCTTTAACTCGCAGGTTCAACCAGTAGGGCCGGTGCTTCACAGGCCTGGCACCCGGTTTCAGCACGATACGCATTTCGCCAAGGTTGCCTTTGATGCCCTTCAGATCTGCTACCGATGAAGGGAACAAGTCCTCATATTCCTGGAGGAGGCTGAAAATCTCTTTGGTCGTCTCTTCGTCCCAGTAATTGCCCACTGTAGCCAACTTAGGCTTCTCCTCCATACCGATGTTTAGCTTCTTTGTCTTCAGTGGTCGTAAATGGACCCCTTCGGTGGCCGGCTCTTCGTTAACATTCCGCTCGCCTTCCTTCTCTTCAAAATACAGGTGCCTCAGGTCTTCTAGACCATCATCCTCTGGATCACCGTCAATCCTTTGGCAAACCAACTCTCGCATGACCTCGGGACGGGCGGGCAGCATGCAGCCGTCGGTCTGCGGATCGCGGAAAAATAGTATCGCCCTGATAGCGTGCAATTCCGAGATTCCAACTCTGTGTCTCCTGCGAAAGAGAAACACCACACAAATTTTCGCGCGACTTCCATCCAAGAACTAGTCCCTCGTTTCCGTTCTTCCTCCAAGTACCATGCGTGGGGGATGGTGTCTAAAGAGTGGACAAACCGATGAACCCACAGCTCTTCCGGGTATCCTATACTTCGCCACTACTCCTCACAAGTTCGCAAGTGGTCCTGCGGATTGGAAGTCCCAGAGTACCGCTGCCTGCTTCGAGGGCCTTCATCTTCTTTGAACCGCGCCCGCAACGCGTCCGCCACACTACTCCACCGCGACAAGATATTGCGGTGATTTTTCCACCACCGGGCCACTGTAGACTGTAGTGCGACGTCCAAAAGGGGTAGTTTGCTCCCTTCCGACACGGTGTCCTCAACCTTGGTAATAAAGGTATTGACAGCTTGCATGTTTGACAGGGTGGGGTATTCTCTGAACTCAGCACCAATCCAACTGACGTGGCCAACATGGGCACATCTCCGCGTGCTGGTCTCGTACCCCCCCTGCTACCAGTCTTCCCACGCGATTTTGGATCCCAGCTCCGAGCTCTGGACACTCCGCCAACTGACAGAGCCAGTCGCAGTCGGGTTAATATAGTCTTCCCGCTTCCCTGCAGTCATCTAGTAGAGGTGGTCCATCATCTGAGCATCCTCCCGGTTATCCACCGTCTCGGTATACCTCAGGCCTTGATATGGGTCGAGAGGCTGAGTGACCCAGACCTCCCCATCTTCAAAGATCATCAGCTCCTTTTTGAGGTCAATGATAGCATAATTCTCAAAATCCCAATCAATGCCTAACAGGGCGGGGTAAGGATCCTTGTCTCCCATAATATCAATGACCTCAAAATCGGTGTAAGTCTTTATCCCCGCAATG
Source organism: Pinus albicaulis (assembly GCA_034641835.2). NCBI lineage: Eukaryota > Viridiplantae > Streptophyta > Pinopsida > Pinales > Pinaceae > Pinus > Pinus albicaulis. The sequence goes on from CM076578.1 coordinate 1,914,262,733, forward strand.
TCGACCTCGACACCTTCGAGTCGGCCAATCGGTAGAATGTAGTACTGGTTCGCCATTCTGAGTTGGATGGGCGAGTAGGCCAGCCGTGGCTTCCCGAGAGCCTCCCACGTCTTGCACAGCAGGATGTTGACGTCAGAGCCTAAATCAAGCATGGTGTCGCTGATTTGGAATCCCCCAACCTGCGTATTGAGCCAGAACTCTTTACCCGTTCGTCGCTTATTTCGCTTGATGCGCTGCACCGATTGGGGGGCTAGGTCCACCGGTTCCCCCAATCCTGTCCTCCCCTGCAGTGCCCCTTCCAAGGTACACTTGAGCTGCTGCCGCAGAGCAGCATTGTCAACAATCTTGAGGAATAGCTCGAGCCACTCTTCAATCAGGGTTCTTGGGGCGTGCTGTGGCCTAGGATCTATCGGCAGGGGTGCCTCCAGGCCTTTCGCTTCGTGCATCTGAGCAAATGCCTCAACTGCCTCCTGAAAATACTTCTTCTATGCCTCTGGTTTGATTACCCGGTGCAGGGAGGCTGGCCTGACAACTGGTGCCGGCTCCTTTCCGCGAGCGTCCTCCCCTGTTTTCTTACCGCCCCTTGTCACAATAGCGACGTTCTGCATGGCCAGAGTCGCGGCCACCCGCGGCTCGGCATTTACCAAGTTCGTGCCCCTCTGCCGTGCACGTTCTTCCCACCTTTTGATGAGCTCGGGACAGTCTTCTGTCACATGGGTGTTTACGCGGCACTGGGAACACCACGGATGGTGAGGGAGGGGACATTCACAAGCCACATGGCCCTCCTGGTCACAGTTATAGCATTTCACCGGCCCGCGCCCCCCAGTGCGGCCTCCGCGCGCCCCGCCCCCTCTTCCTCTAGGAGCCTCATTCACCCTATAGGAGGGTCGATCCAACCGGTCCGCGAGTGCGTCGAGAGCCCGACATTGCTCCATGTTGTGAGTCGTGGAAGTGCAAAACTCACAATATACGTTGTTTGGCACGTTGGAATACTTCTGTAGGATCGGGCACATCCGAGGCGGATGTCCCACCGTCCAGCAAATCTCATAATACTCCATGGCGGCTGGGTTGAGCTGGGGGGGAACCTCACATAAGGCTATTGCGGCTGGTATACCCCCTGCAGATTTAGTGCCGCGCCACCCCCCGTGGGTGGCCCCCCTTGAATTGCCACGACCGAGGGTCCCACCCCCGCGCCACGCAACCGAGGACACTCAGTTGTGACATGGCCTTCGACCAGGCAGTGAGTGCACCAAACATTCGGCCTGGCTTGTCTAACCGGCTGTATCTCCTTGAGCTTTTCGGTCAGGCTAGCTATCTGATGTTGCAATCCCACCAAGGAGGGATCTTGCGGGGCCGACCCTTCCCGATATTCCTGAGGGTAGCCCGCCATGGCCTCGATCTTCATGGCCTGCTCCAAAGCATTCTGCAGATTGTCGATCTTCTGTTGGGTGAGGGGGGTTTGCGTCAAGGGAAGCAGAGCCTTGATGAACCAGTCCCTCTGATGGTTCGGATCAATCGGGTAAGTGAGTTTCCCGATCGCGTCCTTGAATCGCCGCATTAGCTCCCATGCGGTTTCTCCTTCCTTCTGTTTAATTTCCCAGAGCTCGGACAGACCCTGTTGGTCCGTCTGGGGAAGCTTAAATTCCCGGAAAAAATCCCGCTTCACGTCCACGATGACGGGATTCGGGTGGGCCTCGGACCACTTGATGAACCATCGCAGAGCCCTCTCTCTGAGCGTGGTCTGGAACTCTATTAGTTTCCCTGCATCCGGCGTCTGCCGAGCCCTCCAAATGGCTTCGCACAGATACCAGTGTTGCTCTACATCATCATTACCCCGGCCCGAGAACTCGGGATATCGGGTAAAAGACCCAGCCATGTTCACTTGCGGCGGGTTTACCAGGATGAATCCTCTGGGTCCTGGTTGCGTGATTGTTACACTCGGGAACACAATACTACTAGTGCTGCTGCTACTAACAGGTGTTTCCGTCGACACTGAACTACTGTGAAATTGACTCAATGCTTGAAATTTAACGAAAATATTACTCAAAGGTTGATAAAGTACCAGGGGAAGGTAGGGATCCTGGCCATGCAGATTGGGGGGAGTATGGCAGCCTGGAGAATAGAATGCCATCTGCTCTTGAAACAACTACTGCATCACAACGTACCACTCACCATCGGAACTTTCCTTAGGCTGCATACCTTCATCATCTTCGTCAGTCACCGTCTCCCTTGCTCGCTTGGCTGGGCTCCCATGCACCCATCGCACTCCCACAACAGTCCCTTCTCATCCCTGGGTATCCGCGTCCATAATTCCTACCCTCTGAGGCGCCTCCTTCTGATTCTTCCTCTCGATCTCTCGTCTTTTCAAATCTCGCATCACCCTTCTTCGCCACCTATCGGCAATCTGTGCCCGCCGATGTGCACGTCGCTCCCTCAGCATCCTTGCAGCCTCAGCATCCATTCCCCACTCCCCGCGTCACACTCTACGTAGCATCGATCCCTTCAACCCTTCCCCCAGCACCGGTGGTTTACGCTTCCATACTCGTCTTGTGGAATTCTATCAACCCTTCATCCACCATCAGAGCTTTAATCCACAGCAGAATCTCCTTAAGCAGCTTCCCTCTGAGCCCGGAGCAGAAGGTAGCCTCGGCCTTCGAGAAGGAATGATAGCACTCAGCAACAAACTCCACAATGTATCCTCCCAGCGTGGTCTCCACCCAAAAATCCACTGCGCAGGTCAACTTGGTGTTCAAGCGATGCAGAGCCACCAGATCTCTGTGCGCCCACCTACAGTTTATCTTCTGTGAGCCATCTCTAGGCACCTTCGTCTGTAACCTCCGCAACCAATTGTAAAGGTCGGTAGGGAACTTTCCCCAGAAAATTTCTTACATATCACCAGCTAAATCTGAGAAGAGGACGAGTTCCTTGATCGCTGCCTCCCCTTTCTTAATCAACTCCGCTTGCTGAGCAATGAAATGGTCTAAATGATTATCCCACCATCGTCGTATCCCCCCTTCAAAGATCCGCAATACCATGGTCTAGATCCCCTCATATCATGCGGGTCCCGGAAACGGAACCATTTTTTGGCGAGTGATCAGGTCTCGCGGGCAAGACCCAGGTTCAGGGATTGTGGCCAACAAAGGAATCTGCTGTAGTCTAGGATCACGTCGGCATTATCACCCTACTTTGGAGAGTAGAGAGTCTCACCCGAGGCGTGCCGCGACCACATGCAGAAGGGGAATAAACCAGGGGCAAGGAACAGATCCGCAACTCATTCTCATCAGTGGTTAGATTGCATAGATAGAATCACACACGCAACATCATTCAGAGAACATACAGATATTAAGCAAATGAAATTTTTAAAGCATCTCAACCAACACACATGCATGTGAATCACACAAATAGACAGAAACCTGCAATTGTATTAAGCTCTTGGCCAAATCCCAGTTACATAGCTTTGCAATGGGCTTACAGATCTGATACATATGCCTTGCGGAACAGAGATTCTACATCAATAGACCCTAGGAACTACAAAGACCTCATCCATGCTTTGGATTTTTACTGCAGCATGCATTTCCTCTCCTTTAGTTGCGCTCTTCTCTCTTCTGCCGTGGAATCATTCCTTCTTTCATCCGGGTGACTGCTATTTATTCACCTACTGTCGCAACTGTTAGTTCTTCTTATGTCCTACTTCAGCTACTTCTAGCTTTTCTCTGATTATCTATGCGTTCTGCTTGCGTTCTTCTGTTGTATCTTCTCCTTATCTGTACTTATGCATCTAGTTTCCTCCGCTATGTGCCTGTTCCGTCGCAACCTTGGTAGCTCCGCCGTTTGATGTGGTTGCGACTTGGTTGCGGCTACCATGTGCCCTCGTTATGCAACCCCAAAATCTGGCCGTTGGTTCAAATTCAAAACATTCAAAACAAGGTTTTTCAAAACAAGGGCCCCAACAATAGGGTCTATCATTCCCTATCATTTCAGTTGTTACATGCCCTAAGACAAAGAACAAGAACAAATCATCTATGACTTCCATCTGCAAGGTTTCCAAGGTTTGAATTTTATAATATATCATGTGTAAGCTCACCAACGCTGCCTCACAAGGGACTAAGTGCATTGCATATGCAGGTAACTCCACTCAAGGGTGATTTGCAAAGCACTTCCTGAGACTCAAGGGTGCGTTGGTCATTTGGGAGTGAAATTCCATTGTTCCAAAATCTCCACTTGGCCAGTGTCTTCTAGAAGAGTGCATATGTGTCAAACTTCAAATCCATGTGTCCATTTGATACCTCTGAGATTGGGAACATGTCTTGCCTATTATTAGAAAGTAATTGATTGTAAAACTACCTTTAGCTCCTCTATAAATTGAGCATGGATCCTAGTGCTTGGTAAGGAAGAATTTGAGTAGAGAAATGCTGGTGGAATTTCAATTGAGGAGTTGATTTGTGTAACATGCTACTAGAGAGATGTGCATTGTGATGAGGCTGGGATGCTGCTGGAGATGGTGACATCAAATCAATCACTGGGTTGTAACCTCCCCTTCTATCCATTAATAATATTGCTGCTTACTTTCCCACATATGTATCTGTATAAGCTTTTGTCTTTCATATTATGAATTCTTATCTGATGTATATGGTTCATATTTCATTGATTTAACTAGATAACTTGAATAGACATCTGTATATTTCTTTCTCTTTGTTTTTTAGTGTTCATTCTTGCAAGAAATATTTTGGCTATCTAGCTTGGATTTGAAGCTACAACAAGAGGGACAGAAGGAGAATTGGAAGCACTTGGACTCCAAGTAAGCTTCTTGATCTATTCTGTGTGTCTATTTACTATTAGGAAAAGTAGTTGCAAAGTCTTTAACCTGTTGTTCTAGATGAGCACCACATCTAGGGAAGAATGTTTGATCCATAATCCATGATTCCTCATAACATCCCCTTCAAATAAGACAAAGAGGTCCCAATCAGCAAATCAGGCTTCCTTTTCAAGAAAACTATGTTGATGAGGATGAGGGGGTGATTGAAGAACTATAACAAAGTTAAATCAATCTAATGGGAGTAAATAATGAGGATAATTTTTTCCTCACTAAGGAAGAACAAGGCATATTTGCACCAAATGAGGAAGAAAGCCTAGAATCCGAAGACTATAAAAAAAGCTTTCAAAATTCCATCATGGAAGTACATAGACAATATGACCTCAAAAGCAAGAAAACCCAAGATACTCCCAAGAGAAACAACCCAAAAATTTCTGCTAAGAAGATCCCTGGAAATTTTCCTAAATATACAGCAGAAAATTCAACACATAGTGGTTGAAAGTTCTGATAAAAATAAAGACAAAAACAACCAACATAGTGGTGACCAAAGAAACACTAGTAATCCAGCTAGCGGCCCTAACAAAACTGTTTTAAATGAGACTCCAAATAAAAATCAGCAAGCTGAAATTACTGTCAAAATAGTGTCTGATAAAACTGATTCTAGTCTGCTAAGGGCACAGACACCTTTCAACATTGAGAATGAAATTGCTATGATAAAAATCTCTATACCTCTTATTGAATTAGTGGCCCAAGATGTGTATAGATCCTAACTTTTGAAAGCTTTAAACATAGGAGAAAATGTTGATTCTGTAAATCGGAATGATGACAAACCTGAACTTCTGTTTGGACCTGAAGTAGAAGGAAAATTTCAAGAGGGTGGTGTACCTCCTTTTTATATCAGTTTGAACATAAATGACAAAATTATTCACAATGCCATGTTAGACTCAGGAGCTTCACATAACCTCATGCCAAAGGTAGTAATGGAAAGACTAGGCCTTGAGATAACTAGACCATACAAAGATTTATACTCCTTTGATTCTAGTAGAGTTAAATGTCTAGGCCTAATCAAAGATCGCTATGTCAATTTAGCACAAATACCAACCAAGAGCCTAGTAATGGATATTGTAGTGGATGATATTCCTCCTAAATATGGCATGCTCCTTTCATGCTCATGGGGAGCTAAACTCCAAGGTACCCTCCAAATGGACATGACCTATGCTACTATACCTGTCTTTAGTCAGCCAAGAAGACTATATAGGGAGATCATATGAAATACATGCTCAGTATTCAAGAAAATCCAGACAACTCCCCTCTTTATTCTATTACACAGACCTTGATTCATTTATCATTTACAATGATGAAAAAATTAATGAACAAGTGGCAAAAAATGAAGAAAAAACTGAAGAAGAAGAAGAAAAAGAGGAGGGACGATCAGAACAATTAGGCCAAAAAAAAAATCAACAACATAAAAAAAAACATAGTGGCAACCATAATTACCAACATAGTGATAAATCTAAAATTGAACCTCTTTGGAGCATGATATTTGATGGTTGTTGTGGTAAAACTGGTTCAAAAGCAGGTGTTTGGGTACATAACACTGAAAACAATCATGCAGAAGGTCATTCACACTGGCTGAATTTTGAATGTACAAATAACATAGCAGAATATGAGGCACTCCTCCTCGGGCTACAATTACTCAAGAAAATAGGAGCCAAAAGGATTTCTGTCCATGGGGATTCTGAGCTAGTCATTAGGAAAATTAAGGGAAAATATTCAGCTAAGCATCCTAGACTGAGAGCATATAGGAATGATGTCCTTGATCTCCTAAAAACCTTCCAATAATATGACCTTGCCTCTGTCCCTAGAAATCATAACATCCTTGCCAATGGTCTAGCATTTACAACCAGTACTTGTCAAAAACCTTATCATAACAAACAATACACAATACAAGTCAAATATAGACCAGCAGTCCCTGATAATATAAGATATTGGCAAGTTTTTGAAGGGGACAAACAGATTGAAGATTCCCTGCGGTCCAGAAATAAGTTTGAAATGCCAAATTCAGATTCAGATCATGAAGAAGACTGCTCTGCTAAGGAACAAACATACAAAGAAGAGCCTCCTGATGATGCTGATATAAATTTGTTAGAAAAAGAACACCCACATGAAACAGAGCTGTGTGCAGTTTCAGAAAAAAAGAATATTTTGAAGTGCTGCAATCCAGAGATAATACTTTTCCAAAGGGGCTGGTTCCTCTAGAGGAACTTTTTTTATTTCAATGATGTTGTTAAGAATCCAAAGATGGAATCTACTGAAGTAGCAGAGGTGGATGAATGCAATATAGGTAGTGAGGAAAAACCCAAAATTATAGAACTGTCCAAAACACTTCCAACACATATGAAACAAAAATATATTAAGCTATTCAAAAAATTCAGTGATGTGTTTGCTTGGAGCTATGAAGATTTAAAGTCATATGATACTGAGATCATCCAGCATAAGATCCCTCTCAAAGAAAACCAGAAGCCCTTTAAACAGAGATTACGCATAATAAATCCTGTACAAATGCCACTGGTTGAGAAAGAAATCAAGAAAATGTATGATGCTGGAATAATAGTCCCTCTAAGATACTCAGAATGGGTTTCAAATCTTGTATTAGTGAGGAAAAATACAGGAGAAATTAGGCTATGCATTGACTTCAAAAATTTAAACAAATCCTTCTTAAAAGACAACTACCCTTTACCAAAAATGGATCACATACTGCAAAGGGTAGTAGGCTCCAAAAGAATATCTCTGCTTGATGGCTTTTCAGGGTACAGTCAAGTGTTGGTACACCCAGATGATCAACACAAGACAAATTTCACTACACCTTGGGGCACCTTCATGTATGTTAAAATTCTTTTTGGGTTAATGAATGTTGGGGCCACCTTTCAAAGAGAAATGGATATTGATTTCTCTGAAGAAATAGGTTATTTCATTGTGATATACCTTTATGACATCACCGTCTACTAAAAAACTGATGAAGAACACTTAGCTCACTTAAGAAAATTCTTTGAAAAGTGCAGAAAATATAGTTCGTCTTTGAATCCAAAGAAAACTTTGTTTAGCCTACAAGAAGGGAAGCTTTTAGGCCACATCATATCTGAAGAAGGGATCAATATTGACCCAAAAAGGATTGAAGGAATACTGGAAATAAGCTATCCACGAAAAATCAAAGAGCAGCAATCTTTCGTTGGAAAAATGATTTTCTTAAGAAGGTTCATACAAAACCTTGCAGAACTCCTAAGAAACATCACTAATATGCTGAAAAGAGGAACATGAGTCAAATGAACCATAGAAGCAAAGAAATATTTTGATTTGGTAAAACATGCTCTTACACAAACACTAGTTCTAATCAGACCTGATTTTACCAAAGATTTCTTCATTTTCTCTTTTGCATCAGAACACACGGTTGATGTTGTCCTATTGCAGAAAAATATAAAAGGACAGGAGCAACCCATAGAATTTTTTAGCAAGGAATTAAGAGATACACCTCTGAAATATAACATAATGGAAAAATAGGCTTTTTCCTTAATCAAAGCACTAAAATATTTCAGGGTCTACATTTTGCATTCATACATCATTGCATTTGTGCCTCACACGGTGGTTAAAGACATCTTGACACAAGATCCTGATGGCAAAAGAGGTGAGTGGATTGCTCTTATCTTAGAATATGATTTGGAAATCAAGCTCACCAAGCTAATCAAAGGGCAAGGACTGGCTAAATTCATGGCTGAAACAAATTTTCAAGCACTGGACATCAATATGATTAATGCATTGGATGAACAAGAGGAGTTGGTGACTCCACCTATTGAGGAAGCATTTCTGAACTCATCTTGGTATGCTGATATGTTATATGTGCTTTTTAATCTGAATTTTCCTCCTGTTTGTCCAAAACAAAGGCTATATTCTTGAAGTTAAAAGTTGTGAATTTTTTCATTTTAGACAAATTTTTATATTGGAAAAATGTTGGTGGTATATTACTTAAATGTTTTTCTGAAGAAGATGCAGATAGGATTATGCATGAGTTTCATGAAGGAGAATGTGGAGGCCACCACTATTGGAAAACCACTGTCAAAAAAATCCTTAGAGTTGGATATTATTGGCCCACCCTCTTTCAAGACATCCATAAACTAGTCACTTACCTACCATAAATGCCAATTTTTTGAAGGAAAAAGAAAATTGCTGCCTTTGCCATTACAACCAATTTCTGTAGAAGCTCCTTTTCAACAATGGGGTTTTGAATTCATTGGAGAAATCCATCCTTCTTCCTCTGCCCAACACAAATGGATCCTCACTACAACTGGCTATTTTACAAAGTGGATAGAAGCCATCCCTTCCAAAACTGCCCCATACTCAATAATTATTAAATTCCTTGAAAAACTCAACATCCCATTCAGATTTGGTTGTCCTAGAAAAATCATTACCGACAATGATGTTGCTTTTAGATCCAAGAAAATGGCATATTTTTTACACAACTATTAGATAAAATTGGGACATTCTACACCTTATTAGTCTTCAAATGTATTAAGTTGAAGGATCTCAAACAAAAGTTTGGTAAACATCATTAAAAATTTGCTTGAAAAAACAAGAAATCATGGCACAACAAGCTAGTGCATGCACTATGGGTAGACATATTAACAAATAAAAATTGGTATGTCTCTCATCGCCTGCATTTTATGGAGCGTATGCAGCTTTTCCCAAAAATATTGGGAGTTCTAGTAATGAAGCTCATTCATGAGGTGGCAATTAAAAATGATATGCAAAGGAGAATAAACTAAACTCGGCTCAAATGGAAGAACGAGAGAAGAAGTGTACAACATGACATCAAGTACAAGAAAACATCAAGAAACTATTTGACAAGAGTGGACCAAGGCAAATGATTTCAGCATTGGATACAAAGCAAGTTGAAGGATCATAAGAAGAGAGAGGACAAAGGCAAGCATGGAAAATTTGACACCTATGGAAAGGTCCATACATCATCTATTCTCAAAGAGGTAATAATGCATTTTTCCTACAAGAATAGATGGAACATAATTATTTGGAGGTCTTGTCAATGGAAAATATGCTCAAGAATTACTTTAGTGAAACATATTTCTCGCCTTTAAAGTTTAACTCATTGCACATAACATTACTTAAACAAAAACTTTAAAAATTATTACAAAAAAGAAGAAGAAAAGAGGGCAAATAAAAAGAAAAGGTAAAGCCCCATACTAAAAAAGAATGTTTCGAAAGTGTGCAAGTCCAAATGCCACTACTTTTAAAATGACTAATCATAAAGCATAATCATGATTGAACAAATTTTGAATTTTTGTCGATAAGTTAGAAAACAACATTTTCCAACGTTTAAATCGCTTATTAGGCATATTGGCTCCAAAGTCTGTAACCGAACCAAAAAAGAAAAGAAAGGGATAAATTATAAATTCCATATCAAAGCTCCTTATAGCTTTTTAGTTTTATTTTTTGTAAAATAAAATAGGTGTGCAGTCATTCAAATGCCAGTCATGACAATCAAACTACTTAATCTTTGATTTATTCATATTAATTTCATGTTGATAGATTAGAGAATGAAAATCTATCAAACTGCTTAGACTTGGATATAAGTAGATTAGGTAGAGAATAAAAAAGCTCATGAGTCTAATCTCGATTTTGATGATATAAGGTTAGAAATCTATAGTTTTTTCTTTCAAAAGAAAAATGATGTCAAGGTTTTTCCACTAAATGTACCCAAAGGAAGAAAATTGTTAGATTAGAATGATGGGTAGGTAGAATTTATTTTCGTTACATATTGTAAACACAAAGGCCGCTACAAGAGTTGCAGATCAACAATTGTGAATGGTATCCCTGCTGTCAAACAAGGCATTGATCTATGTTCTAGAGATCCATCCTTCCGAGAATTTTGACACCTCCAAAAAGAGCCAGCCCCCAATTGGAGCCACTGTTAGTCATATTTATTCTACACTATCACTAGATGACTATGGTTTTTCTATACTCAACCAAATATAACATTCCCTAAATATCATTCTTCGCAAATCTCACCGCCTTCATTATCTTCATTCGACTCGCTCTTCACTATCTTTCGTCCTTCACCTATTCGTACCACCCTCTCACTTTAAAACCCATATTTTCCATCCATACTTTAATTTTCTCATTTAACACTTATTTTCCCCCATACAACCCCCTCTCTTTATTCATTTCATATCAAAATAATGTAAAAACTTTTACATTGTTTTAAAACTAAATTTTTCATTCGTGGACACCATTTATTTTATCATTTAAACTCTCATTTTATAACCATACCCCTATATGTTTTTTTAGCCCCGCTTTGTAAAATCCTGATCCTCGTCCATATAGCCTTCATCAATCCGACAGTAAGTGTATCAAGCGCTTGTTGAGATTCAACAAGATGATGAGCTTAGTGGAAAATTAAGCACCTTCACTAAATGGGCCTGGCAAGAGGATATTTTTTAGTGTATGTCTATTTTTATAATGAGCATATTCTAAAGTTAGCAGGATGTTGATTCCAATGGTTGAGAAAATTCTATCTGATGAATTTATATTTTTAGAAGATTGGGCAAAGTCTATTCATATCGCTAATCTAAAAATAGATGCATGTCGATTATTATTAGCCCTTAATAATAATCCGATAATAAATATCAACTATTATCTTGGAGAAATTTATTTCAAAGAAGAATGGGGATTTGGTAAATCAATGGGCTGAAGAATTGCTTAATTCCTAGGGGTAGGTTATGTACCTATGCACAGGAGGACCGTAAAACTGTTGATATATGTGTCAAAAGGCGCAGTTGCAAGAGTAGTTATGTGAGCTATTATTTAGTTTAACTTAGTTAAGTGGAGTTAAACTGTTACTTGTGCTAGTTGTATCTAGTTCTAATCGAAGATACACTAGTGAGAGTTTAGTGAATTATTTATTTATTTAATTCACAACTAGAGACTTGCAAATCGAACAAATACAACAATTAATCACGAGATGTCGGGCCCAAAGTGGAGACCTCAAAGTGGAGATATATGGAGGGTGAGATGGACGTCCAGACTATAGTGATGCATTCAATGCATCTAACACACATTGGAGTTGTCAATGAGGATTACCTACCAAGGCAAGGAAAGATCAAATTCACATCTATGGATCTTCACATAGGATTGTGCAATGGGAGGTAAGTTGTTAGGAGGGGCAAGAATTACATGGACCTCGAAATTTTTGCATGACATGGTGTGACGATTGTTGATTGTACCGAGGGTTTGATGTACTAAGACTTGTATGATATTGTTACATGTTCCATTGATATACATATGATATGTTGGGTTCGAGTTTAAGTTTTCCCAATAAAACATTCTTGTTATGTATTGATTTTCATATGTGTTTTGCAATTGGCGATTTAATTTTCGCAAAGAATTGGTGAAAGGATTATGTATTTAAAATAAGAGTAATTTGTTACATCAAAGGGGAGTTCCGTAATATACATGCATATTGTATAATTTATACATGGTATCGTAGCATATAATCACCGGATATTACAATATTGAAGCAGTTGTTGAGTTTTGTGCCGGTGGACAATTCGAATTTGTTGCAAGAATTTCTCGGTGCTATTGAAGCTTTGAGTATACATTGAAATGGCTTTCAATGGGTTGTGGTTGGAGTATGCACTGAAGGAAGCTACAAATACATAGCCTGGAAGGACACAGGATGGAGGCGGCTGCTGAAGACAATGGTCCGAAGGAGTTCATCGATAGCGATGTTCCCAAGCCCACTCTTCGACGGATGCCCAAGATTACTTCGACGTCCGGCAAATTAAAGTAGTGAGGACAAGAAGAATTTATTGGAAGGTGTGAAGGACATTGTGTCAAGTCACGGAAAGCCACTCATTTGCAATGTGGAAGGCTTTGACAGACCTTTAATAGAAGGAGCAGCCGACTACAGGAAGTTGGCGCTCGAAAGATAAGCTCGGAAAATCAAATGGAGAAGGGCGACAGATTCCAAAATATCTCACGAAGTTTTTCCAATGTAGGGATGAACTCGGGGAGTGTGGGAATCACAATTGCGGATGATGACTTGGTGAGCTTGGCTCTCCTTGGGCTACCGAAGAGTTGGCAAAGTTAATGTGACTCTATCAATGGACGAGAGAAATTGCCTTGATTGGGAGCGATCAAGTCGCATCTATTGGGTGTGAGGAGATAAGGCAAAGTACCAAGGATGGCTCTTCATCAAAGAATGATGATGAAGATAATTTCACTTTGGATGCCAAAGCAAGGAAAGGGAAGGGGAAGAAATCCCATCCAAATTGAGGCTAAAGGAAAGAAACTGGATTTGTCCAAGGTAGTGTTTATTGTCACAAACATGGGCATCTCGCCACTAATCACGAAAAGAAGAACAAGAAGGTTGCTGGAGTTGGTTACCGGTGAGGCCCTTGCCTCACAATTTGAACTTGATTTCTCCTTGATCGCATGCTTGGTTTCAAGCACAAATGGGATCGGTGGTATCTTGATAGTGGTGCTTCTTCCACATGATGGGAGATAAGGAGTTGTTTAGTGACTTGGAGGAGAAAGATCTCCAAGTGCATATAAAGATGGGCGATGATGGTAGACTACAACATACCGAAATAACCATTACCTTGAGAGGGAGTTAGGTAAACCATTTCTCGTTAAAGATGTTATGGCAAGTTCCAGTCTAAATAAGAACTTGGTCTCGTGCTAAGTATGTTGGAGGACGAGGGTTATGACGTTGCTTTCGTGAGGGAAAATCTTTCCTCGACAACAAAACAATGGCCGTGCAAACTAAGAGGATAGGGATTCGTCCTCCGTTAGAATCTCTAGCTAGAGGTAGATGGTTGGGGCCGCAATGATGAGAAAAGGTAAGAAGTGGTGAGCTGTGATGAAGGCGAATTATGTATATCAGATATTGGGCCATCTTCACCATGGCGCTTTGAAGATTTTGCAAGATATTTCTACCGGACTTCCCAAGGGTAATCTTGCAAGAATATTAGTGCATGGGATGTACTATGGGTAATTTTTTGAATATCACCTTTCATGAGAAGGAGAACTCGTGTCAGTTGATCCCGGAGAATTCACAAAATGTGTAGGACTTTCTTGCTGCTTCAACAACAAAACACATGTATTATGTTATATATCGTCGATGAATATTCTCGTAGATTTCTGGATCTAATTCATGAAGACTAAGACCAAACATTCTCAAAGTTCTCCGTGATTTTAAAGCATTGTGGAGAAGGGAGCTTCTGAAGTGTTGTCATGAGCGATAATGGTGATGACAATATATCTAGAATGAATTCAAATAATTCTATAGCAAAGAAGGAATTTGAAGAGAACTCATAGCGCCTAACCCAAGGCCGACGAACAGAGAGGAAGAATGGTAACGATCATGGGGCAGGCGAGCTTGCGTCGCATGACCAGGGCCTACCAATTCACTTGTGGGAAGAAGCATGCAACACCGCGGCTTATGTGCAAAACCACGTCCTCATAGAGCCTCTGGCATGAGTATACCGAAGAATATTTACTATTAAGAAGCCACATATTTCTCATTTAAATAGCTGCTCATCTCGTTTACATTCATAGGACTAAGGATGCTAGGAAGAAGTCGATCCGACAATGTGTTGACATTTAAAGGCGAAACACCCCATAATTATCATGTGTATTTTCCAAACGCTGGATGACCTGTGGTGTGACGAGATATAAAATTCAATGAGGAGAAAGCATGAAAAGTTGTCGCTCGAGAGGGAGCTACACTCGTACGCAAGAGGAACTAATTGAATGAAGATGCATTTCACATGTGGACCACCATAGGAGGAGGACTGCGGAGGAACCACCACGCGGGAGCCAAACATCGTTAAGGTGTACCAAGGCATAAGAGGTCAAGCTGATGTGGCACGTAATGTAGCAGCCTTACTACAAATGTTACGTACAATCATCACATCGATTCACTAGATACATGGCTTCCTATGAACAAGTGTATCGTGAAATATCTACTTTCCTTGAGGAAGAAGGGCTACAGAGCCCACATGGGTAGACATGGGAGGAGTATGACCTGGCGCCGAAAAATGCTTGGGATATTTTTCCCGCAAGGCTGTTGGTAACCGCTGGTAGGTTCAAGAAGGATTCACAAGGTGCGAAATCGTCGATGGAGTGTCGAGAAGCATAAGGCAAGATTTGTTGCCTCGAGGCTTCGTGAGATCAAGGATTGATTATGAAGAAACCTTGCACCGCGTGTACCCGTATTCTTCCACAAGGACCATCCTTGCCTTCACGGGGCGGGTTGGCACATTCATTAGATGGATGGAAGACCGCATTCCTTAATGGGACTATTTATGAAGAACCGTACATTGAGCATCCCGAAGGATTTGAGATCTTCACAGCAAGTCACATGTGTGCGTACCCAAAAGAGCATTGTATAATACAAGCACCCCCGGGTGCTTGGTACACACGTATCGACAACTATTTTGAATTTCGACTCAAGCCCAAGAGTGAGGTGGATGCAAACCCATACCAAATGGGTGGAGAGTAAGATTTTGACACTTGTTCTTATGTTGATGATTTAATAATCAACGAGGTGATGAGAAGTTGATACCCTACAAGGAAGATCTTGCAAAGGAGTTTGAGATGAAGGATTTGGGCCCCTTCATTATTTCCTTGACTTTGAAAATATGCGTCGAGAAGGTAAAATGTTTGTGTCTCAAGTTAGAAAATATTCTTGGGAGATACTTGCAAGTTTTCTGGGGAGTGCAAGACTACAAGCTCATGGATACCCTCTTCCAGGAAATTGGAGTGAAAGAGGATGCTACATCGACAAAGGTAGTGGATGCTACTTCTATCGATGTTTGGTGGGTTCGGACGATTATTAATACAAGACCGAACATATGCTATGTGGTGAAATCATTAGCTGCGCGATGGTTAAGCTCGCCAAGCTCTTTTGGAAGGTAGGCAAGCATGTCCCGAGATATCTCAAGGGCACATTTGAGTATGGCTTATGGTATTACGTACGGATGAGGTGAAGTTGCATGTCTCGTGGATGTAGATTAGGGCAAGGCCCAACGACCGTACACATTAGGGGAGGGGTTTTCGGACGGATTCAAGGCCGCTTCTTGGCAGCGGTAGAAAGATCCATGGCACTCGCCCGTTGGAAGAACACATGGCAAGAAGTCAAGTCGCATGTGAGGCTATCTGACAGCTAGGGGAAGATCCCGCGTTCCGCTTGTCTTGCCTCACGCATCGTACGCTATTCAGATAATTAGAGTTGCATTAAACTCTGATTAATCCTATGTTTCATGATAGATCTAAGCATATAGATATCTAGTATCATCATATCGATATTGTGTGCCGGAAGACTGGTAAGCAGCCAAAGGCATTCTACGGAAGATCGTGATGCGTATATTTCGAAGGAAGGTGCTCACGAGCAACTCGAATACCATAGAGAAAGGATCGGGTGAAGGATAATCCCTGATCACAGAGAGGATTGCTGGACTAACAAGACGATGAGCTTAGTGAAAATATAGTTACCTTCAATTGGGGCCCACAGCTATTTTTTGTGTGTATACCATTTAGAATGGTAAGCATATTTAAAGTTATGTGACGTCGATTCTGTATGGTTGAGAAAATTATATCTGACACTTTTCTATTTTTATAAGATTAAGTCTATTTATAGATTGCTAATCTTCAATAGGTGCATGTCGACACATAGTTTTAATAATAATCTGACAATAACAAATATCAACTTATTCTCTTGGAGCACTTTGTTAGTCTTCGTAGTTCGTAAGATTGGAAAATAAAAATGCTACAGCCTACATCAAAACCACTTTGGAATCACAGGATCTAGCTATCCTAGATTTAGAGAGGGATCTCTATGTAATATATCAAAAGATATTTAGGCTATAAGTATGATTTCATATGCTAGTTATGAAGAATAAGTTTATTTGTTTGTTTTGGTTGTGCAGGATAACATGAAGATGAAGGAAGTTTGTATGAAGGTAAGTGAAGGGTGAGAAGTGACAATTAGTTCATCTGGACAAGATAAGCAAGGAATAAAGTGATTAACCTATTAGAGCCATGGAGTCATAATAGGATTTAATTGCATAGCAAGGTTCAAGTGGTTCATGGGGAAAGTCATCTATGTCAAAGGATCTCTTTGGTTGATTTATGGAATGATACACAGAAAGAGTGTTGTGAAGGAAGTAAACACAAGAAAAACAAAGGACAACCTAAAGATTAGTAAGTACTTTTAACTACCGCTTTGACATGCACTTATTAGAAAGACAAAGTAATCCAACATCACAAGTACTTTTGAACTAGCCTGTCTTAGATATACTTTCAAGAGAAAACATTAAAAAACAAAGAATAGCTTAAGATCAAGTAAAGACTTTTACTTAGCCTGCCGTATTCTCAAAGGAAAACATTCATGATAAACATAAAAATAGTCTAAGACTGCAAGTACTTAAATTGCTTTCTGATTTCAGATACTTTAAGGGAACTTTTCAAAGCCACCGTTGGAGATAAACTAGCTAGAGGACAAAATAACCATAAACTTCTCAGCTCAACTCTGTTAAACACTTTTCAAGAACATTCAAATACAACATCTCAAGAAATTTGAAAACATGTATATTGCACAACACTTCACCGACAGGTACTATATTGAATTATCCTCAAATAAACAATTAGAATAAAACACAAAGGATAAAGATTTACTCTGAGATTTAGGTACTTAAGTAAATCCTAATCTATATTTGTTGTTCTTTATCGTAAAGAAAAGTGACAAATGAAAACAAAAAGAAAATAAAAATTACAAAGTGAGAATAACATCACCATTGACATAGACCAAAGATCCCACAAATCAGCTATTATATTTGATGTTCAAACCAAGCATAACCGTTCACAATAATTTTTACACCTTCAAACTTCCTTCTCATTCACAAATTATGTGATCAATTCAATAGAGTTATAACATACTTCAACAACTATTTACATTCAACAAGTATCCAAAGACCAACCCGTATACCCTTTCCTAGAGGAGTATTTATAGAAGAAAATGAGGAGAGGTGGAGTGAAAGAAAGGCTTATCCGTTCAATTAATGCGTAGTAAGTGTCATTAAGGGCTTTCAAATGGAGAAGTTTTTTTAAATTTTTTAACTCTCAATTGATTATTACATTAAAGTTCATCAACTTCAGTCACCTTGTTGACTTTGGGGTTTTTGCAGGCTGGTAATTAATCTTGAGCTTGTCCTTGTAGAAATATTCCCCGATTGTGGTGTAATTAATATGAATTCTTTTGAGGATATTAGCCTCGTAGGTATGTAGCTTTTGAGAGTAATAGCCTCCATGATGTGGAATTCGTGAGGCTCTTCTCTGCTAACCGTCTTATCTTGTGGCTTTAAAACATTATTATAACCGTGATTCTTCTTTATGCCTTGATTAATCATCTCTCGGCGTTGAATTGTTATGGTTGACCGTATTCACCTTAAAACTATTTTTTAACCTTAAAACCATGGATTTAAACTTTTAACCCTTTAATCATTAAAATAACTTTTAATTTGACCTATCAATGGATTTTTCTTTATTCTATTTTTAGTTTTTAACATTGATCCGCCGACACAGTTATCCTTTAAACCATCCCTTCTTTTTCTTCTCGGCCTTCTTCGAGGGATTGCGTTTTTTTTTTGCGTTCAATATTCATGTGTTCACCCTTTATCCTTGAGCATATGATTGGTTTCTTCTTAGTCCTTTGTATCAATTCTTAAACTATGTTTTAATTTTTGAGACAAAGAAGATTACTTTATCATTAATTTCTACATTTTAAATCTTCATGTTTAAATCTTGATACTTTGTCGATCTTTACCCGTTTTTAACTTTGTCCGCATGGTTAAGCTATGTTAATTCTCGTTTCAGCCTCAAACCTCACCCCGTGTATAAATCTTTAAATTACAATATTATTCCCCAATTCATAGTATTTTAGTTGAGAAATGGGCAATTCGGCCGCACCTCATCGAATTCACATGAAAAGGCGTGGCTTTAAAACTGTTAACAAACTTGCAAAATCACAAATAAGTCATACAAAATCTCATGGTTAAGAATCAGATTCAATGGTGGGTGGAGGTGGGGGGAGGCAGTGCGTAGGGGATGAAAATGGTGCGAAGAGGTTTTACAAAGAAAACCGTGAATGGTTTAAAATCGTATTTCAATTAAGATGGGTAAAGTGTTTCAAATACCGTGTGGTTTTGCTACCTCCTTGGATTGCATATGGTTTTTCCTAGAGGGGACCATCCAATTAGAATGCACCACATGTCCTCCAGAACCATTTTTCTGCCAAGTATGTTTGATTTATTTTTTTGGGGGAAAATGAGCGGAATGTAATGCCACCGTTGATTCTGGGAGAAAATTGTAATGGATGGTATTTACTGCTATCAGGCGTTTAAGCGAAGGAACAAGGCAAGGGGGAAAGAGCAAAGCGAATTACTGCGCGATGCGATGGCTTAAGATAAGCCCTGAGTACATGGTTGTACATGGTGGCGCACCGCGGGCGAAGGAGGAGGGGGCCATCGAGACGCGGTGGGGGAAGCGCAGTTGCTATGAATATGTACAACGCGCATGCGATATACAAATGATGCGATGAGATGAGTGCTTAAAGGCCCGCCCGGGCTTATCATACGCCCAAGAAAGGTCAAATGGCCGGTGCGTTCAAGAGGAGTTTAGAAAGGCTCTTAAAGGTTTTTAAGTGATTTTTGGGGTTTTTTTGCTATGTCGTGTTCGAGTAGAGCGAAAAAACAAGGTTTAAATCATCACGATTTTCGTGGTTAAAAAGTGATTTTTAAGGGAATGAGAGAATGAAAAGGAATACAGTTTTTTAAAAAACAGCTTTTGCATCAGAACCTTTCGATATTTTTTGAAGGGAAATAAAAGAAGAGGGAACACTTAAGAACAACAATGCTAGGGAACAACAGATACAATACTTAAGGAAAAACAATCACATAGAAATTTGTTACCAAGAATGAGTAATTTTCTATGAAAATAATCGCTTGAAGGCTCCGGCACTGCGAGCCA
Source organism: Pinus albicaulis (assembly GCA_034641835.2). Taxonomy (NCBI): domain Eukaryota; kingdom Viridiplantae; phylum Streptophyta; class Pinopsida; order Pinales; family Pinaceae; genus Pinus; species Pinus albicaulis. The sequence goes on from CM076578.1 coordinate 1,914,282,639, forward strand.
TCATTATGACAAATACATATCATACAATTTTTTCCGCTCCACTGAGATGGTGCCTCCTCGAGGTGTCAAGAACTTTATAAATTTATCTTTGGGATGCGTACTTCAGCGACTATATCACAACCTGCTTCTTCTTTGATCATGTTAAGGTTTCAAAGATGATCGCATTTTATCAAACAGACTATTTCCAACCACTACCCATAATAAATGCCCCACTTCCTAATATTTTTTTCCATATAAGGTGCATTCTCGTTGATTGTAGAAACCTCAAACATCAACATTTTATTCTTTGAAAGAAAATAGGAAAATAATCTTACCTCATTTTATCTCTTCCATGAGTTCGTATTGGCAAGAACTCAATTTCACTATGTTGGCTATTCCACAGATTAAGTCAACTGGCAACATTTTATTATCTATTTCTAAAATAGAAATTTAAAACAAAGTCAAATCCTAAGATTAGACCTGTCCGATTTTCCATGGTGTTCATGGCTATATGTACAAGCTAGACTTATTTGTAGAAACTTATAAAACCGTGAAGGCTTAAGATCTGAAAATAAAAAAGTACATCCTTCGTCTTTTTGGCAAATTAATGGATCTTTTTGAGTCGTTTTTCTATTGTTAAAATTTTTGAGCATATTAGAACTCAATTCCTCATCAAACTTTACATGTTCACTTAAGCTTGAAATCCATTGTTTTCTATCCTAATCTCTTCTACTGATAAGCCAAGATTGAACAGTTTGGAAAATCTTCTTCACTAACCTATCAGCAAAAAATTGAAATCTATTTTAGTCATGATTATGTTGTATGACTAAAATAGCAGTGCTTTTGGTAGTGGCATTTAAGCTTGCACACTTTCAGACTTCTCTTTCTTTTTGGTATGGGGTTGTACCTTTCTTGTTTTATTTCTGCCCTCTTTTTTATTTTTCTATTGTTTTTGTGTTTTTCTTTTTCTAAATTGAAAAGCAGTGATATATACAATGAACAGAAAGCTTTAAAACTAAAAATATTAGTTAACAGAAATAATGTTTGAGAACCCTGCCATTGACAGGGCCTCCAAAGTATTCAGCTCCATCCAATTCTTCCAGAAAGAATGCATTGTTTCCAATGGTAGATTGAATGATATAAGGGCCTTGCCATAAGTTGTCAAATTTTCCATGTTTTCCCTTATCTTCTCTTCTTGAATCCCATTTTAAAACTTTATCACCAATATTGAAATCACTTGCCTTGGTTCTTTTGTCAAACAACTTATTGATGTTTTCTTGTAGTTGTTGTGCTCTAATGTACACTTCCTCTCTGGTTTTTTGTAGATGTATAGTCTGGTTTATTCTCCTTGTTACATCATTATCTTCAGACTGTACTTCCTGGATCAGCTTCATGACTGGCACTCCTAAACTAGGAGGAAATATTGCATTTGTTCCATAAACTAGCTGGTAAGGAGACATCCCAATTGACTTTTTAACTGTCAATATGTCTGCCCCTAAAACATGTACTAACTTATTGTGCCATGACTTCTTGTTATCTTCCAACAAATTTTTGATTATGCTCACCAAACTTTTATTTGAGGACTTTTCCAGCCCATTACCTTGGGAGTAATAAGCTGTAGAATGGCCCAGTATAATCTGATATTTATGACAGAATTCTACCATCTTTTTAGACCCAAATGTAGCAGCGTTATCAGTTATGATCTTTCTAGGACAACTAAATCTAGACAGTATATGGTTTTCAAGGAATGAAAGGATGACTGAATATGTGGCATTCCTAGAGGGGATGACTTCTATCCATTTGGTAAAATAATCTGTTGCTGTGAGGATCCATCTATGTTGGGAAGATGAGGCAGGATGGATTTCCCCAATGAAGTCTAGACCTCACTACTGAAAAGGGGCTTCAACAGTGATTGGTTGTAGAGGTAAGAGAAGCAACTTTATTTTGCCTTCAAAGATTTGGCATTTGTGACAGGCAATAATCATTTTATGGACATCTTGAAAGAGGGTGAGCCAGTAGTAACCAGCTCTAAGGATTTTGTTAGCAGTTTATTTCCAGTAGAGGTGGCCTCCACATTCTCCTTCATGAAACTTGTGCTTGATCTTTTCTACATCATTCTTAGGCAAACATTTAAGCAATAATCCACTAGCATTTTTCCAATATAAACATTTATCTAAAATGCAGTAATTTACAACTTTTAACTTTAAAAATATTTCCTTTGTTTTAGACAAACTAGGAGGGACATTAAGATTGAGCAAAACATACAAAATATCAACATACCAAAATGAATTCAAAAAATGATCTTCAATAATTGGAGTTGAAAACTCCTCCTGTTCATCTAATGCATTAAACATGTTTATATCCAGAGCTTGAAAATTGGATTCCGCCATAAGTTTTGCTAGTCCTTGACCTTTTATGAGCTTAGTGGGTTTGATTTCCAAATCATATTCTAAAATCACAGCAATCCACTTTCCTCTTTTTCCATCTGGATCTTGGGTCAATATGTTTTTTACAACTGAATGAGGCACAAATGCTACTATGTGGGAGTGTAAAATATAAACTCTGAATTCTTTTAAAGCTTTGACTAAGGCAAAGACTTGTTTTTCCATTATATTGTACTTCAGAGGTGCATCTCTTAATACCTTGCTGAAAAATGAAATGGGTTGCTCTTTTCCATTCAAGTTCTTCTGTAATAGGACATCAACTACTGTGTGTTCTGATGCAAATGAAAAAATGAAGAAATCCTTTGTCAAATCAGGACTAATGAGAACTGGTGTTTTGGTAAGTGCTTTTTTTACCAGCTCAAATGATTTCTTTGCTTCTAAGGTCCATTTAACTCCTTCTCTTTTAAGCATGTTTGTCATGTTTCTAAGGAGTTCAGCTAGATTATGTATGAACCTTCTCAAGAAATTAATCTTCCCAATGAAAGATTGAAGTTCTTTGATGTTTCTAGGATGGTTGATCTACAATATACCATCAATCCTCTTTGGGTCTATCCTTATTCCGTTTTCTGATATGATATGTCCAAGAAGTTTACCTTCTTGAAGACCAAACAATGTTTTCTTTGGATTCAAAGATAGTCCAAATTTTTTGCATTTTTAAAATACTTTTCTCAAGTTTATTGAGTGTTCTTCATCTATTTTAGAATAGACAGTGATGTCATCTAAGTAAATCACTATGAAGCAACCTATTTCTTCCGAAAATTCAATATCCATGGCTCTCTAAAATGTGGTACCAGCATTCATTAAACCAAAAGACATTTTCAAATACATGAAAGTACCCCAAGGTGTAGTAAAGGTTGTTTTAAGTTGATCATCAGGATGTACCAGAATTTGATTGTAACCTGAGAAGCCATATAGCAAATAAATTCTTTTAGAACCAACTACCTTTTGTAAGATATGATACATTTTGGGTAAGGGATAGTTGTCCTTGAGTGAGGCTTTGTTTAATTTTCTAAAATCAATGCAAAGCCTTATTTGATCCAGATGGATATCGTTGGCCTCCCACCTATTCCAGTTGGACCCGCAGCATCAATTCTTTCAGTTTTTCAGCTTCAGCACAGCTTACTATTTATAGAAGGTTTTCGGGTCCTGCACACCCGGAGCCGTTTTGGGGCATTAATAATCCAGGTGGATATTGGTGGCCACCCATCAAGTCCATTTGAACCCCCACCATCATTTATTTCAGTTTGTAAGTTTCGGCACAACTTACTATTTTTAGCAGTTTTTCGGGTCTTAAACTTCCGGAGCCGTTTTGAGGCCCTAAACGATGTTTTTTGGGAAAACGGAGAGCAACATGGGTCCATGGACCGATGTTGCTCATTCAAAAATTGTACTCCTCGGATAGATATTTCTAACGAGCTATTGAGCGCGTCAAACGGAGATCGGATGCCAAAGTTACGTCCCCGGGAAGTTGAACCACCAATTTACCCAAACGGGGCCCACAGTTTTGGCGCTTCATCTCCTACGATTAGGGTTTTGGACGTTTCGAATTCTACATTGTTTCTCAACAATAAATATGCCCTCAAGCCTCATTGTAACACAGTTCAGGGGGCTGGGAGCCAACACATCTCTTCTCAGAGATAAGCGCGACCAGCGCCCTAGCTCGCCACATCTCCATTATGTCTGCATTGTAATATAGTTCAGGGGGCTGTGAGCTGATACATCTCTTCTCAGAGATAAGCGCTACCAGTTCCCTAGCTCACCACATCTCCATTATGTCTGCATTGTAATATAGTTCAGGGGGCTGGGAGCCAACACATCTCTTCTCAGAGATAAGCGCGACCAGCGCCCTAGCTCACCACATCTCCATTATGTCTGCATTGTAATACAGTTCAGGGGGCTGGGAGCCGATACATCTCTTCTCAGAGATAAGCACTACCAGTGCCCTAGCTCACCACATCTCCATTATGTCTGCATTGTAATACAGTTCAGGGGGCTGGGAGCCGATACATCTCTTCTCAGAGATAAGCGCTACCAGTGCCCTAGCTCGCCACATCTCTATCATGTCTGCATTGTAACACAGTTCAGGGGCTGGTAGCCGCCACATCTCTTCTTAGGGATACGCTGCCAGTACCCTAGCTCATCTATTTCCATTATGTCTGTAATAGGCCTGCGAGCCTCAATGTAACACAGTTCAGAGGCCTGCGTACGCTACATCTCTTCTCAGAGATATGCTACCAGCGCCCTAGCTTGTTTCCATTATGTTTGTAAGCTTATTGCAGTCATTATTTTATTAATAAAATGAAGCATTATTTCCGCTGCATCTTTGTATCTATGGTTATATCTGTATTCTGTTGCGTTCCTGCATAAAATCCGGATCAGTGGTATCAGAGCGGGTCTGCTCTTTCTTTGTTTTTCTCTTCATGTCCCCAATGCGGCCAGGGTATAAGGAGTTCAACCTCGCAACCCCAACGACCCCCCATGGCGGAAGGAAAGGAAGACGAGGGAGCAGGAGATCCTATCAAAATCTTGCTCGAGGATACCCTCGAGAAACAGAGGAACGCGATGATGGACAATTTTTTTTTCAGATCCTTCACTGGCTGCCCACCGGTGGCACATCTAAATCCAACACCAAGTTCAGCAAAATTTCCCCCCCGTGGAGGAGCTTAACGCAATGGAGACCATTGCTTCATAAGGAGGGAGGAATGATCTAGGTGGATATCGGTGGCCTCCCACCTATTCCATTTGGACCCGCAGCATCAATTCTTTCAGTTTTTCAGCATCAGCACAGCTTACTATTTATAGCAGGTTTTCAGGTCCTGCACACCCGGAGCCGTTTTGGGGCATTAATAATCCAGGTGGATATTGGTGGCCACCCATCAAGTCCATTTGAACCCCCACCATCAGTTATTTCAGTTTGTAAGTTTCGGCGCAACTTACTATTTTTAGCAGTTTTTCGGGTCTTAAACTTCCGGAGCCGTTTTGAGGCCCTAAACGACGTTTTTTGGGAAAACGGAGAGCAACATGGGTCCATGGACCGATGTTGCTCATTCAAAAGTTGTACTCCTCGGACAGATCTTTCTAACGAGCTATTGAGCGCATCAAACGGAGATCGGATGCCAAAGTTACGTCCCCGGGAAGTTGAATCACCAATTTACCCAAACAGGGCCCACAGTTTTGGCGCTTCATCTCCTACGGTTAGGGTTTTGGACGTTTCGGATTCTACATTGTTTCTCAACAATAAATAGGCCCTCGAGCCTCATTGTAACACAGTTCAGGGGGCTGGGAGCCAACACATCTCTTCTCAGAGATAAGCACGACCAGCGCCCTAGCTCGCCACATCTCCATTATGTCTGCATTGTAATACAGTTCAGGGAGCTGGGAGCCGATACATCTCTTCTCAGAGATAAGCGCTACTAGTGCCCTAGCTCGCCACATCTCCATTATTTTTGTTGGGTATGTGTTATATTCTTTCCACGATTAGCCCCACGTGCTGTATGTTGCGTCGGGCGTAGCTGGGGGGTCACGAGGGGCGAAGCAGTCCCCACCATTGGGGTCCGGGGCAGCGCCCCGGCCAAAATTTGTTTTTTGTGCGGACCCACTCATAGGCGGATCCGCCCATGGTTTTGTGCATGGTTTTGCACATGGTTTTTGGGTTCAATGGTTTTCGGCCCCTGGTATTTTTGTAGATCCGGTCAAGGGAACTACGGTTATTTTCAATCCAGGGTTAATGGATTAGGGTTTATGTATGCTCCGGCATGTATATATATGTGTTGTAACACTAAAAGGAATATAATGAAAAATCAAGCTAGTCGTCCCGATTTGGGATCCAGGGGAAAATCTCTGTGTTTATCTGTTTTATGTTTTATGCTCTTGCTATTGTTTATTTTCTGTTATAAGAATTGTGTGTAGATATTTTTGTTCAGGGTTAAAACCTACAATTTTTGCATTGTAATACAGTTCAGGGGGCTGGGAGCCAACACATCTCTTCTCAGAGATAAGCGTGACCATCGCCCTAGCTCGCCACATCTCCATTATGTCTGCATTGTAATACAGTTCAGGGGGCTGGGAGCCGATACATCTCTTCTCATAGATAAGCGCTACCAGTGCCCTAGCTCGCCACATCTCCATTATGTCTGCATTGTAATACAGTTCAGGGGGCTGGGAGCCGATACATCTCTTCTCAGAGATAAGCACTACCAGTGCCCTAGCTCGCCACATCTCTATCATGTTTGCATTGTAACACAGTTCAGGGGCTGGTAGCCACCACATCTCTTCTCAGGGATACGCTACCAGTACCCTAGCTCATCTATTTCCATTATGTCTATAATAGGCCTGCGAGCCTCAATGTAACACAGTTTAGAGGCCTGTGTACGCTACATCTCTTCTCAGAGATACGCTACCAGCGCCCTAGCTTGTTTCCATTATGTTTGTAAGCTTATTGCAGTCATTCTTTTATTAATAAAATGAAGCATTATTTACGTTGCATCTCTGTATCTATGGTTATATCTGTATTCTGTTGTGTTCCCGCATAAAATCCGGATCATTATTTCTCCTGTTTTCTTCCTAACTGATACAAGATTGGACACCCACTTAGAGTATCTAACAGGGACTATAATTCCAGCATCATACATTTTCCTAATTTCTTTCTCTACCAATGGTAATTGAACAGGGTTGATTTTACATAATTTTTGTTTAAAAGGCTTCTGGTTTTCTTTGAGGGGTATCTTATGCTAAATTATTTCTATATCTTATGATTTCAGATCTTCATAACTCCATGCAAAAACATCAGGAAATTCTTTAAACAACTCAATGTATTTCAGTTTGATACGAGCTGGCAGTGTTTTAGACAGTTTGATTATTTTAGGCTTTTCCTTACTGCCTATGTTGCATTCTTCCACTTCAGATTCTATGGGTTCCAGCTTTGGCTTCTTGGCCACATCATTCAAGTCAAACAATTCTTCTAAAGGGACCAGTCCTTTTGGCAAGCTTTGGTCTTTAGATTGCAGCACTTCTAAGTCTTCATCTTCTAAATTTGTGCTAATTTCTGTTATCTGTTTGGGTTCATTAGTTAACAGATTTATATCAGCCATCTATCGAGACTTTTCTTCTTCAGTAAGTGGGTTTTCTTCAGTAGGACAGTCTTCATCATACTCTAAATCTGAGTTTGGTGTTTTAAATTCATTTTTGGACTATAGGAAGTCTTATATTTGTTCATCTCCATCAAAAACTTGCCAATACTTTTCATTATCTGGGAAAGCTTGTCTATATTTGACTTGGGTGGTGCATTGCTTGGTTTCATAAGGTGTTAGACAAGTTCTAGCAGCAAAAGCTAAACCATTAGCAAGGGGATTTTGGTTTCTTGGGATAAAGATAAGTTGGAATTCATCAAATTTTTTTAACAAGTCCATAACATCATCTCTATAGGCTCTAAGTCTAGGATGTTTAGCATTGTACTCCCCATTTACTTGCCTAACTATCAACTCTGAATCTCCATGGAATTTTATTCTTTTGGCCCCTAGTTTTTTCAATAAATGCAGGCCTAAAAGGAGAGATTCATACTCTGCTATATTTTTTGTACATTGAAAATTTAACCTATAGGAATGCCCTTCCGCGTGATTGTTTTTAGTGTTGAGTAACCATATTCCAGCTCATGCATCATTTTTAGTGCAAGACCCATCAAAATTCATGCTCCAAAGAGGACTATTTTCAGATTTTTTATTTATTTCATTGTTGTCCTCTCTGTCTTCTTCATCATTCTGTTCTGTAAAAGGGTCTGCACTACGTTTTTCTGTGTTTTGTTCCTCAAGGTTTTCAATGTCTTGAGGTTTTACTCTTTGATTTCCATGATCAACATCATTTTTATGATTGCTTTTAACCTTAAGACCTGTAATCTGTTTGTTGTAATTTTCTGAATCAGAAAACTGCCTTTTGGTTTTCTCTTTATTTTCGTCTTCATCATTTGTTGCTACTATGTTTGGATGTGTAGTGACCACTACATTTGATGATGTTTCATTGACTAACTCTTGCTCATTAGGAATATCATCATTGTAAAAAATGAATGAGTCAAGGTCAGTGTGTATGGAATAGAGAGGAGAATTCTCTGGTCTTTCTTGGTTACTCACCATGTATTTCATATGTGTTTCCCTATAGAGTCTTCCAGGGAAAATTTTAAGAACCCCCCTAAATTTATATATATAATAAATAGGTGAATCCCCATGATACATAGGAAAAATGGAAGGCGATTTTATTAATAATATAATATGTATATATAATTTTTGGCGAATCTTTCACGAGATTATATTATCTTGTAAAATCATGGCGAATCACTAGTACAAATAGCGAATCACTACTACAAACAGTAACGTAACTAGTGGAGTTCGGTGTTGGTTCCAATGAAGATATGGTAGCTGGAACTGTGGAGTAGAAGGAAGAGAACCACGAGAAGAAAGACCAAGCATGGCACATGGTGCAGACTTGTGAGGGAAGTAGTTCTCGTGTAGTTTGGAAGACGCGTTCTTCTAGTTCGCTAAGCGTAGTGTTGTTGCTCATGCGATTACTAAGATCGATATTGAGGTTGAGAGAGAGCGGAGGAAGCATGAAGGTAGCAGTAGGAGAATCAAGAAAAGAGCACCCCATGATGGGCTCCTACTTTTCCTTTGGTATCTCAATGGTGTGTTCCAAGATCTTCCTCGTCCATTGAACCAACAATTAACCGTTCAACCAACAATCAACTTGACTAAGTTGGATTAGGTGCCTATTCAACTTAGACTAATCTTCAAAACTATGCTTTGCACTATCCCATATTTATCACACTAATGCTACACAACATTGTGCATTTGCACCCAACTTAACATTTAAGAAAAACCTATAATAAGAAAAATATTTTACTATATTCTAAAAGGTGAACGAGTTCACTTTCTTTCAAAGTATTAATGTTCATAAATATTTTCAGTCGTAGGTCTTCTCATCTTTTAATCCTGCAGATAGAATGCCTAATATGGTCATTAACCATATAAATTCTCATGCAGATCCATGAAGTATTATCAATAATGACCTCATCCAAAGACAATGCCAAAACCCAGATGACCTCTCCCCGTTTCAAATCATCAATTTCTACTGAGCTATATATCTCGCCCATTCCCAACCACTAAGTATGTATCAATGAGAGAAGATGCAGTGGAAAGTTTGGCACGTGAAGAAAAGATAGAAATTTCATTTGATCCGGATAACTGGCCATAGGACGACCTTTACAAGATGTGAATTGGCGTTGCTCTCAATTGTATCGTCTTTGGATAACAAACTTCTTTTCCATCAAGCCTTTTCAAATTGAGATATGATGGTTCCTCCACTTGCCTCAAGTTTCTTCTTACTTATTAAATATTTTTTGTATTCTCCACACATTGGTTATGTCGATATTCCTCCAAAGATTTAATTCAACAACAGATTATTTCAATAGCTTACACTTCTTTTTCATAAATCTTTTCCCACATGCTTTTGTATTGTATCTAGCTTCATCTCAAATTTCACTACCTTGCAACTTTTCCAACTACACTTCAGGATATTTAACTTCTCCTAAATCCTCATTTGTAGTTAGGGATTTTAACAGAAGGTCCGCCTTGATTGGGATTGCGTACAAAGGCGTTGAATCACTACACATCAGGTGGGATCCCATGGTGTTGCAATGTTTCTGTTTTCAGTGCCAACTAAAATATGGTCCAATTCAAAGGTCCCCCTAATTTGTTAGAAATAATTTAAATTTTAAAAACCCCTTGGTGCCACCGTAGCACCCTCACATTTCATGGAGTTCCACCATTAAAACCTTTATATAATAGACTAATTGTATCTTATTAAGAACAGGGGAAAACAACCACAAGGTCGCTTGACACAGCAGAGCGCCTGTTTCCGCGCCTTATGTCTTGTGACAGCGTAAGAACAAGGTGTGAAGGCTTCGTATCCGATAATTAGAGACAAAGGAAGGAACATTGATACAAGTACGTCTTATCAGCAGACATTGGGCAAGCCTACCGTACACACAAGCTTTCTATGTAAATGCACCAAGTTTTCATGAATGCCGATTTGTGTTAGGGATGCAAAAAGTCACCGTGACTCCTCCATTCCCTCGCCTATAATGCTCTAAAGGGGCATGGGGTATACACAAACACACTTCATGTACAAATCATAAAGGAGTTTTGCTTCTGCGTAATGTAGATTGATTCGTAGCTTTATCAAGTCATTTCATAGCCTTCAACTTGCCAGTCTCCGGCAAATATTCGCATCAATCACTGGGACTATGCTTTCTATATTATAGGTTTTCCTCGCATCTTGGAATAACCATCAATATGGCCTGTAAGTTCATGGCTTCACTCTTGGGATTTCTTTTACCTGCATGCGCCTCAATACATGGCATACACTAATACCAAAGGTAACTTTTTGAGCAATGAACATCATACGTTCATTCAAGCATCTATGCTATAAGGCTTAAACAATTTTGCTATAAATTTGGGTTCTCTAACTTTTGGGATATATGCATTTAGGGTGAGTTTATTTAATGTGTTTTCTAACTAGGGATCATCTTCTGGCAGAATAAATACATGCAGAACACATTACCACCGGACAATACTGCTCTAGAAAGCACACTGATCAAGTTGGGCCTCTCGAGAGCATAATGTAAGTTTCTAAACAAATCCTAGTTATAGTTACGTACTATATTGTTAATGTCCGTAGTGTACCGTTTTATGTTTCGAAGATTAAGACTTGCACTAGGTATATCGTAATATTTTGGCAAAGTCTTTTCGACTTAGTTATGAAGAAATCATGAAATTAGGTAAAATTTTGTTGTTAGTATGTGACATGGCATCCGTCGCTTTGAATTTGAGACAAGTAGTGCCCCTGCTAAGACGAATTGTAATTAATTATGCTTCTATTACTGAAGGATACTTGTTCTAAATTCATATCCCTAATGTTTTGGTACACAAGCACCCAGGAAATGGCATAGAAATTACTGACAAGGCTCTGGGGAGAGAGCATTGGATGTAGCTAGAGAAAGCAAAGCACATTGCAAACGAACGTAGTGAACCAAGATTGTGCTGATCCTATATGTTACCGATAGAGACTTGGCCTCTAAGACCTGTAGGGATTGCAAATGATCAAGATGAGTTGTTGTTGTCAAAGCGTCTGAACCATACATTCACAAAAAATGAACAAAAGCATGACCGCAACGATAATAAGTTATTTGCAAAAAGTATAAATAACTCCTCACGTACATATGAGAAACCTGAAGCTAATGCTGATTATGACCTAAAACACACAACTTGGCAACTACACTCACTTTCCACGTTAAGAATGATATTGGAACTTCTTGGTCCGTGTCCGTGTCCAGGTCGTGGTCCAAGACGTGAATGGAAGATTAGTTTTCCATCATTACCTACCTATTGTTATGGCGTATGCTCAAGAATGAGATGGGAGAACTATATTTATATACATAAATGACTACTTATGAGAAGTATATATATGTGTAAATGCTATCTGAGCTCTAAGCAAGAAGACCGGGGAGTTTGTTGTACACATTCCTAAGAGACAAATATTCTATTGAATTTACTTACATAGTCATGCATCAGCTAGAGGTGCAAACAAGAGCAACGATGATATTAACATTAGATTCATTATTGATATCATACCCACTAACTCAATCTGCTATGAGTTGAGAAAACTGCCAAAGATAATTAATATTTTTCCTTTAGCATTTTCCACAGACCATTTGATTACGTGATGATTACTTCATCGTGTTCCGTATTTTGATCCATCCATCATCTTTTAACACCTAATTTTACGCATTGCCTCTGGACAAATTTTTGTGCTTGTTGTTCGATTAACTAGCCTTATCAAGGCACCTCGCTTTTACAAAACTAGCCCGCATCTCAATAAAAATTTTATTGTAAACCTGCTCGTAGAAAAGGTTACGTAAAATAATGTCAAACCTTGTATGTCTAGGTAGATAGAGTAAAATTGTAATTTTTTGACGTACATCTTCTCGGCATATCTCTCAGCATATTTGTACAAATTTTATTGTAATTTATTCATGTACATCTTCGTAGCATGTCTCTCATATTTGTACAAGCTTTTTTTTTCATGATAGAATATGAATTTTGATGTTTTTATCTACCAAAGGTTTATTATTTATTCACCTTGCTTTCAATTCCATTGATTATGAACACTAAATAAATTAATCGCATTCATTTCCGAGATTCATAAATAACTTACCACACCCACTCATAGAAAATCATCTATGCTCATAGGTTATTTATTCGATAAAGAAGGTGAGATTTTTCTCTCCAAGACTATGTTGTGACATTGATTGTCCAATCCTTCAAAAATGCCGATCAAGAAAGTGTAAAATCGTACAAAAACATTTTGTATTAGGGTAAGCTTCATAAATTTAACAAAGAAGGATCTCCGTCCGGGTCACCGTACTCGAATCCGATTCATCGAATCCCCGTATCCCCGTATCCTGTATCAAGTGACTGCTTAGGTGGAAACCCATAAAAGGAGAAAACCATGAAATTTTTTGTTGTGATATGTGCCGAAGCACCGATTCTTTTACATCAATTTTGTAGGCTTCAACCTCTTTTTTTGCAAACTACAACTTCTAGCACTCACTCCCACTTTCACAAAGCCTGAACCCGTTCCTTTTCAGGTTACTACCCTAAAGGGGACAACAATCCCTAATTCAAGTAAAAAATTTATTTGGTCAAGCCACCTAGTCTTTGACCAATTTTTCTCTTTGACCTCCGTTTTGTACCGTCTCCGTGCCTTTACATTTATATCTCTCTCTACCCTTTTCCTCAATTTTGTTTTAGTTCTACCCTCTTCCTCTTTCTCTCTTTTCCGCACCAATTCATAAACTAGGTCCCACAAAAATTCAATTCACCAAACAAAACATTCGAATATTCATCTTTATATAACTTTTACCCTTGCATTCCAACGCAGTGATTTGAATCTGAAAATGTGGTCCACCCATTCGTTTCACATTTTTCCAAAATTTAAGGATCAAGACAAAAAAAATGGACCTAAATATTCAAAAATAGAGTAACATAAGCCAACTCAAATGAAAGTTATGCCCCATAAAAGTTACAAGCGTATACACCCGCAACTATATTCAAAGATGAAGTCCATAACATGGCCGTTGTTCTCCCCCGCCCTGCCAACTCAATTCCTCCGATGAGTCTTGTTTGATTTGGTCCGAGATCGCCATCTTCCTCACCCGTCTGTTTCTTCCATTGCATTAGCTTGTTTTTTCTTTTCCGTCTATAATATGGTCCAAACTTGATTCGATTGAAGTTCCTCACCTAATTCTTTCCTCCCAATAGCTCGGTATTTTATGATAGCTCTACTATATATTATCTCGTAATTGTGAGAGTTCTAAAAGATAAATTTTGGTGATCAAATACAAAGCTTCAACTAAGCCTAGACTCTACCCACCAAGATAATATGGATCTTTTCTTTAAGAATGTTCAATATTGTGATGAAATGTTTCATACAAAGTATCTTCCTCGTTCCAATTAACCAAATTAGATTATTTCGCTAAGCTATTTGGGTACTGGAAGAAGAAACAAAGCACTTCCAAGTTTAGATGCAAAACTCGTATTTATCACCTAAATTGATCACAGTTCACCAGAGTTATTATTAAACAAGACTCCTCCAGTGAATCAATATTATGCAAATGAGGAAGATTTTTACAAGACGAACAAATGTTTTTAGATAAACACCGAACAGTCTTCACAGAAATTTCTCTTAGATTTTGTCATATGTTGTAATGGGGTGAATTTTCCCGAGATGACAAAAGAGATACCTAGCATTTTAGTCCTGTGCAATTTTAAAGCTAATAAACCAGCCTTAATTGGTGCATTCAAACCGGGTGGCCCTCGGCCCACGTTTTCCAATGAAGGATCTCTTTTCTTATTTGATCTTCAGTCATGTATGTATTCAAACTGTTGGTACTAGCACTTAGAGCTGGAAGTATACCTTCTCAACCTCTGGTAAATAAAATGTGAGAGCTCCATGTTCTCAGTATGAATGATAGATGAGAGCTCCTGTATACAAATAATTACCAAATTACATGCCAATACTGTGCCTTCATCACTGGCTGGTTAAGGTGTTTAAAAACAGGTTCTAGATGATGCTAACTTCCAGAATGGATAGGAAAGATACATTCAAAAGACACAATTTTTTGCACATGGCACAATTATTGCAACTTTGAAAAAATCTCAGACAATTAATGTAACAATTCATGGAGGACTTCAAAAGTTTCTCCATCAAGCTTAAGGTAAGGGATGCTACAAATACCCTCCACATCAAGTTCATTTATAGTGTGCTTCCTCACATTAGAACAAAACTAGAACTCTTTTCCATGTCTCCTCATTGGATCATGCCTTCCAACCAGCTTCCAAAATCGAAGCCAAGGCTAATCAAACCACCATTTGTTCTTCCCCAGAGATAGCCAGTTCCACTGGCCAAGTGAAGCAAATCTACTGCTCTTATGATTGAAAATTGGGCGTTCAGATGAATACCATTCCTTGCATGTGAAAAGGGCCAAGGCTCTCTTTCCTGAACTGCAATGGATAACTGAATAACTTAGTCCATGAAACAGCTAGAGGAACCCAAGTTTTATTATATCTATTCCTCGAACCCTATGTTGGTCCTCCTAGCCCAGCATGGTCTCGAGGAAGAATCTCTCCACTTAGACATTCTAAATCAAGCTAAAACATGGACAACTCATCATGGTCAGTGGCAATCATAAGAAAATGATTTCTCAGAAATTGGTCAGCTAACTCCAGCTCATTACCGCACTACATCCACATTAATATCATCTTGGATGAGTAAAAGAAAGCAAGTTCATCCACACATATCATGCAAGTGTTTTCACTTTTCCTATTGGACCTTTCATTGACACAGTTGATTGTGATATTACGACACTGGATTTTTCAATTTTGTCACATGCTCCATGCAAATCATACCAGTTACACAGAAGGGCACAGTGTGATAGGTTTTCAAAAACTGTAAACTTCACTGGAATGGTAAAAGCTACCAAATAGCATCCTCCTCCTCAACCAAGTTGGAGGGCTATCAAGCAAATCAACCTTCACAAGTTGAGAACTCTATTGGGATCGGTTCTGCACAATAAATACTCCTTTAACATCAATGCTGACATCACCAACACTTCAAATGATGTTAGGCTTTTATTGCAGTCCTGCTTTGTAGTTCTAGTGGTCCTTGAATGAGTTACAGAATTTATACTCTTTTTATAATTGGCATGGTAAAGCTGATAGTGTACTTTCTCTGCAGCTGGCTCTCTACACGATGAGAACATGGGTGAACAAAGTTTTGGAAAATGTGAATTCATTAGTTGGGAAATCGGCTTCACCTGATTATTTGCAGAAATTGACATATCTTTGTTGGAATCATCACCAAGCCATACAACATACTGATACAGTGAAAGCTTACACATTTGGTTCTCATTATTTTGTGGAGGTAGACATTGTGCTGCCCAGTGATATGCCTTTAAAAGAGGCTCATGATGTTGGAGTAACGCTTCAGGAAAAACTAGAATCTCTTCCTGACATTAAAAGGGCTTATGTACATTTAGACTATGAATATAATCACAAACCTAAGCATGGAAAAAGTTACTCCTAGCTTTGCACTTTTAAGTGTCATATTTTTATTATAGAAACCACTTAATCCTTTCAAGTTTCGTAATGTATATAAAGCTCATTTCTATATAGACAAGAAATTTGAACTATTTTCGTCATGTTTGCATTGATGTTAAAGGAAATATCGAGATCCAAATTATTTATGCAAGGAACAGTCTAGCATATGTTGACTATAAAACTTGGCATCATAGATTCTCCTTGCAGATAAGTTTGAAATTTATTTAAAGATTTACAGATTCGTCATTTATGAAAGAAAATTTCTTTCTGATGCCTTTGTGACTCTTATCATCATAAAGGAGGCTGCAGACACATTGTGACTGATAACAGTTTCTGAACCTATTTCAACTGTTGTGAAACTCTTGCCTTAAATCTGACCTCTGCGGTCGAAGAAGTGGTGCAATTTAGATTTACATATTTAATAGTAGAATTAATATGATGAAAATTATATGGGGCGAAGTAAGTTCGAGTAAGAATAGTTTGGTGAAAATTCTGCAGGTCACTGTCTGTAAAAATATTTACATTAAAAGGCTAAAGGGTAGATAGAATTGTCTAAAATGGATGGAGTGAATTTGAGTTCTTTAGGCATTAACAATTCTAGTAAAGCTGTTTGTGATAACAATTCTGGTATAATTCTATCTTGCAATTGCTAGTCAACGATTTTAATGAAGTAGTGGAAATCAGTGTAAACAACAAGAAGGGAAATGGATGCGAAAACTTCCGAAATCAAGCCCACATTGCTCCAGAGGATTATATTCAACCGGGTTGGACAGGGTAGCACAATAAACCTAGGAATTACATTGAACTTCGTAGTTTTGGGAAGCGATATATCATCTAACAAGTGAGCTTAATTATCAGAGATATTCACCAAAATCCAGAAAGCAGACAGAAGCTGAAAACGGGGCAGAACAAACCTGAATGGTTGCAATCCAAATATGGCAAAAAATAAAAGAATTAGTTGAAAATTTTGGTAGAGGAAGATGAATCCCTCCATGTTCACGAGTCCTTCCCTCTGCTATGCTTTTGGATCACTACATAGGAGCGTCAAACAACACTGAACGGACCAGAGACGGACCAGAGAGGGTCGGCTCGCTCAGCCAGCAAGAAGATCGGTGTCCAGCGGCCAGCCACCTCTCCTAACCATTGAAAAAATTGGGGCGAATCATTGTAACTCCTCATTTGGACCCTGTAAATCCAGGCGAATGCCATGGAAATTTGCTCCATAAGAAAAAAATCGGGGCGAATTTCATTTTTCCAGTGTTATGCGCCCTTTTTTTGGTGGGCTAATACTTAATAATTAATTATTTTTAAAATATTTATTGGGCTAACTTTATTAAACTATAGAAAATGGGTTTTATGTAAAAAATTCGCCCTATTAAAATTGAAAATCCCTTAAAATTCACCTTTGGGCTAAAATTCGCCCCTAAATTTTTCCCTGGAGTCTTCTAGGTTGACTAAAGACAAGGATGGTGGCATAAGTCATATCCATCTGCATAGTACCTTGTAACCTAGTGCCCCATGACCTTGAAAGAATCATGCCATATTTGGGGGGTATATCAGCCATTACAATGTCCATCACTAAGTTCTTGGCTAGAATTTGGGCTAAGTTAACACATAGATCTTTAATTAGGCCTAGGCATCTCACCCTACTTGAATCAAAGGAATATAAATATTTGTAGGGTCTAGTTACCTCTAAGCCTAATCTTTCCATTACTACCTTGGGCATGAGGTTGTGTGATGCTCCAGAATCAAGCATGGCATTATGCAAAATATTATCATGGATGTTCAAACTGATGTAAAATGGAGGGGTAGTTCCTTCTTGAAATTTTCCTTCAATTTTTGGTCCAAATATGAGCTTTGGGGTATCATCATTTAAGTTAACTGTGTCATGGACATCTTCTATGTTCAAAGCTTTCAAAATTTAACCTCTATATACATTTTGAGTGACTAACTAAGTAAGTGGGACAAAGATTTTGATTTTGTATATTTCATTCTTTAGGATAAAAGGAATCTGGTTTTTCAAAATGTTTGATTCAGCCTTGTTAGTCACTCCTTGTTCAGCAAAATCAGCTTGCTGATTTCTAGTATTCACAGCAGTTAAAATGGTTTTTTCAGGAGTATTAGTTGATATTCTAGTTCTGCTGGGGTTAACACTCTATTTTTCATTGGCTTGGGTGTTTTTCCCTTTGTTTGGATTAGAATTTATAGCCACTGTTTTATGAATTTCTGTTGTCTTTTTGGAAACATTTTCAGGGCTGTTTTTGGCAGTTTTGTCAGAGGTTTTGTTCTTGGGAGTCTCTTGATCCTTTTTACTTATTAGGTCATATTTTTTAGGTGATCCTATGATGGAATTTTCAGAGTCTTGTTCATAATAATCAGTCTCTGTTATTATGTCATCATAAGGTGTATATAGACCTTGTTTTCTTTCATGGAGGAAAACAGAATCCTCATTGCTTACTCCCAACATGTTTATGTTGTCATCCTCTGTTTTTTCATTGATTTCTTCATCCTCATTCACATATTTTTCTTGGAAATGAGGTCTGATCTTTTGATCATCATCTCTTTGTTTGTTTTGAGGTTGATATCTCCTAAAGTTTTGATTCTGATTTAGAGATTGATTTCTGTTCTAGGAAGCCGATTGATTTTCTCTAGATTGTGCTCTCTCAAGTATGCTCATCTTCTTCATCATTTCCTCCATCATTCTCTCCATTTTTGAACTAGATGTGGAAGGTGCAGTTTCCTCCCTAAATGATAATTTCTTTTCATTCCTCATCCTAGCTCTTTTCTCAATCAGATTAACTTCTACAGCAAGAACTCCCTTCCGCATGTCTTCCAAATTCAAGGGATCTCTTTCTCTTAGCTGATATGCCATTTCAGGATCAAATCCTTTAGGAAATTTGGCTAAAGTTGAGCCTTGTGGAGGTTTCAAATCTGGGGGTAGTGCATTATAAACACTATTGAATCTAGTGCAATAATATTGAACACTTTCCCCGGTGTTTCTTTTTAGGTTGTTGTAATTTGACAGTATTTGGAGAAGGTCTTTTCTGACTTCCCATTTGTTTAGGAATGAATGATGGAGAGCTTGGAGGTCATTAATACTATTAGGAGTTAAGATTTTGAACCATTTTCTTGCTTCTCCCCCTAAAATTTGAGCAAACAATCTGAGTTTGACAGTTTCATCATCTATCTCATTTCTATCAAAATAGTCATTCATCTTGTCCACATGTTGTGAAGCAGTAGTATCACAATTGGAATCATATAATGGAATCTTGAACTGATACTCTTGTGGTAGATTGACTAAAGGTAAAGGAAGGAATAGGGGAGCATACCATGTTGCCATGATAGGAGGTTGTGGAAAAAATGGGGGGTTTACAGGTGGAGGATGTAAGATAAGAGGGGGTTGATGGAATGGAGTAGTTTTAACAGTGGGAGTATGGATGACAATAGTGGATGGACCAGCAAGAGACTGTTGAGCAGATCTAGGATGAGAGAAACCAAAATTATGAATGAAATGAAGATCAGGTGGAGTAGTTTCTCTACTACCAGGATGTTCAACACTATGAAAGGGTGAGTGTGGAGACTCGAAGTCTATCTGATCTATAGTTCTGAATGGGTTTCTTAAGTCAACTTGTGTATTTTGCAGAGCTAAGAGATTTTCGGGAACATAATTAGCTCTATGGGCTGGTTCAACAACAGTGGAAGTTTTAGGCTTAGGAGACTTCCTAAGGATACTTTCTGGATTATCAACTGTCTCAGGAGGATTTGGGTCAGGATAAGCTCTAGTATGAATTCTTTTAGAAGCCAATATGTGGTGTTTTCAGACCCAATGATAAGAAAATTTCAACCAAGTATGACAATCTTTAAAAGGCTAATTGATATTTAGCAAGAAAACTTAAACCTCAGAGTTTCCTTGACTGAGTTTGTATGATGTTATGATAGAATGGGTTTCCCAGTGGAGTCTTTGGTCAATTCAGAATTGTGGAGTCACCAGGTGAATTTTCTAGCACTGGAAGGAAAAATGTTTTATGGTCCACCACCAATAGTTTATCTGAATACCAATCTGAAATGTTCTGGGTTTTTCTGAGTTTTTTACAGTCCTATGGTTGTGAGAGTGTCCTATATCTGTTTCAACACTTAGCTACGGTGATGAGACAAACAAAGTCTCCTCTGTGGCTCACTAGATGATTTCTTCAAGGTTCGATAAGGGTTTGTTAGAATCCTAAGGTTTACTTAGATTGCCACTTATTCAGACCAATCCTATCATGGTCACCAGTATGCTAGTAGTGCTTGAAGAAAGCTTATATTTACTTGAATGAATACTGAGTGTTTTGTTTTAAGGATTTTTACTCATAAATTCCCCAGTATGGTCACCAGTCTATTCGGTCTTCGTAGTTTGCAAGATTGGCAAATACAAACGCTGCAAAGCCTACATCAAAACCACTTTGGAATCTGAGGATCTAGCCATCCTAGATTTAGAGAGGGATATCTCTATGTACGTGCTATCAGAAGATATTTCTTTAGGCTTAAGTATGATTTTAGGCTAGTTATGAAGAACAAGGTTATTTGTTTGTTTTGGTTGGGCAGGATAACATGAAGATGAAGGAAGTCTGTATGAAGGGTGAAGGTGTGAGTAAGTGACATAATGGTTCAGCTGATAAGATAAGCAAGGAACAACATTAACCCATTGGGCTATGGAGTCATAATAGGATTTAATTGCACAAAAAGGTTCAACAGTGGTCCATGGGGCAAGTCATCTATGTCAAAGGATCTCTGTAAGTTGATTTTATGGAATGATACAGTAAGAGTGTTGTGAAGGAAGTAAACACACAATAAAAAAAAAGGACAACCTAACATCAGGTAAGTACTTTTAAACTAGCCTGCTTTTGACATGCACTTAATAGAAAGACACAAAGTAACCTAAGATCAGGTAAGTACTTTTGAACTAGCCTTCTTTTGATATACTTTCAAGATAAAACATTAAAAAACAAAGAATAGCTTAAGATCAAGTAAATACTTTTAACTTAGCCTGATTTCAGCATATTCTCAAAGGAAAACATTCATGATAAACATATATCAGGTAAGTACTTTTAAACTAGCCTGCTTTCAACATACTCTTAAGGGAACTTTTCAAAGCCACTGTTGGAGATAAACTGGAGGACAAGGCTAACCATAAACTTCTCTAGCTCAAATTTAATAAGCAGACTTTTCAAGAACATTCAAAGACAACATCTCAAGTTGTACTCAGGAAACATGGGCTTACCAACACTTCACTGGCTATACTCTATTGAACTATCCTCAAATAAACAATTAGAAGAAAACATAAAAGATAAAGATTTATCAGTGAGATTTAGGGTACTTCAGAAGGAAATCCTAATCTATATTTGATGTTCTTTATCAGAGAAAAGTGGACAGAATGAAACCACAATGAAAATAACGATTACAATGAGAATAACATCACCATTGACATAGACCAGGATCCCATAAATCAGCTATTGTATTTGATGTTCAAACCAGTTACAATCTTCAAGTCCAGTGGGTCTTTACAACTTCAAACTTCTCATCTCAGCTTATGTATCTTCAATTCCTAATAGAGCTATAGCATACCTCAACAGCTATTTACATTCAACAAGTATCCAAAGACCAACATGTATACTATATTCTAGAGGAGTATTTATAGAAGAAATGAGGAGGTGGAGTGAAAGAAAGGCCTATCTATTCAATTAATGCAGAGTAAGTGCTTCTCGGCCTTTGAAGGGCCAAATGGAGAAGTTTTTTTAATTTTTTCAACTCTGCTAATTGATTATTACATTAAAGTTCATCAACTTCAGTCACCTTTGTTGACTTTGGGGGTTTTTGGTAGGCTGGTAATTAATCCTAAGCTTGTCCTTAGAAATATCTCTGACTGTGTAATTAATATGCATTACTTTTGAGGAGATTAGCCTGTAGGTGGATGTTTTGAGGAGTAATAGCCTCCATGATGTGGCATTCAGAGGCTCTTCTACTAATCTATCTGCTTTTGTGGCTTTAAAACATTATTATAACCGTGATTCTGCTTTATGCCTTGATTAATCATCCTCGACGCTTTTGAATCTTTCGTGCTGAATGTATTCACCTTAAAACCATTTTAACCTTAAAACCATGGATTTAAACTTTTAACCCTTTAATCTGATGTGTCGACCTTTTGACTTTGACTGTTCGCTGGCTTTTGCTTTATTCTACTGTTTTAGTCTTTAAACATTGATCTGCCTGACTGTTTTAGCCTTTAAACAATCCCTTTCCTTTGCTTCTTGGCCTTCTTCGAGGGATTACGCTTTTTTTGCGTTCAATATTCATGTGTTCACCCTTTATCCTTGAGAATATGATTGGCTTCTTCTTAGTCCTTTGTATCAATATTTAAACTATGTTTTAATTTTGAGACAGCAAGATTAAGACTTTAATCGTTGCACTTTGCGCTTTAACCCTTCATGTTTAAATCTTGATACTCTTCACTGAGCTTCATTGACTGACTTTTAACTTTGTTTGCAGGGTTAAGCTATGTTAATCTTTAAGATTCTCGTTTTAAACCCTCACCCTATGTATAAACCTTTAAATTGTAAGATTATGCCCTTAATCTGCAGTGTTTTAGCTTGATAGATGGCAATCTTCGGCCGCACTATTGAACTCTTAGTTAAACTGAGAGGGGGGGGGGGTGAATCAGTTTAACACATTCATAATATTTTAAACCTTTTATTAAACCTCATTTACACCTTCATTTCATGTCCAACTTAATATGTGGGTAATCTTAGAATGTGAACAGCAAGTATTAATATAATATAACAGCAAACTTAATATGAGAGCATCAGGTATTAAGCAGATGATATAAAGCAGATCAACACATAAACATCATGCACAAAGACACCAGATATAAGTGGAAACCCATAAAGGGAGAAAACCACATCTTATTATTGTTGTGATGCAAAGGCAAGCTCCAACTCCCTCTCACCAATATTTTTCGTTGTGCACCAACCCACAGGAGGCTCCTACCTCAATTCTCGCAAGCTACAACTTGCAAGGAAGCACCAACTCCTTCAATTTTCTGTGCACCAACCCACAGGAGGCTCCAACCTCAATCAGCTACAATCGATGGGGCCTTTCAAGCCGCAACTTGACACGCAAGCTCCAACTTCTCAAATTTTCAAACCGAATGTTTGTCGATTTACCTCGTATATCACCTTTGTTCTAGTAGCTTTCGTTCTTCTTTTCTTAATCTTCTCTGCCTTACACTTCTATACTCTACCTTCTCTATATTTTCTGCAGGCACCAACCTACAGGAGGC
Source organism: Pinus albicaulis (assembly GCA_034641835.2). Taxonomy (NCBI): domain Eukaryota; kingdom Viridiplantae; phylum Streptophyta; class Pinopsida; order Pinales; family Pinaceae; genus Pinus; species Pinus albicaulis. The sequence goes on from CM076578.1 coordinate 1,914,306,080, forward strand.
TCCAACCTCAGTCAGCTACAACTGACAGCTTTCAAGCTGCAACTTGATACGGAAGCTCCAACTTCCTCAAATTTTCAAACTGAATGTTTGTTGATTTACCTCAGATATCAGCTTTGTTCTGTAGCTTCTCTTTCTGCTCTTCTTTTCTTAATCTTCTCTGCCTTACACTTCTATACTCTACCTTCTCTATATTTTCTCTCTCCCTTTTTTCTTTTTTTTTGTGCATATCAATGTGATATTATATATAGAGTTCCTCACATGACTGTTTGTATTTCATAAAGAATTTGGAGTGAACAGTCATGACTCTTTGGCTTCTGTCTTCTTATTCCTTTATCCAAATCATTTTTCAAATTACTACAATATGTACAAATTTCCATGCTACAGTGGGATTTTGTCTTTTCCTTAGGATACTTTCCTTTGCATCACAAACAATATAAACAAAAATATTTACATTTTCAGTTATGCATTTCAATACCACTCAACTCCTTTTCTGAACCTGGGCTTTACTGGGTTTGTCTCTTCTGCTACTGTTGAGTGGCTATTCTGTATATCTTGGTTCACCTCTGGGTTTATTTATCTGTTCACTGTACTTGTGTGCATCACCATCTTTGTTCTTGGGCTACCTGTCTATGTTCTCTGTTCATACATGAGTTTAAGTATAATTGCTTGAAGCTCACTTTACAATTTCAATTCATTTTTCTTTTGTATGATATTTCTGCCGATGTCTCTAGTTCTTTCGTTCTTGCAGGCTTTTATAATAAACTCAATCTTATGACTTTAGCACAGTGTATAAATGTATATTGTCCTTTGGCTCCGGGCCCACGATGCATTGCACCCTGCCTTTATATATATTGTGCACCGTATATATATATATGGTTTGGGCTTTTGCATATAAGGCACATAATAATTTGGCTATTAAAACCATATTAATTGACCTTCAGCCTGTACATATATTGACCCACGTTCTATATTACGGTGTTCTTTAATATTGGAACCATTACAACGGAGTCCAATCAATAATCGGGCAATCTTTTATAGATTTGAAACCTTAGTCTTCCACCTTATTTTAATAACCCGGCAAACCTTAATAAACATTATTAATATTTTCCATCGGACCTTGTACTACAGTTAATAAACCAAATTCATTTCATATATCTCCGCCCCGGGCCCACAATACAATCAACCGCACGCACCATACCTTAGTTAACCTCCGGGCTCTTTCATTAAACTTCGGCCAAGTCCAGCGAGCGATCACCGTTAGATGTCGAGCCTCCAGATCAACGGTCTATATCAATATCGCTCGGCGTCTTCAGTCGATGTATAACGTGCGATGGCACACTTTAAACGGCGGTTTTCCAATTTCGTTCAGGGACGCGTGTCACCAATCCTATGGAATCGCTGCCCAACCAAAGATTACCGCTTACTCACCTAAAACAGTGCGATGAAACCCAAGAAACTGCTTTTACTGTTCCTCCAAACCACGTTCACTGTTCATCTGGTCACAGTTCCACTTCTCCACTCCAGGTTCCGTTCAGCTTCTGCTCCAAGGTTTCGTTCAACACTTCAACGTTTTATTGTAATACAACCTTTGTTAATATTGTGGCTTTATCTCTGTTCCACTAATTTCTGTTTCCGCCCTTTTCAAAAGAACTGTCTTCCTCTGTGTTAACTGTACATGCTCACGGTTCCGTCCTCGCCTTGTTCCGCTCCAACCTTTAGTGTACCTTCGAGTGGGGGAGCTGATTCTCGGAATTTATTTATATATATATATAAAACGCCCAGCTTGGTAAAGATTCTCGGAATTTATGTGCCTCTGCTGTGCTAACGTCTCTGCCTCTGCCTCCACGACTCTGCCTCTGCCTTTACTGTTGTGATAATGGCTCTGCCTCTGTATTCGCTGCCTCTATATTACACTCCCTCAGGCCCTTTCAACTTCACTGCTCTGTCTCTAATTCCTCTGTAGCTTCTGCTTCAATTCCTCTGTTTCTTCTGCTGCCTCTGCTACCTCTCTGTCTCTTTTGCCTTATGGATAGTTTAGGTGTTGCTCTTGTCTTCACATTTGCCATCAATGCCAACATTTCCAACAGTCTCCCCCTTTGGCATTGATGGCAATACACTTTCTCTGTTTGTCTGTTCTTCCTCTTGTTCCTTACTCTTCCTCCCCCTTTGACATCAATGGCAAGGGGTTCGAATTCTTAGTGAAGGTTTTATTATTTGATGTTGTGTATTTATCCTTTTGATGCTGAGATACACATCGGTTTCACTATTCTTCCATGTTCAGTTTACTTCGGGTTCACCACTCTTCTGCTGCACCACTGACCCTTTTGCATTTTTATTGATTCTTTTATACTGAATGTTTTATTGCCATAATCCCTTTGATCCTGAGGACCTGTTTTCATTCTTCCCTTGCTGGTTGATCTCCCCCTGAGAATGATTTTTTCTTTTCTGTTCTCCCCCTGAAACTGTGCTTTCTTTTCATATCAGAGAGTAGCATCTACATATACTACCCCTAGTCTGTCTCTAAAATATACAAATGGCTCTCTGGCAAGCGGTTTGGTAAATATATTAGTTGTCTGTTCTTTTGTTGGCACATACTCCAGCTTTACTATCTTTTGAGCCACTTGTTCTCGGAGAAAATGATACTTGATTGGGATATGCTTTGTTTTTTAGTGAAGCACAGGATTTTTTGATATACTTATAGCACTTGTATTATCAAATTTGATTGAGATAGGTTCATTAATTCTTACCTTCATGTCTTGAAGAGTCTGCTTCATCCACATGACTTGTGTACAACATGCTGCTGCTGCTATATATTCTGCTTCAGCTGTGGACAGGGAGATAGATGTTTGTTTCTTGCTTAACCATGCCACTAGACTTTCTCCTAGATAGAAAGCACCTCCACTTGTGTTTTTCCTGTCATCCACACAGCTGGCCCAATTTGCATCTGTGTATGTTGTTAAAGTGAAGCTTTTTCCTTTAGGATACCAAAGTCCATATTGTATTTTTCCTTGTAGATATCTAAATATTCTTTTGACTGCCAGAAGATGGTTTTGTTTAGGTGCTGCTTGATATCTAGCCACTATTCCTACTGCTAGCATGATGTCTGGTCTTGATGCTGTCAGATACAACAGACTTCCTATCATAGATCTGTAGAGTTTTTGATCTATATCTGCAGACCCATCATCAGCACACAACTTGCATCCCGTGATCATGGGAGTTGACACAGGTTTACAGTCCTCCTTTTTGAACTTTTTCAACATTTATTTTAAGTACTTTTCTTGTGAGATGAATGTGCCTGTGTTCTTTTGCTGAATTTGAAGTCCTAAGTAGAAACTGAGCTCTCCAATCATGGACATTTCAAACTCTGATTTCATCTCTTCTGCAAATCCTTTTGCTAGTTCATCTCTGTTGCTTCCAAACATAATGTCATCAACATATACAAAAACAATCAGGAGTTCATTTTCATGGGATTTTATGTACAGATTGCTGTCTACTCCACCTCTCTTAAAGCCTTGATTTTGCAAATATTTATCCAGTCTTGAGTACCAAGCATGAGGAGCCTGTTTCAGTCCATATAGGGCCTTCTTCAGTCTGCACACATAATATTCTTTTTCTGTCAATGAGAAGCCTTCTGGTTGTTCCAAGTAGACTTATTCTTCTAAGTCTCCATTCAGAAATGCAGATTTTACATCCATTTGATATACCTTGAAATTCTGGTAGTATGCAAATGCCAGGAACATTCTGATAGCTTCCATTCTGGCTACAGGGGAAAATGTTTCATCATAATCAAGTCCTTCGACTTGTGAATATCCTTTTTAGACCAGCCTGGCTTTATTCCTGATTACTTGTCCTTGCTCATTCATTTTGTTTTTGAATACCCATTTTGAACCAATGATATTTTTCTCAATTGGTCTAGAACTAGTTCCCAGGTATTTTTCTTTTCAATTTGGTCCAATTCCTCATTCATTGCTTTTACCCAAGACTTGTCCTTGCTGGCTTCTTCAAATTTCTTTGGCTCTATTTGTGACAGCATGGCTATGTATACTTCTTCAGTTTTTTCTGTTAGTTGCCTTCTTGTCTAGACCCCTGCATTCTTATCTCCTATGATTTGATCTTTGGGATGATTCTTCTGAGTGTATCTTGAGGAGGCTTTCGAGCTCAGCCCTTCATCTTCTGTAGTCTTGCTTGTTTCATCATCATTCTGGTCTTCTTCTTCATGGTTATCTGATGGACTGCGGCAATCAGTATCTCTTGTATTGTTTGGAAGTTCTTAATCAAATCTCACATCAATGCTTTCTACTATTTTCCGAAGAGTCTTGTTGTAGCACCTGTACCGTTTGATTTTGGATGCATATCCTAGAAATATTCCTTCATCTGCTCTTGCATCAAATTTTCCAAGATTTTCATCATTATTCTTTATGTAACACTTGCTACCAAAGATTCTGAAATGTTTGATTGAAGCTGGCTTTCCATGCCACAGTTCGTAGGGAGTCTTGTCACTGCTTGGCCTTAAGTGAGCTTTATTAAGGATATGTACTTCTGTGTGCACTGCTTCTGCCCAGAAGGTTTGAGAAATATTATTCTCTTGCATCATGGCTCTGGAAATTTGTTGAACAGATCTGTTTTGTCTTTCTGCTACTCCATTCTGCTGAGGTGTTCCTGCAATAGTGAATTGTTGTTTTATGCCATGTTCATTGCATAGGTCAGCAAAGTCATAATCAGTGAATTCACCTCCTTTGTCTGATCTGATGCATTTCAGCTTGCATCCTGTCTGATTTTCTACTAATGCCTTAAATATTTTGAATTTTTCCAGAGCTTCTGATTTATTCTTGAGAAAAGAAACCCATGTCATTATGGAGAAATCACCTATTATCAACATGAAGTAGGATTCTCCACTTGGTGTTTTAGTTCTTGCAGGTCCACACAGATCCATGTGCACAAGCTGGAGTGGTCTTCTTGTTGACAACTCCTCTTTGGCCTTAAAGGATGTGCGGGTCTGTTTACCCAATTGACAAGATTTGCATATGGTATTAGAAGGCCTCTTTATTTCTGGCATGTCTCTGACTGCTTTCTTTTTGCTCAGTCTGATGATATGATCGAAGCTGAGATGTCCCAATATCCTATGCCATAACCATGACTCCTCAAGTTTGCTAAGATGGCATGCTTCATCTTCCTCTTTCACAATGTAAACATTGCTCTCTATTCGAACACCTTTGAGCAGAGTCTTACTGGTGGTGCTTGATCTGACTTCACAGTCTTGTGCTCTAAATAGAACTTCGCAACCTTTGTCACACATCTGACTGACACTCAGTAAATTTGCTTTCAGCCCATCTACAAATAGTATATCTTGGGCCTTTCCTCTGCCATTGTCTATGCTGACTGAGCCTTTTCCCTTGATCTTACCAGATTTGTCATTGCCAAAAGTGACATTGCCAGATTTCTTTTCATCAAGAGTTATAAACTTACTTTTGTCTCCTGTCATGTGTTTAGAGCAGCCACTGTCCAAATACCATTGACTTTTCAGATCTTGAGCAGTTAGAGCCAGGTCACACTTATTCACCTTCTTTATCCACTAGAGGCACCCTTTTGTTTTGTATCTTTTGTGAGGTGATGACCTCCATCTTCTTAGAGGACATTTGGAAAGTATATGTCCAACTTGATTGCATACACAACATTTGATCATAATTTTTGTAGAATTATGAGTATGAACAGAATTTCTTTGATTCATAAACCTTCTTGAGGTGTTAAACGTCAATCTTTGTCCATACTTTCTACACTTAATGATTTTATGACCAAATTCCTTACAATAAAAGCAGTAACCATAGAAGCTATTTTCATACCTGATGTAAGGTTGTCTCTTCCATTTTTTTGCTTGAGGCAGTCTCTTCAATGTTTGCATCTTTTGCTGGTTTGAATTAGTCCTCCTTGCATGACAATATGCAGCAATGTGTCCCAGCTTGTTGCAGACATAACAGGTGGCATTCTTCATTGGAGGAAAGAATCTCCTTTGATGGTTTCCAAATTTTACATATTCAGGGGTCTTAGTATTTATTACATTCTTTGCTACTAGTGGTTTCTTCTGATCTGTGTCTTCCTTATTGCAGATTTCTTCTTTTGTAGGAATTGTTTGAGCTGCTTCATCATTCTTCTTTGCTTTTACACAAATAATTTCTCTCTCAACCTTTTCTTTTCCTTTACTTGATTCTCCTTCATAACCTATTCCAGTCTTTATCATAGAGGATCTTTAAGCAACCATAATTTCATTCAACTTACTAGAGCTTGTTGTTTGAGAAGAGTTTGTACCCACTTTCCTTTGAGCATTTTCTAATTTATTCCTGAGACATACTACTTCTTCTTCCAACTTTTCTTGTTCTTGAGTTTTTTCTTTGATTTGCTTAAGTAACATGTCCTCTATCTTCTTGGATTATTCAAGCTCTATCTTTAGCTGCTTAAGGACTTCTGAATTATGTTCTTCTCATACATAATTGAAAAGAATGTCCTTTTGTTTTCTACATTTCAGTTTGAGTCTATCAATTTCTTCTAGAGCACTTCTTAGCTCCCCCTCAAGGTCGACTTCACCTTCTTCTTCTTCATCTTCTAGCAGGAGACCTTCAAGTTCTTCTATGGCCATCAATTAGAATTCAGAGGTTCTTTATTCACTTGAGGATTCATCTGAATCTTTAGATGTACTGTTGTCTTGTTGAGCATAGAAGGATTTTCTGCTAAACTTCTTTCCTTTCTGCCAGTTCTTTGATCTATTTTTCTCTGACTCTTGACCCTGATTCCTTACTTTCTTGTGAGGACACTTAGAAGCATAGTGTCCCACTCTTCCAAAGTTAAAGCATTTTAAGGGGAGTTTACCTTTGTATTTACCTGAGCCTCTATCCAATTTCTTGATAAACTTTGCCTCTTCTTCATCCGAGCAAGAGCATATGTCTCCCTCTTCTTCTTTCTTCTTTTCTGTTTTAAAGGTTGCTTCCCTCGTACTTGGCTTCTTCCGTGGGAGCCACATTTCATAGGCTGTTAGATTTCCAAGTAGTTGGTTCATGGTCAAGGTCTCCCAATCAGCTGTTTCTTCTATTGCAGACACCTTTGGATTAAACCTGGATGGAAGAGATCTTAGAATCTTTTGCACAATTATACTTTCTGGCATTTTTTCTCCAAGAGCTTTCATATTGTTGATAATTTCTGCATCTTTTAGGAAGAAGCTGGCAATGTCTTCATCATCATTCATTTTTAAGTTTTCAAACTGGGCTCTATAGACTTGAAGTTTGGCAGTCTTTAATTTCTTGTCTCCCTCATGTATGTTTTCAAGAGTATCCCATATTTCTTTGGCAGTGTCTTTGTGCATTACTTTGATGAACTCTGCTTCACACAATCCATTCAGGATGGCATTCATGGCTTTTGCGTTAGTCACAAAATCTTTTTTTGTTTTTTTCTCTGTATCAGTTGCCTTTGGGGCATATCCTAATTCCATAGCAGCCCAGACTTATATTCCTAGAGACATTATGTATGTCCTCATTCTGATTTTCCAGAAAGCATAATTTTCACCAGTGAAGAAAGGGGCTTTATTGGTTGAGCATCCTTCTTTACTAGCCATCTTGGGAACCTAGGATCTCCTTTCAGTTGTTAGACTTGTACAAAGGAACCTGCTCTGATACCAATTGTTGAACTCTTAGTTAAACTGAGAGGGGGGGGGGGTGAATCAGTTTAGCACATTCATAATCTTTTAAAAATTTTATTAAACCTTATTTACACCTTCATTTCATGTCCAACTTAATATGTGAGTAATCTTAGAATGTGAACAACAAGTATTAATATAATATAACAACAGACTTAATATGAGAACAACAGGTATTAAGCAGATGATATAAATCAAATCAACACATAAACATCATGCACAGAGACACCAGATATAAGTGGAAACCCATAAACGGAGAAAACCACATCTTATTATTGTTGTGATGCAAAGGCAAGCTCCAACTCCCTCTCACCACTGTTTTTCTGCAGGCACCAACCTACAGGAGGCTCCAACCTCAGTCAGCTACAACTGACAGCTATCAAGTTGCAACTTGATAGGGAAGCTCCAACTTCCTCAATTTATCAAACTGAATGTTTGCTGATTTACCTCAGATATCAGCTCTGTTCTGTAGCTTCTCTTTCTGCTCTTCTTTTCTTAATCTTCTCTGCCTTACACTTCTATACTCTGCCTTCTCTATATTTTCTCTCTCTAACCTCTCTTGTGCATATCAATGTGATATTATATATAGAGTTCCTCACATGACTGTTTGTATTTCATAAAGAATTTGGAGTGAACAGTCATGACTCTTTGGCTTCTATCTTCTTATTCCTTTATCCAAATCATTTTTAAAATTACTACAATATGTACAAATTTCCATGCTACAGTGGGATTTTGTCTTTTCCTTACGATACTTGCCTTTGCATCACAAACAATATAAACAAAAATATTTACATTTTCAATTATGCATTTCAATACCACTCAACTCCTTTTCTGAACCTGGGCTTTACTGGGTTTGTCTCTTCTGCTACTGTTGAGTGGCTGTTCTATATATCTTGGTTCACCTCTGGGTTTATTTATCTGTTCACTGTACTTGTGTGCATCACCATCTTTGTTCTCGGGCTACCTGTCTACGTTCTTTGTTCATACATGAGTTTAAGTATAATTGCTTGAAGCTCACTTTACAATTTCAATTCATTTTTCTTTTGTATCATATTTCTGCCACTGTCTCTAGTTCTTTCGTTCTTGCAGGCCTTTATAATAAACTCAATCTTATGACTTTAGCACAGTGTATAAATGTATATCGTCCTTTGGTTCCGGGCCCATGATGCATTGCACCCTGCCTTTATATATATTGCGCACCGTATCTATATATATATATATATATATATATATATATATATATGGTTTGGGCTTTTGCATATAAGGCGCATAATACTTTGGCTATTAAAACCATATTAATTGACCTTCTACCTATACATATATTGACCCATGTTCTATATTACGGTGTTCTTTAATATTGGAACCATTACAACGGAGTCTAATCGATAATCGGGCAATCTTTTATATATTTGAAACCTTAGTCTTCCACCTTATTTTAATAACTCGGCAAACCTTAATAAACATTATTAATATTTTCCATCGGACCTTGTACTACAGTTAATAAACTAGATTCATTTCATATATCTCCGCCCCGGGCCCACAATACAACCAAAAGACCAATCAACCGCACGCACCGTACCTTAGTTAACCTCCGGGCTCTTTCATTAAACTTCGGCCAAGTCCAACGAGCGATCACCGTTAGATGTCGAGCCTCCAGATCAACGGTCTATATCAATATCGCTCAGCATCTTCAGTCGATGTATAACGTGCGATGGCGCACTTTAAATGGTGGTTTTCCAATTCACTCAGGGACGCGTGTCAGTTGCTCTATGGAATCGTTGTGAATTCGGGAATACCGCTTGCCGACAGATGGTGGTGCGATGAAACCCAGAAACCGCGATCGTTCCTCCAAAACCACGTTCACTATTCATCCTGGCCGTCAGCCCACTTCTCCACCTGTGTTCCTTTCAACTTTCCTCGCTTCCAAGGTTTCGTTCAACGCCTAACGTTTTATTGTATTACACCCTTTATAATATTGTGGCTTTATCTCTCGTTCCATTGATTAAGCTTCCGCCCTTTTCAAAGAACTATTTCCTCGTTAACCGTACACGCTCACACGGCCCGGCTCGCCTTGTTCCGCTCCAACCTTTAGTGTACCTTCGAGTGGGGGAGCTGTATCTTCGAGTGGGGGAGTTGATTCTCAGAATTTATTTTGCAGGCAGACAGAGTAAACACCCGCCTTGGTAAATATTTCGAATTTATGTCACCGTGCTAAATGTCCCCACCGCCTCCGTGACCCTCGCCTCTCGCCATCGTCAGGACAACGGCTCGCCTCCGCATTCGCCTCCTCGCACACACTCCTTCGGCAGCCCCTAACCCACTCTCCTCGTCTCTAATTCCTCTGTAGCTTCTGCTTCAATTCCTCTGTTTCTTCTGCTGCCTCTGCTACCTCTCTGTCTCTTTTGGCTTATGGATAGTTTAGGTGTTGCTCTTGTCTTCACCTTTGCCATCAATGCCAACATTTCCAACACGCACTCCTTACTGAACTATGAAAAGGCTTTTGGCTTTAAAAACTGTTAATAAACCTACAAAAAGCCACAAATAAGTCATACAAAATCCTGCAGGTTGGAAGAACCGCATTCAATGGTGGGTGGAGGTGGTGGAGCAGTGCAGAGGGGATGAAATGCAGGCGGAAGAGGTTTTACGAAAAAAACCAATGAAAATCCAGTTTAAAACTGTATTTTGGCGTGGAGATGGGTAAAGCGGTTTTGAAATACCGCCTGTGGTTTTCACGCGGCCCTCGAGCGGTAAGTGGTTTTGCCCGGAGGGAACGCGATCCAATTAGAATGCGCCACGCATCCTCCATAAACCATTCTTTTCACGCAGTTAAGGTTCGATTTTTTTTTTGGGAAATGAGCGCAAAATGTGATGCCAACCATTGGATCTGGGGGAGAAGATTGTGTAATGGATGGTAGGCTTATCGCATCGGCGTTTCCCCAAGGAACAAGACAAGGGGGAAAGAGAAAAGGAATTCTGATTGCGTGATGCGATGGGGGCTTAAGATAAGCCCTGGAGCATGGTTTTATAGCGGGCTAAGTGACTAGGGGCGAAGGAGGAGGGGGCTTATCGCATCGGTGGGGAGGGGGGGGTAAGGGAGGCGAATTTATGAACATGTGACAGCGCCAATGCGATGCGATGAGCGCTTAGCGCCCGGTCATGGGGCTTAGTCATATGTCGGAAAAAAGAGTTGGGGCTAAGCCGAAAGGGGCTAAAGCCTGAGAGGAGCAGAAAGGCTCTTTAAAGGTTTTTAAGTGCTTTTTGGGGTTTTTTTAAGGTTTTTCCAAGTTCCAATAGAGTGAAAAATAAGGGATTTCGTGGTTGAAAAAAGGATTTTTAAGGGAATGGAGAGTAAATGAAAGGGAATAAGGGTTTTTTAGAAAACAGTTTTCTTTGGGAACAACAGTTTTTCTTGGTGGATTTTTTTAAGGGAACAACATTAGGGAACAACACTTAAGGAACAACAATGCTAGGGAATAGCAAGCTAAGGCTTAGCACTTAAGGAACAACACTGTTTTAAGGAACAACAATGTTAAGGAATAGCAGGCTTCAATAATGAGTAATTTTCTATGAAAATAATCTCTTGAAGGCTCCAGACCTGTTTTAGCCATCATTTGCTATGAAAAAATTTTCACTGATGGCTAACACACTTTATTTCAATGAACAGATTTGGAAAATCAGTGGGCTGAAGGAATTATGAAATTCCTAGGGTGGTTGGTGACTCATGCATGGAGGACTCAGTTATAAGTGATAGTGGAAAGTTGTGACAGAGTTGGAAAAGTAGTTATGTGAGCTATTATTTAGTTTAACTCAGTTAAGTGAGTTAAACTCAGTTGTGTTAGTTGTATCTAGTTCTAAATGAAGATACACTAGTGAGAGTTTAGTGAATTAATTATTTAATTTAATCCCCACAACTAGAGACTCACTTGCAACTGAACAAATACAACAGTTAACTTCTTGCATGTCAGTTCCAGTGGAGACCTAGTGGAGAGATAGGTGAAAGGGTGAGATGGACTATCTGTTTTTAATATAGTTATGCATTCAATGCATCTAACACACATTGGAGTTGCCAATAAGGATTGCGCAGTAAAGGCAAGGAAAGATAAAATTCATTCAAGGATATTCTTCAGCAGGGATTGCGCAGTGGAGGCAGGCTGTCAGGAGGCAAGAAATTGGTGCATAGATATGCAAATTTCTGCATGAAAGTGTGTGATGATTGTTGATTGTACTGAGAGCTTGATGTACTAAGCTTTGTATGAGATTTTTACATGTTCCATTGATATACATAATATATGATAGTTGGGGTTTTGAGCTTTAAGCTTTCCCGGTAAAACATTCTTGTTATGTGCGATTGATTTGCTTCATATGTGTTTTTCAATTGGCGGTTTAATTTCCGCAAAGAATTAAGTGGAAGGATTATGTATTTAACATAAGAGTAATTTGTTAGATCATTGGAGTCCAGTAATATACATGCATCTTTTATAATTTCTACACCACTTATTATTTAACTCTGGCCCCACCTTTATTTTCAAGCGCCCCTGCTTATATTCTTACCCCGGGCCCCCACTTTATAAAAGCCCCCACCATGCATTAAACCCTCTACACCGTATTAATCCCGAGCCCCACCTTTCAAACTAGCCCATCGATCCATACACCCGACCACCGTCAGATCTCGCCCCTCCCATCCAACGGTCCTAACCGCATATCGCGCGCCCCACCGCTCGGCGTTTAACGCTACCAAACCTTGTGAAATCAACGATATTCCCGCTGTCACATCCTACTATGCAGCGTCCCCTCTATGACATCACACACCCTCTGCCAATACCATTTACCACCTTCAACCCATGCGATAAACTGCCCATCGTCCTTCACGCCTACTGCAAAACTATTAACCCCCGTTCAAATGATCCAAAGCCCTGCAACTCTGCGATAAGCCCTCATTTTCCTGTTATCACTCAAAAAAATTCAAAACATGATTTTGAAAATGTTACATAGGTTTATGGGTCAAAATAGGGTTTTAGGAGCCATTTTTAAGTTTGATCAAGGGAAATATTAAATTTTTATAGTTTGAGTTTACCCTAAGGTCTAAACAAACTCATTTTTAAACTCCTTCATGTCAAATCATTCATCATTTTCTGACTCATTTTATTTCCCAAAGTTTTTGTACCAAAACTGCCTAATTAGCCAAGAAACCACAGTTTCGTAGCACATTACACTATAAAAAGTCACTTTGTGCTATGAAACCACTGATAGTTTCGCAGCGCAAATAGTCAAATTAACACTACAGGTGCTACGGAAGCGCAGTTTTCTGTCTATCTTGTCAGTTGAGTTGTTATTTGTCAGAAAACTTTGGGAAAGGGTAGGTTAGATAATTTTTTTTTGAGTCATGGAGTGATGAAATCAAAGTACATACCCACGTTTGGAGTCATCGTGGTCATTTTAGGTAATGAATAAGTCATCATTGAGTCATGAGAAGACATTTAAACTTGAAATCTGTTCCTAATTAGTCATTCTCATTTCTTATTCCTCCATGTGAAATATCTAAGCTCTAGAGAATTATTGTATCAAGCCAAACTTGTAACTGGTTACTTCAAAGGTTTATCAAATTCATATCAAGCGAGGTTGAACATTCATATCAAGCGAGGTTGAGAAATTCTTAAAGAAACTATGGCAGAGAAAAGAAAAACACACAAGGGTGGACAATGTCTGAGATATGAACCTGCAGACATGAAAGTGATCAATGAAGAACCGACAATAGTGGAAGCCTTCAGAAGGGTAGGTTGCCTACAGTTTTGTGAGAAATTACAAGGCTTTCATACATAGGTGTCCAAGGAGTTTACTTTGAATTTCAGTGGAACAACCACTAAAGTAGGAATGCTAAATTTTTCCATCACACCAGAGGTTATTGTTGCTGCTACAGAAATTCCAAGAGGTCACGAGAACTGGTTCAAAGGTTTCAAGTTTAACATGGAGCAAATTGAAGTAATCCATGAGGAATTTCATAACAAAGGTCTAAAAATGACAATGCTTGAAGATAAAATAGGTCAACCCATCATAAATGAGGAAAAAATGCCTCAAGGAGCATAAGGTAAGTTGATTCATGGTTTTTTAAGACTAATGATATGTTAGGGACAAGATTTTGGCACTTTCAGGGTTAATTTTTCAAAATCACACAAAAATCTTCATTTTTGGCACTTTTCAGCAGTTTCGCAGCGCCTTTAGGCTTGAAGAACAACAAAACGCTACGAAACTGTCTTGTTTTCGTAGAAAAATGTTTTTAAGGTTTCTGAGAAACTGAAAACGAATTTTGGAAATATGAAAGAGGTTTTTCTACATAAAATACATAACTAAAAACACCTCTCTCATTTTCTGCAAATTCATTAGGAGGTGGCAGAAATTGATAAATTAAAATGCGCTACGAAACTACTGTTATGAAATTGTCCTGTACATGACTGTTTGAGAAGTCAACTTCAAAGGAAGTTTCTGGGAAAGAAGAAAGCTATTTTAAGGAAATGAGAGAGGTAAGTTTCACACACATATAAAATAAAAATAACCTCTCTCACTTTTCTCACAGGTGTTATCATTTGGGAGATATAAGGATTTATTTGAAGCATAATTTTTAGAAAACACAGTTTCCCTGTTTCACACATGTTTTACAAATGAATTTTTTGTACAACTGGAGATGTATTTAAAAAACCCAAGGGAGATTTTTATTAAAGACATAATGGCCAAAAAAAACCTCCTTCTTTTTTTCAAACTACATCATGGATTAGGAGATATAGACTCTGTTCCAAGACCTAGTTTTCAGGAAAAAACAAGAAAAAACTACAAGGATGTCTTAAATATGAAATGTGAGATTGACACCTCAAGGAGAATAAGGTGAGTTGGTTTACATGTTAGATACAATTTTTAGAAAAATAAAAAGCTTCATTTTTGAAAATTTTACAAAAATCTTCATTTTCAGCAGTTTCGTAGTGCCTCCAGGCTTGAAGGGCAGCAAAGCGCTACGAAACTATTGTAGCTGCTCTTTTGACTTTTTGACCCATTATGGAGGGTTTTGAGAGCTAAAATGAGTATGAAACATGTCTTGGATGATGATAAATTTGATGCAAAAGGAAAGAGTTGAAATTTTTGAAGATAAAGGCTTATTTTGCAGCGCTACGAAAAGCGCTACGAAACTGCCTTACTTTCGTAGCGCACTGCATTTCATCCTTTTGAGCAGGTTTTGAAGTGACTTTTGGAAAGCTGGAGGTTATGGGAGAATAATATACCATGTCAAGCCATCATTCAACATTCAAGGACCACGAATTGAAAATTAAATGACAGCCAAAAATGTTAAAAAAAGAAGAATACCATTTGCCTAAAAAACTGGGTCTTGTTTCCTAGTTTTGAGGAGGTCAGCTAAGTAGCCATAAAGGGATGAATCCCATCACCTAATTCGACCATGTGAATGTATACTTGTCAAATATGTAATTTATTTTAGTAGATAATTTTGTTAAAGATAATAAAGAGTAGTTTGAGTCCTATTTGAAATAGCACTGTAAAGTAGGATAGGTGTCTATTTATCATTAAAGTTGATGTTTTATGGTTATGCAAGGTGTCATTAGGAAAAAATTAAATGTATCTAGCCTAGAGGCAGATCATATGATGATGTAAGATGTCTATTAAAGGCCATGGGGTCGAATTTTTCAAGTATTGGAGATTTTTGGGAAAATTGCAGCTTATTGTAAATTGATTGTTTCAGCAATACACAGATTTGTTAATTGACCAACTTGAGATTCTGAAGGAGTTTTTAGTGCTTATTTGCTCTATATTTACCTTTTATGTATCTCTCTTGCAGTGGTTTTCATTTATATTACTCATAATTCATCCATGTGATGCTCTGACTTCCTTTATAAGTGAATTGACTGTGTATTTTCATATCTCATGTTTGTGTGTGTCCTACTACTAAAAACTCTGACCTGCCTCAACTTCCATTTCAAGTAAACTCACTGAATCACTGAAAGTGTTTACTCCATAAGCCCAATTTTTACATACTGATATTATTTTCAACCTACAAGGTTGGAGATGTTATCTCATAAGACTATTTGATTGTAAAGCTATTGGAGTTTCTACTATATACAGTAACAACACAACTTTTCTTCACCTGAGATTATTATTATATTTCAATGAGTTTCTGTCCTATCTTTTGAAAGGTTTTCTTCAATGTCTTAATGCTTATTACTCAGAACTCATGATTTTTCATGCTCTAACTTCCTTTAAGTATTAAGCCATGGTATATCTCTTTTAATATTTTGCCTCTAATGTCTTGATGTTTCATTACTCAGAATTCGTGTATCCCATGCTCTGACTTCCTTTGAACCTCAAGCTATTGAAAACTTCCTGTATGTGTTGCTCTTTCATTGAAATATTTACAAGCCTCAGCTTCTACAAGGAAAGCCTTGTTATTGAGATCCCTATCACTGACTCCATAGCCCAATGGTAGTAATATTTCATCTTTTCAACCTACAAACATATAAAACCAATATATAAATCATAGAGTTAGGCATATATCTACATCTTTATTCAATATCATTAACCCTTGAGAGAGCCCTCTCAGTTTGAGGAGGCTAAGCCTCAGTCACAAGATTGGTTTGAAATAGTTACACTGAAGTTGTCTGATCAGCAGCCAATCATGTATGATTTTGGTGATAACACCTCTGCAAATACTCCAAAAAAGCCCAAAAAGCCATAAGAAAATGCAGAAACCCATAGTGCAGGATTTTAACTAACCAATTTGTTTTATTGTGCAGGTAATCAAGGTAAAAAACACATATTTTTCATTTATGAGGTCCTAAAAACGTTCAAACAAACTCTCTGGGTGATGATCCAACAAGTTTTTGTTCCATCAAAGGGACCAGGAGCGCCAAATTAAAGCATAAACATCAATGGATCATGACCATTGATGGTTATTCAAGCACTCCAATAGTAGTAAGAGTTATCCACGGCGCAGGATAAAGAAAACAAATAATTTTATAACAGTGGTGGGCAAAGATAAAAACAAACGAAGAAAAACAGTCAGAAGGGTAGAAAAAGAGGTTAAGAGGTTAATAAAAAGGTTAAACGTTGAAAGCAAGATTAGAAGACATAATTAAAGGAAAAACACAAAAATATCAAGGTTAAATCAAAAGGCAGGGATGAATACAAATGACGAAAGATCGGTCAAAGATTAATGATAAAGGACAAAATGAAGAAAGAAAGCAGATTGAAGGAATTACATGAGAAAGTAGAATTAAGAAAAAGGAAAATCCGAGTTAAAAGCCAAATGAGATGTTTAAAGACAAGTCTAAGGCAAATTAGCATATAAGGCATATCTGAATGACTCAGGTAGTCAAAAATTACTTCTTCAAACCATATCTAACACCTATAGCCTCATTTTACTTCAATAAAAGTAGCTACAACTAATAAAGCAGTCAGAGATATTTCTAAGCTACTCAAAATTTATTGAAAGAGTTAATGAAAAGCCTTAAAAGTCAGAAATATGCTAAAATTTAGCTGAGCAGTTAAGTTAGAAGTTCTTATTACAGTGAGTTAGTCACAGATATTTTTCCTTGGGCCTTACATGGTCTCAAAGGTCAAGATTACATTAACTCTGTAATAAATACAAATATGTCACCCTAGGTGCTACACAACATTTTTTCACTATCCCTGCAATCCCCATCTCGCCCATTGGAGGGTCATTTTCGTGATCAATAAGCAGTGTCATGCCTTGCAAAGACCATCATTATATCCCTTTACATGAGAATAATATTCCTTCTATTGACAATTCCCTAAGCAAAGACTCAAAAATCCTTGTTTTTGCCTTGGCGCGAGTAGTTAGTTATGCCCTCGCATTGAAGAGGAAGATTAACATCGGGCCCTGCGCCAGTTGGTGCTTTGTCTCAGTTAGCCACCTACGCTGAGCTGTTTATGGAATGTTTTTTAAAAATAGAGGCAAAGATTCCACTCCAACAACTTCAAGGATGAGTCATTGGGAGTGGTTGAACTGAATAAACCACAGACTCCCTCTTTTAGTTTATGGTTTCCACCTCTTATGGGAACTTCCTAAAGGATAGGCCTCCCTCCCACCTTTGTAGGGATCCTAACCTCCTCCTTTTCCTCTATAAAAATAAGCTACCTCTCTTTGCATAAGTTAGCTAAACATGGAGAATTGAACATACTGTAGCTAAACTATTGAAGAGATAGAATAAGAAGGAATTACTTCGAGAGAGCTTGAGTCCATGCCTTCATCCCGTCCGAATTCCCTAACAAGCATTTGAGACGCGCTTAGGTTGAACCCTGCTGGAGGAGACTGCGACATCAAAGCATTGGTTGTAACTCTTCCTTCTATCAATACATATACATGACTATTGTTTGGTTCCCATTTGTATTATGTTAGATGTTTAATGCAATATGCTTAGCCCTCTTTGACAGGCTAGTAGTTATGAATGAAATTATTATGTCATATGTTGTTCTTGTTTGCTATTCTATGTGCAGGTATCCGAACATGACTGCAAAAGTATTGTGACTTGCGAAGGCAGGAGCAAGAAGCCACCACCACTACAGCCACGACGACAGCGTTGGATTCCAGGTAGGTCGATCTACCGTGTCCTATTTTCATTCAGTAATTAGGAATAAACACTATAGCATGTCTCTTTGTTTCTAGACCCACTCTAGGGCTATAGGGATCGTCTCTGTTTGCAGAGAGGATTTACCTGCTTAACAAATTGGCGAATCCACTGGGGAGGTTGTGAGTTTGGTGTTTCATCTTGTTGGGTCAATTTCGATCATTCATTTTCTTATCTTCTTTTTTTGGTTTGCTTGCTTGGTTTATATCCTCTGTTCAGCTCCAGAGTCTTAAGATTAACCTCTGCTCATTGAATTTTGGTTTTTCCTTTTTTCCCATAGTTATCCGACTTGGCGGACTTTTCGTCTGAACAGTCGCGCCAACCCCTGTTTGGCATGGATAAAAGCCTTAAAGTCACACCGAAACACGTAGGATTTGGTTTGACCTCCTTAATGAGACTTTTGGTCAGTTGTGCTTGCCTCTAGGTTATTTTTTACATGTAATTATGCCTTTGGGACTGTTTTGACTGCTGTTGACTTGTTTTTCTTAGTCGTTTTTCCATATTCTTATCGGTGTAAATTAAAGCCTTAGGGTTTCTAAGTGTCTTGATGCACTGAGCCTTCTGTTTGGAAATCAAGTCATTTTGATTATTGTCAGTCTCATTCTTGGGTCGATTTCACTTAGTTTTATTGATCCTTTTGAGTGATTGCTTTGATTGAATGATCATTTCGATTTTTCGATTGATTCTTCTCCTTGTTGCTCCAAGCATAGATTACATTGCTTGTTTTGGGTTTTTTTGAAAACTTTCTTTTGGTTTGGAAGATTGCAGCATTAGTTTGAGTGCTTTCTTGTGTTTTCTTTGAGTTTGATTGAGTCATTCAATTTCAATTCTTACACAATACTCAAGCTAGTGTTTGTTTTAATTTTTCATGTAATTAATGCATCATGTACTTCTTTTCATTGAAAAATTAAAAAAAAACATATTTTGAATTATTTTTTTGTGTCGAAACTGAAACATTCTTTTGCATCAATAGAGTTTGATAGTCTAAGAAAGAGTTTCATTTTTGTTTGATTGTGTTAGATGCATTAGTGGATTTCTTCGCATACTTTGATTGTTTGCTATTGTTTGAAAGATCTCTATCCTTCTCGTAACTAGCATTCATTGAATAAAAAATGATGTTCATTTGCATATAGCTTGCATTTAGGAAATTTGAGATCCAAATTCGATAGGGCCTTAAAACTGAAACATAATCCAAGATCAACTTTAAAATTCATTCAATTAACCTAAGGAAGCATTGAAACCTAACGAAATATTCTTAGTGTTCTAGGCTAGAGACGTGTTCTGGCGTCTTAAAACCTAGTAGTTGTCGTTCGCCATCTGGCTTTAGACAGCGCTAGTATGGACTTGTGCTCCTCGTACTGTCGAGTATATAAAGGGAGACCCCTCTAGGTTGCAATCCTTTTATCCATAAGAAGTCGAGTCTGCCGCCTTGTAACTGTGATACACGGAACACAACATTCGGGGATACTACCTGCACGTACATCAAGTCCTTGGTCATTTCTCTTTCATTTGATCACCGAGGTGTATACAGCAGTTCACGGAAACCTGGTATACCCTCTTGCTTAGAATACTAGAGTAGTCATTTTTATCTTTTCATGACTCTTTAAAAAAGAGAAGAGATCGTCGAGCACTTTTCCTTTCACACCGTTTAAAATTGAAAGTGACTAGAGTCATCTTTTGCATGTTTCTCGACTCTTAAAATATGAAACATCAAAATATGGTTTCAGTGTCATAAAATTAATCACCTACGATCACACGCCCGTTAAAATTTTTATTACTTGGCTTGTTATTTTTTCCTTAGTTTTGATCTTGGAGCCTTCGATTGGTTATATTTTTTCCTTTCTGTTTTGATATACAGTCATGGTGGCAGAACCACTAGTTTCATCGTCCTCACTTCCTCCTAATGGTAGTTCTTTCCCGGAAGTTTCTTTTGAAACCCCTCAGTCCACTAGGTCTGCCGAGTTTTCGCAGCCTATTCTCCCGTCTATCCTACATCTTGCTTCTCGATCTCCTCCTGAAGAGCTAGTTGAATTCAATTGGCCTCCTTCTGGTGCTTGGTCTAGTTTTGGGGAAGAAGGAGATTTTCCTCCTTTTACGTTGGGCTCACCATTTTTTGCTACTGTTGTGCCTCCTAGTCCCCGTCGTATTTTCGAAGATCTTACGGCGGAGTCAGACATGGATTCATCCAGTCCTATTGGTAGTGAAGGAATACCTGTTTCTACAAGAGAATATCAACTTTTTCCAGAAGATGTCCCTCATGTTTCTACTTAGTATTCTCCACCATCGGTGTCACTTCCGCTTGGATATAGGTCCTTGAGTTAGATTATTTCTAGTGTTTCCTCCATGGCACAATCCAGTACATTAACTCCTCCTCAAATTTCGGTCCTCCCTTCGTTAGGACTACCACCTTCAACACCTGGTTCGTCAGTTACTATTACATCCGTTCCAGTTCAACCAATTTTCTGTGCGGCTTCATCCACACCAGTTGTTACCACTCAGTCGTCAGGATCTTTTCACACTCGCGGGTCTATTTTTCTCAATCTTACATGGCCTATTAATCTCTGTCCTAGTAGATCACAAGCTAGTGTCGCAGAGCCCCCACCTGCTTCTAGTGCAGTTTCCACTACTCCTGTGATTCCTGGTGGCCTTACTTTTGAAGAGTATCTATTGGTTGTTCAGTAGCAGAGCTCTCAGGGTTCTCAGCCGCTCCAAGCTCCTGGTAATCTTCGATTCCATCACTATGATGTTTTTTGTAATCTTGTTTATTCATTCCTGCATCATTATGATGTGTATGGTAATCTTGTCTATTTTCCTCCTATTGATCCTCATTAGGTTGTTTATGATCCTTATCAGACCGTTTCTCATCTTTGACCTACCTTACTTGTGCAACCCTCTGGCTTGCAAGGACAATCCTCAATGGGACAACCTTTAGCTCAGCAAGGCCCTGCCTCTAGTCCACAGGGACAACCGTACGGTCCACAAGGCCAACCTTCACGAGTTCAACCTTTGGTCCAACATGGTCAACGCTATGGTCCATCTAGTCAGCCTCAGAATCAACCAGGACCATCTTATGCTCGTGGGGGGCAAAACTATCTGCTACAGGGACAACCTTTGGCACCACAACTGCCACCACACGTTTCGTATGGCCAAAACTTTGTGCCACAAGGACAACCCTACACTTCTCCTCTGGGTCAACCTGGTTATCAGGGACAACCTGGTCCATCGCATCCATCGGGGCCAAGCTTTCCCACAAGGACAACCCGATGGCCCTCAGTACTCATTTCAACTAGCTCAGCAACCGATTCAACCTGCTCCTCAGCCGGTTCCATTGTTTCAGTAGCCAGTTCTACCTGCCTATAGTTAGCTAGGTTTACCCGCTCAACCTGCTCATCCGGGTCCGCCTAATCAACCACAAGGTGCTTATTACCCTCAAGGTTCATATCAGTTGGTATATAGTGCACCACAAGTTTCTTACCCTCAAAATCAACCTGTATATCATCAACCTCAAATCCATACTTACATTCTACAGCAGACTCCATACACAACTCAGCAGGGACCTCAATGGTCTACTTCGACTCAGTATCCTGGTCCTCAACCCCAGTATCAACCGAATTATCCTGCTTCTAACCCCTACGATCTGAATCCTTCGAGACAGAATCCCACTCAGACTGGGTGGAATGTAAACATGGGTCCTTATCAAATACCTCCGATGACTTTCAACACTCAATTACCGTTTCTTGCTACATTGGAATTACCTGATGTGTCAAAGTTAAAAAATGATCCCATTCTTCATAACTCGTATTGGCCTCCAGTTCTGACCAATATTCCTGGTGATTTTCCTAAATTTGAGGGTAAGTCTGACGAAGACCCCCAAGCACATGTTATGACTTAACATTTGTGGTGTTCCTCTTGAACTCTTGGGTTGACGATTCTATTTAACTCCGTCTTTTCCAACGAACTCTTACTAGTGCCGCTGCAAAGTGGTACATTGAGATATCTCATGGCTTCTTCCAAGACTTCAATTCTTTAGCCATGGCATTCCTTACGCATTTTCAATTACCAGTTAGCTATGAGACCGAGATGCACCTCCTCACTTCATTGAAACAAGATCGAGCTACTCATATCTCGGATCCTATTCATGAGTGGTGACGTCATCATCGCATGATCAAATTTGAAATTCCTAATCAACTTCTAACTCATTGGTTCACCACCTCCTTTTTCAATAACATTGCAAAAGACATAGCTATGGGGGCATGTGTAACCAAGGAACAAGCCATTGCTTATGCCCAGTACTTTGATCTTGTGTACTCTCAGTAAGGTGCATTATATGATATATTTCCTGATGCTACCCAACCTAGAACTTCTAAACCACCAACGACTCCATCTGTCGATGGTATTATTGGTTCCATGTCTCAGAATTATCAAAAGTCTTCTTCTTCAAACTCTGGGAAGCCGAAGTCTGCTTCTTCCAATAATGTTTCTTCTCAGTCCACCTCGAATTCTGGTAAACCTGAAGAAGTTAATGTCGTTCAGGCCAATCCTATGGTTAATTCTTTTAAAAGTAAAAAGAAGGGTAAAGGTAAGGCCAAAGCCTATACCCCGAAACAGGATTCTCAGAAACCTCGTGTTGGCGATGGTTCTCAACGCAAGCTGAAGTACCCTTGTTTGATTTGTGATGATGAGCACTTCACCTAGGACTGTCCTAGATGATCCAAAGTGAGTCGATTTCTCAAAGGCACCCAGGGAACTCCGACCATTCTTAAAGAACCCTTCCCATCTCAGCAGACCCAGATGGTAGAGCAACCTCAGTCCTCTGCCCCATTTGGCTCTCAAGTGTTCATGATAAATAGTTCTGTAGTCGTTTCTATTGCTATTTGGTCGAAATATTATACTGGATAGCGTCAAGCCATGGGGAAGGAGATAGATGATGGTCCTCCTCCTCCGCCTGTTACTGACCCTCTTGAAATTGAAAGGCCCAATGCTGAATCCGTTGTACGAACACCATCCAAAGGTGTACTCCGAAGGTATTCTTATAATCCCAATGCCTGTGCCACTCACCATTACAATATTGTTGAGGATTTGGCTCAGGCGCCATCTACGATCTTCATCTTAGAATTACTTCAGAGTTTTCTATCTCGGGGAAGAGCTTTTTTATCTATGTTGGCGGGATTGATCCTACTGATACTAGCCTTCTTGCTTTCAATTTAGAGAATTTTGTTCCACGACTTCCACATTAGATTGTGCTCATTATTCAAGTTGTTATTAATGGTCTCGACATCCATCGAGAATTTGTAGACGAAGGTGCATCAACTTGTGGCATGTCATATTCGTGTTGGAAAGCTATTTGTTCTCCAACCCTGAATTCATTACCAAATGCCCTTGAAGCATTTTATGGAAGAGAATCAAAACCTTTAGGTGTTCTCGCTAGTTTACCGATTACTTTGAAAGGGGAGACAGTCAATGTCAAGGTAGAAGTTGTTGATGCTAAAATTAATTATAATCTTCTCCTCGGTCGCAGTTGGACTCACGCCATGTTATTTGTTTCATCCACTCTCTTTCATGTTCTAAAATTTCCACACGAAGGAATATTGTCACTGTTGATCAATTGTCCTTCTTCACCTCTTCTTCTGAGAACAAAGTTCCGTATCTGGATCAGATTCGTACTCCCTACAAGAGTGTAGGGTCGGATATTTTTAAGGATCCTACCCTCATGGATATTTTTCCTCTTCCTCCACCAAACATTGTTCAGATCCATATGATCTCTCAGTCTGATGACCCGTGGATTATTCCTTCGCCTGAACAGATCGATTCCTTCAGATATTTGATGCCTTTGATTCCAATTGAGATTGATTATTTTGAACTCATTGCAGCTTCAGAAGCTCCGTCCTCTGATCGTGCTCCTTTGAGCATGTCTCTTGACATTTATTCTCAATCCCCGTGGCTTGGTGGTTCAGATTCGCCTGATCCTTTGAAAGAAGTGTTTTCCACCAATGAAGCCATCATGGAAACCATGTCTCTCGTGGATCTGTTGTGGGACGATGGTCATCATCATTCCTCATTCATGCCTGACCTCAGGGCCATGTCTACTTATCTTAAGTGTTTTTCATATCAGGTTCCTTTTCCTCTGCTTCAAATGCCTATTCTGACACATGATGTCTTTACGGAAGGTAACTTGAGTAATATTACATAGACGATGCCTATTTACATTTCCGTTAAATTGGGAATCATTGAGAACATCCATATCGGGGTCACTTGTTCTTCCTATGAAGTACAAATTTATACTAGCCTTTTCTGCGAGTTCCATGATGTCTTTGCATGGTCCTACAAGGAAATTCCCTGCATTGATCCTAGTATAGTGGTGCATGAAATACCCACTTACCCTGGTTCGAAACCTGTTCGCCAGCATCTTCGTCATGTGCACCCTAGAAAAGCTGTCGCCATTAAAGGTGAAGTTGAAAAGCTTCTCAGAGATGGTTTCATTTATCCGATTCCTTTGACAAAATGGGTCTCTAATATTGTTCCTATAGATAAGAAATAGGGAACTATTCGCGTCTGTGTTGATTATCATGATATTAATCGAGCTTGTCCCAAGGATAATTATTCTACTCCCTTTATAGATCAAATCATTGATGACTGTGCCGAGAGTGAGATTTTTTCCCTTATGGATGGTTTTTCTGGTTACAATCAGATTAACATTCTTCCGACTGATCAACATAAGACTGCCTTTATCTGTCCTTGGGGTACTTTCGCATATAAGAAGCTCCCTTTTGGCTTGAAGAATGCTAGGGCCACATTTCAACAAGTGATGTCGTATTCTTTTCACGATATTCATCGCATCGTTCAGCCTTATCTAGATGACCTTCCTGCTCATTTAGCTAAGTGTATGGACCATCCTGACCATCTTCGTCAGATTTTTCTTCGTTGTCGTCATTACAATATTTGGCTTAATCCGCACAAGTGCGTCTTCTGCGTTGATTCTGGTAGACTCTTAGGGTTTATCATGTCCAAAGATAGAATTTGCCTTGATCCACTCAAGGTTGAAGCTATTATCAATCTCCCCTCTTCCTCCTCATTGCATCAGTTGCAAAGTTTGCAAGGTAAGGCTAATTTTCTACATCGTTTTATACCTAAATATGCAGAAGTGGCTAAAGGATACGCATGATTATTAAATCAAAGCATCCCATTCTGTTGGGATGAGATTTCTCGGAAGTCTTTTGAGGCACTGAAGACGTTGCTAGTCAACGCTCCTCTGTTGCGTCCTCCCACCTATCATCGTGATTTTTCCCTCTATTTAGCCGCTGCTTTCAGCACGATTGCCATGGTTCTGGTACAAAATTATGATGACGGTAACGAGCATGTTATATATTACTTGTCTCGTAACCTTCTAAATCCTAAGACACGCTATGCACATGTTGAGAAGTTAACGTTAGCTACGGTTCAAGCAGTTCAATGTTTTCGTCATTATATTCTTTTGCGTATTGTGACTGTGAGTTTTGATTTCAACCCCATGACCTATATATTGTCTCAAAAATTTCTGGGGGGCAAATACTCAAAGTGGATTATCATTCTCCAAGAGTTTGATTTGGAATTTACTGCTACCAAGTCGAAGAAATCATTAGTCTTTGCTAATTTGATCTGTTCCCTCCCTTCATACTCTCCTTTGTCTCATTCTGAGGAATACATTCCACACGATATGATTTTCTTGATTAGCACCCTCGATTCGTGGTACAGTGATATCATCGTTTATCTCTAGACTTCTACTTTCAGATCTCAGTTGACAAAGGATGCTCGCCGACGCATCCGTCATCAGTCACAACCTTATCGTATAGTCGGAGATACACTCTATCGTGTCAGAGTGGATTCCATACTCCGTCGATGTTTGACTCTCAAGGAAGCTGAGAAAGCCCTAAATGATTGTCACAGTGGCACCTGTGGTGGTCACATGTCTAGTTATGCCACTGCATAGAAGATTCTTCATGCTGGTTATTTCTAGCCTTCTATCTTCAAAGACTGCATTGTCGTGATTCGTAAACGTCATGATTTCCAAATCTATCAACGCAAGATGCGTGCACTGCCTGTACCTATTCATATCGTCATTACCGTTGGTCCCTTTGTGAAATGGGGCATCGATTTTATGATGTGTAACCCTCACTCAGCCGGGGGGCATGCTTATATTATCATAGCCATGGACTACTTCACCAAATGGGCCAAAGCAATGCCTACACTTACCGCTGACGGTAAGACAACTTCTCAATTCATATTCAATTACATCATTGCTAGGTTTGGTGTCCCTCAAGCCATTGTTACCAATCATGGTTCCCATTTTCGGCATTACATGGCGGCGGAGTTGACTTCTAAGTTGGGTCTACATCACGACAGCTCAATGCCGTATTATCCTCAGGCCAATGGCCAGGTTGAAGCCGTGAACAAAGTTAATATTACTATGCCTCAATGTATGATTGGGATCCACAAATCCAATTGGCATCTCATGCTATTTTTGGCTCTTTGGGCATACTGAACCTCAGTTAAGAGTGCAACCGGATTCGCCCCTTTTTAGTTGGTTTATGGTGTGGAAGCTATTCTTCCAATTGAGTGTGAAATACCTTCGCTCAAGTTGGTTGTTGAATTACTGCTGATCACTTCTCTAGAAGAAGAATGTCTTCTTTACTTAGAAAGGTTGGATGAAACCCGCCGCTTTGCTACTCTGGTTATTGAAGCACAAAAAAAGTGGGTCAAAGCTCATTTTGACCAATCAGTTTCCCCTCGTTCTTTCGTTGAAGGAGATCTCATCCTCCTGTATGACCAAGCGCGTGATAAGCTAGGGGTAGGAAAATTTCAACCCATTTGGCATGGGCCCTACATTATTAAATGTGTGTTGCAGAATGGGGCCTATGAGCTCATTGATTACGAAGGTCATCCTCTAGAACAACCCAGAAATGGGTGTATCCCAAAAAATATTATGCATGAGTCATTCATGCATGATTTGTGTACA
This sequence comes from Pinus albicaulis, assembly GCA_034641835.2. NCBI lineage: Eukaryota > Viridiplantae > Streptophyta > Pinopsida > Pinales > Pinaceae > Pinus > Pinus albicaulis. The sequence goes on from CM076578.1 coordinate 1,914,333,396, forward strand.
TAGGTGTTTTTTTCATTTTTGTACATGTTTTGATTTGGTGTGTTTTTTCATGCTTATTGGATCTAGCTTATTTGTGCAGATGTCGATTACCCCTTATGTCGGTTTCGTGGATGGTGCTTCTCGCAGTACCAGGAATTTGTCTTCAGTAGCCTGGGTAATCTATGATCATGTTGGTGAGTTGATAGAACTGCAAGGTATTTGTCTAGGAAAGACCACAAACAATTTCGCTGAATATAGTGTTGTCCTTGAACTATTAATTGAGGCAATAAACCTCGAAATACACGCGTTGCTTGTAAATCTATATTCACAGCTGCTTGTTCTACAACTCAATGGAAATTATTTGGTTAGAAACCCATACATTCTCAGATTTTATTTACGTATTCATTTGTTGGAAATGCATTTTGATTTTATCACATATCAACATATTCCTAGATGAATGAATGCATTAACTGATACAGTGGCTAACATTGTATTAGATAGACATTTGCGTAATTTGTAAAATCATCATCATATGTAAAAGATCCATATATATATATATATATATATATATATATTGGGTGTTTGCATCAGTGTGCATCATAAATTCAAAAAATATGTGTGTTTCTGTTACATCCCGAGACACCATGTCTCTCAAAATATGTAGATATAAATCCTAGGTGTCTAATCGACGTGATGCTCATGGTAGCATGTCACTTCCCGTACAAGCCACCTCAGTAAGCGGTGAATGCAGCTTGGCACCCCTACGGTATGTCTCTGGTAGGCACGATGAATTTCATCAAAATGTGCATAGTCTGGGACTCCATGTGTGATCCCCTCTAGATTGCGCACGATCTCCTCCTCCTCACCTCCCTCACCATGAGGGTCGAAATCGCGAGGGATTCGCCTCGCTATTGGAGACATGCCTGCGGGTATCTCTGGGCCAACATCTGCAAATGCATGGATTTAATGTCAAAACATACATAGTTTTAAAAAAAAATCATGACAATCATGAAAATTAAAAATGAGTCTTATCAATAATCGCGCCAATGGGTGTGCCCTAGTTCAGAAAAATGGGCAATTGGCACGAGTCTATGCTCGAAACCCACGCCAACTGTCGTGCCTAAAATTTTCATTTCATCCCCTAGAAATCAAAATTGGAGGTTACAGGTAGTAAATGATGACTTAAAATGAAGGGAGAGATATCGTCTCTTACCTGGAACTGACAGATTTGAGATTGGTTTGCTGGATCATCCGCTATCGTCGCTGCAAGATCACACTGTCAAAATGGGTAACTATTTCTCCACAAGAGGTAAAAAGTGAAAAGTAATTATTTTTACCATTTTTGGCATTTTATAACTTTTCACAACCCTAATTAGGTTTTAAGACATATTTTTCGATTATTTTATTATATTATTTTTTAGAAATGGGTTTTACACGTGTCTCTTGTGCAGCGATGGGTTTTCAGGCCATAGTGATGAAGTAACGAGTTAAATTTTATACTTTTTTGGACTCTGTAAAAAAATGGAAAATTCACTACTAGAGTCATCTTTTAGCTCTTTTCTTACTCTCTAAAATTGAAAAGATTGCCGAGACTCTTGTCGTTTCGAACTTTTTAAATGGCTGTGAAGCGATATCTACCCAGTATATGTTTACCCATTTTTCGGGTTGGGATTGATTATTTACAAAAAAGGAATACCTTAGCCTATCGCGACTAAGAGGTTCTTTCAGATATTGTTTTATACCTTTTCGGATCTAAGAGACTATTTACGAGAAGGGCCATGATGGAGTTTTTATTTTTTTCCTTCCTTTCAAACTCTCTAAACATGAAAAGATGTTGAGCTCTCCCTTTGTCAGACTCATTAAAACCTAATGACATCGAACTTCATCTCCATGAGGTTATTCAAGTTCCTCCTTCCTAGGGCTCATAAAATGTACTAGGTTGGATTTTTCTGAAGGACAAACTTACAGCACAAGAATATGCTATCCCCTTCAAGCTTGTTTTAAAAAAATAATTGGGGTACTCGCCATAAATGATGGGAGAAAATGGAACCAAGTTTTATTTATGTTGGTAGTATGTCGCTCTTGAACATGACACTTGTCTTCATTCATTTCAGGTTGGGGACATCTCATTTCATCACTTTTTCCTCCATGGGTTTGGGTAACCTCTTTTGACCTCTCATCTGCTCTTTGCCACATCATCATGACCTCAGATTCTTTGATGTCAAATACTGCCAAATCCAGTGTCATGTTGCTTATATGTTCAAAATAAGTTTGCCTCTGCAATTCTCAACCTCCCTCTGATTCTCTGATTGGTCCTGATTCACTATTATCATATTCCTCTATCTCGTATCGATGATGTGGGAAACATTTTGGCCCACCTTCGATCAAGTCACTTCCTGTTGACTTCAGCTCATTATCCAAGAATTTGATCCAGAGACTCCCTTCTAGTACCTTGGAGCCTGCATGCCTTAATGGTAGGTTTTTCACATTCGACGCAAGGTCCACATCATTAGCCTTCGATCGAGTGATTCTGCGTATGTTCAACGCCAAATCACTATTCACATTCCGTGGATTGTACTAGTTGTACCTTGAGAGCCATTGTCAATATTGGTGGTTTCTCTCGTGCCTGTTAACAACTTTCATCATTGGCTGGTAATCAGGTGATTTTCTTTCATGTTCGACTCCAACTCATATATTCACATGCTTGAATTTGTACTTGTTCGGGTCGAGATGGAGCACAAGACCCTGGGTTTTGTCTGATAAAATCCAAGCTGTGGATTTTTGTGGATTATCACGACTTATTGCATGACTCTTTTTGATTGGATTGTTGCGACCATACCTGAGTCTATTTATTGATCCTTACTACTGGATGGCTGCGTCCATACCTCTGATCTCAGTTTTTATGTACTCTATTATGGATGGTTGTGCCCTTACCACATGTTCATGTATCATAGATATCAGTTGTATTTATAATTGCAGGTTTTTTGACAACGGTGTTTGGTTCGAACGCATTATCATAAAGCATTTTTCCCCTCCCTCTCTCTCGGACCTCATGCTTTAGGGGGCATCTGTTACACAACATTTTTTCATTGTCCCTGCAATCCCCATCTCACCCATTGGAGGGTCATTTCCATGATCAATAAGCAGTGTCATGCCTTGCAAAGACCATCATTGTATCCCTTTACATGAGAGTAATATTCCTTTTGTTGACAATTCCCTGAGCAGAGACTCAAAAACCATTGTTTTTGCCTTGGCACGAGTATTCAGTTATGCCCTCATGCCAGAGTAGAATATTAACAATGGGCCCTATGCTAGCTGGCGCTCTGTCTCATTTAGCCACCCACGCTGAGCTATTTATGGAATGTTTTTTAAAAATAGAGGCAGATATTCCACTCCAAAAACTTCAAGGATGAACCATTGGGAGTGGTTGAACTGAATAAACCATGAACTCCCTCCTTTATTTTATGGTTTCCACCTCTTATGGGAACTTCCTAAAGGATAGGCCTCCCTCCCACCTTTGTAGGGATCCTAACCTCCTCCTTTTCCTCTATAAAAAGAATCTATCTCTCTTTGCATAAGCTAGTTGAACATGGAGAATTGAACATACTATAGCTAAACTATTGAAGAGATAGAATAAGAAGGAATTACGTCAAGAGAGCTTGAGTCCATGCCTTCATCTTGTCTGAATTCCCTTACGAGCATTTGAGACGCGCTTCGGTTGAACCCGGCTGGAGGAGACTGCGACGTCAAAGCATTGGTTGTAACTCTTCCTTCTATCAATACATATATGTGACTATTGTTTGGTTCCCATTTTGTATTATGTTAGATGTTTAATGCAATATACTTAGCCCTCTTTGACTAGCTAGTAGTTATGAATGAAATTATTATGTCGTATATTGTTCTTGTTTGTTGTTCTATGTGCAGGTATCCGAGCATGACAGTGGAAGGATTGTGACTTTCCAAGGCGAGAACGAGAGGCCACCACCACTACAGCCACGACGACAACATTGGATTCCAAGTAGGTCGATCTACTATGTCCTCTTTTCATTCAGTAATTAGGAATCAACACTCTAGCATGTCTCTTTGTTTCTAGACCCACTTTAGGGCTAGAGGGATCGTCTCTGTCTGCAAAGAGGATTTACCTGCTTAACACTAGGTTAGGGAAACCTCCTCATTTTGCAGATAAATACTGCATGTATTATTCATTTTTAGTGTTGGTTGGTTGGTTGATAAGTTGTTGGTTGCTAGATTGACTGCTAGGCTAGATTAGATCAGACTCTGAGTTGCAGAGATTATTGTACTAGTGTAATGTAATTGTTTTGGAAATCAGTAATACAAGCACATTCACATGATTCTTGAGCTATGTTAATGGTGATGTTATCCTTATTTTTCAATTTTTCCCTTCTGTTTTCCATATTGCCCATCATTTCTTTGATAAAAGAACAGAAAATTTAGATTATGATTTGTTGTCTTAGAACCTTAATTATGTATGCTTTCTTTCATCTTAATGTTTTCTTCTGCAAGGTCTGATTAAGGAATTCAGGGTCATCCTGCTCTTTAGTTCCACCTAGCTTGTTGCCTTGAAATTTACTCAGTAGAGTCCATCCAAAGAAGTTTATGGTATGCCCTGTCCTTTGGTTTTGCTTGAAGTGTTATTTTCAAGGCCTTCTTTGAAGTTTACTTAGTAGAGGCTAGCCAAAGAAGTCTATGGTTTGCCCTATCCTTTGGTTTGTCTTAAAATGTTGCTTCAGAGGTCTTTTTATAAGTTTTATTAAATAATTCTTAATTTCTCTTTAGTTTCACTAATTGTTATCTTAAATGTTTTCTTGTCTGAAAGTAGTATCTAGAGAATTCAGGGGTGTCCTGCTCTCTAGGATTGTTGGATTGTTGTCTTAAGGTTTACCTAGTAGAGTCTGGCCAAATAAGTCTATGGTTTTCCCTGTCCTTTGGTTCTTCTAAAAATAGTTACCTAAAAGGCTTTTCTTGTTGAAGTATGGTTAAAGGATTCTTAATTACCCTTTAGTTTTACTGATTTCACAACTTACTGTCATTTCATATTTCATCTAATCTAAGAGATCCACTTGATATAGTTAGTTTTCCCTATGAAAACCCTTGCCAATTTGATGAACAATTAAATACTTTTATGACTCCATAACCCAATAAATTAATGCTTCTCACAGTTTTTCTATTCAACTGAAACACTCAATCAATTAATCACACCATCAACTAATCAACCAAACAAAACAAACAAACAGTCCTAGAACTTCATAACTAGCCTAAAATCAGAAAACATAAGCATAAAGTTACATCATTTTATCATAAATATAGAGAGAGCCATCTCTGAGTCCAAGAAGGCTAGGTTCTTGGACTCCAAAGTGGTCTGATGTGGTTCCCTACAGAGTTTTTCTTTCCAATATTGCAAATCATGGGGAGCCAACACTGCCAAGGAACATTATTAATCTATGGGGAGCTATGAGGACAAGTACATACAGTGGACCACACTATGACAACAAAGGGACCAAGATGTGCATGAGCTAACATAAACTTTTCATACTCTATGCACAAATTTGGGTATCGAAGACTCTGAGTGACATTTGATGCTCAAGTGCCATGGTTTTCTTCAAAAATACATTCAGGAAGAAATGCAGTTCCTAGACATCTTCTCGTGTCGTGAAGCATATCGATATGCTGCCAAGATTCAACAAAAATTTAAAAAAAAAAAAAAATGTGACTTTGGATCTATGAATCATGAGTAGAACAAGAGTGCCCCAAAATCACATAACAAAGGATAAATCCAAGGTGGAGCAACCCAGGACAACGCATCAAAGGTGTAAGCCAGGAATGTCACCACGAAGACAAAAAAGGACACAAGAAAGTGGTGTGGGTTCCAAAAGAGCCCCACTCACAACACAAATGAGTTGCGCGCCAAGAAATCATTGATGGTCGAGCTGAAAGCTTCAGATTCTGATGCATGTTCTGATTCTATGCTAGAACCCAACAAGGGGAACGATAAGGGGAAGTAGATTATTGATGCTAAACCCAACGCCACCACTGCCAACACCAAGGCCCAGAAGATTTAGCTTGAAGATACAAAGAAGGGGGAGCATCTCTTCCACTCACATATGTGGGTGAAGGGTTCTCTGTTGTAGTTCATTATTGACGGCGGGAGACAAAATAACCTCATTTCAGTAGAGGTAATGAAGTGGTTGGGCCTATCAACCACACCACACCCACATTCGTACACCATTGGGTGGATTCACTAAGGACAAGATCTCCTCGTCATCCAACAATGTCACCTTCCCTACAACATCAAGTACTTCATGGATGATTTATTGTGTGATGCTTCTCATCTTGAAGTTTGTGATGTGTTATTAAGCCAACCATACTTGTGGAAGTGTCATGATGTGTATGATTCCATGCCTCACATTTTTATTATTACTTTTGACAATAAGTTATACAATATACTAAAGGCATCCCTACCTATCACCATCTCTTTGATCTCTGCTAAGAAATGCAGTAAGATCATCTCCTAGAATGGGAAATTTGTTTCCTTTCTAATTATATCTCAAAGCAAGGGAAAGATAATGGCCATGTCCATGGCCGCTAGGAAGGGTTCCCCTATGCACTAGAAGCAGGTGGACAAGGTTGTGGTAGGGTACAAGGACATATTATCCTCACCTACAGAGGTACCTTTACACTGTCAAGTCAAGCATTTGATCAATATGACTCCCAGAGCACCTCCACTTAATGGGTCGATATACCGATGCTCTATTCTAGATAATGAAGAAATCGAGCAGAAATCCAGGAGTTGCTGCAAAAAGGGCACATCCGACCAATTTCCTCACCTTGTGGGAGCCTGATTTTACTTGTACAAAATAAATATGGAACCTAGAGACTTTGCATTGATTATCAGGCATTAAAAAAATTTATTTTTAGGAATAAGTATCCAATCCCATGGATTGATGACCTTCTTGAGCAACTAAAGGGGGCTAAGTATTTAAGCAACATCAATTTGAACTCTACCTATCACTAGATGTCAATATAACTCACAGATGTATGTAAGACCGCCTTCAAATCCAAGGAGGGTATTTTCGAGTGGTTGGTCATGCCATTCAGGCTGACAAATTCCCCTACAATTTTTATGAGGTTGATGGATGACATCTTTAGGCCCTTCACCAAATCGTTCATGGTTTTATATATGCATGGAATCTTCATATTCAACAAGAGTTGGGAAAAGCACCTACAACACATTCAACAAGTCCTTCAAACCTTGCGACAACACAAACTATGTGCCAACTTGGATAAATGCACATTTGGCACGAGCCAAGTCCAATATTTGGGCTACATCATTGATGAGCAAGGTGTGCATGTGTATCAGGCTAAGATCTAAGTCATTTAGGATTGACCAACCCCAACCATTCTAATAGAGCTTTGCAGTTTTTTGGGTCTTGCCAAATTTTATTGGAGGTTCGTGTTGGGATTATCTCATATCACTTGGCCTCTAATTCAAGTCACTAAGGGCAGAGCGAAAACAAATATTTTCTGGTCCAAGTACCAACAGAACCCATTCTTTGAGCTAAAGAAACACCTCTTCTTTTCACCCGTCCTTACATTTACAGACCAGAAACAACCATTTGAAATTGAGATAGAAGCCTCCGACTATGGTATTGGTGTAGTTCTCACCCAACAAGGTCATTCGGTGGCATATCACAATGAGACACTTTCTGATACAATTCAGAGATAACCCACATGTGATAAAGATATGTATTCCATCGTGCAGGCATGCAGAAAATGGAAACATTACTTTATGGGGAAGGAGACAGTCATCCACATAGATCACCGACCCCTTTGGTTTATCCAAACACAATGGAAGTTGCAGAATGATCGACATAAAAAGTGGTCTAAATATCTACAAAAATTACGCTTGAAAATTATATATAATAAAGGAAGCACCAATCATGTTGTATATTGTGTCATTGAACCCCATTTGTGAACACGAGACCTACATATGGCCAGAATTGTACAAAATTGATCCAGATTTTGCCACCACATACCATATGCTAGTGGATGGAAAGAAATTTCCAGATGTCCACATAAAATATGCATTATTATGCTACCTGGTCCACCTTTGTGTTCCTTCAAATGAATGTGCCAAGATTATTGTTGTGTTTCACTTGTTGTGAATTCATCACAAGGTTGCCACAGTAAGGGAAATGTGTTGTCAACGTGTCCAGATGATCTAGCTTGTTATGTTTTCAAAATGATTCGAGTGTTTGATCAGAGTAAATTCATATCATCATTCACATTAGTCTCTTCAGTCCCACACTTAGCCAAATTTCAGAAGTTCCCCAACAACCTAGCCTCATCTGACCTTCCTCAACTACACACTGCATAGTTCCAACCCTTAAGCTGCATCCTTTTCCCTTGAAACTATGCAATGTGCAGTTCCTTCTTTCCATTACTACACACTTCACAATTTCAGTGCTTAAGCCCAACCTTATCTCCCAGAATTGTGAAATTTCTCTTCCCATCCTAGCCTCTACTGCACATTGCACAATCTCTAGCCTCAAGCTCATCCCTTGCGCTCTTGAGATGCACAAATGTGCAATGGAACAACTTCATATGCTTCCTAGAACTGCATAGTTTTCCTAAGCACTCCAAAACCCCACAGTTGAGGTCACTAAGTCCAAAAACTGTGCATTTTGTCTTCCCAGTCATGTTTGAATTTCACATTACATAGTCTCAAGGCTCAAGACTCATCAATGAGCTCTTGAGATGTGAAATTTTTCAATCACCTGGGTTGATCTTCCCTCCAGGACTGTGCAATAAGATGAAGCAGTGTAGAATCCATCAACCTATCGCCATGAGCTCTAAAACTACGCAATATTCTTCCTCAGCACAGCCTAAACTGCACATTGCACAGTATCAAGGCTCAAGCTTCATCCCTGACTGCCTGAGCCATGGAATTTCATATTTACTGAGCCTCTTTCCCAACGTTTCACTCGGTTCCGGCTTAGTCAGTGGATGTGTTGTAGCCCCTAGAGACAACCTTGAGTTGCAAAAGACTAGTGCCTAGGACATCTTAAAATCAAAGGTTAAATGTAGACAATTATAAGGATGCCTATGACAGAATATGAATCAAAAGAATAATGGTTTTTTATGGTTTAGGAATGGAGAAGATATTGGAGTCTTATTCAGGTGAATTACCCTATACTATGAGAGGGCTCAAGAGGCTGTATGGCTTAGTGGCTTTCAAATGGGCTAAGTATGAAATAATGAGCTGAAACTTTCAAAATATGCAGAGATGCTGAGAAGGAAATATGAATAACAGTAGAGATTTCTGGAGCACGAATTAAAGAAGTGCAGAAAATTTAATACATGAGCATTGTACATAAACGAATTCATGAATAAAAATGCCTACTGACGAAAGATACATTACACAAATCATCAAAGAAATAGCACATGAAAATATGATTATACATAAACAGGATATTACTGATAAACAAACGGAATACAGATACATAATACTCATTGTCACATATGGAATCCAAATAAACAATGTTGTATCATATTAAGTTCAAAAAAACTCTCCCAAATATGTATCTCAGAGCACAGGGAGCACAATCATACAAAACTATAGCAAAATTCCTCCAAAATTCAGAAACTTTCTTTCATCTTAGAACTCACTACATATAGAGTTCTCCTTTAGAGTTTACGATCAAATATTCTTTCATAATCGAAACACACATGTGAAAACCAAAATATCCTAACAAAATAGTAGAGCGTGCATCAAGAAATCACTCCTGTAACAAAAAATCAAAACAGAATCAGGTGAAATCGAGATTTCACCAGTGAAACATCACTATCTAATAGTAAAAAGAAACAAAATAGTTGGTCATGGAGGCCAAATTCTGGAATCTTCGAAAGGAGTGGTGAGAAGTGGTTGAGAACAGGTCGGTGTTCTGGCCTTCATCATATGATTCCATCTACTATTTGAAAACCTCCGCTCTCTAATTCTCATGGTTTCCACTTACAGTTGTAGAATGGTTAGTTGTGATGTGCATGCCCCACTCTTCAACGGGAGGTTCATTTGACAAAATGAATATACCTCTGCTTCATTTTTCCCATCCAAACCAATGATGTGCTTGACTTGCAAAAACCAGAGACTAAATTTCGGATGGGGGCATGGATGGCTTGTGGTATTGGATTGGGGGGGTGCGAAATCACTACAAGTTTCCATGTAGCACTAGAGCGGTATCGGAAACTGGCCATTTCGGACCCCCCCCCCCGGTGTTATCCTTCGGAAGGTGAGAGGGCGGCTGAATAAAATCATGAGCCGTCAAATTTATTGATAAGGAGCAGAGATGAAGGGGAGATTGTGGAAGCGATGGGGAGCTTAGTGGGGCTCATTAACACTAAAAAGTGGGGAACAAAGGCTGTGGAAGGGTATACTAATGATGTGGCGGGAAGGTGGGGCCCGAACTAATATCACAGATTGCAGCCCGGGAGGCTTATTATAAGTAGCGAAGGGAAAAGGTTATGCCCTGCGATGATCGATGTGTGGTGGGCAGAAAGTGACGTGGAAGATAGAGGTGGGACCCAAGCTACATTGAAAATTGCAATTGGAAGGTTTTTCATATAAGCAGTGGTAGGTAATATTTAAATCTTGTGGGGAGTAGGGAATGGATGACGTGGCAGAAGTGGGACTGCTAGCAGAGTGCAAATCGAAAGTTTCATATGTGAGCAGCGGAGGGCAAGAGTTATATGCTAGGAGGAGCAATGTGCGATGGGCAATGGATGACGTGGCAAGACAAAGGTGGGGCCCAACTGATATTGCAAGTCGCAAGTCGAGGGTTTTGTAATGAGCAGTGAAGGGTAAAGAGTTGAGAGTTGTGGGGGTGCTCTAGGGTAAGGCGCGCCCATCGCGGGTCTGCCCCCATAGCTATCGTGAGCCGTAGATCTATGCTCAGGGGGTTTCTGGAAAAGTCAACTATGGAGGCACCAACACTAATAACCTACGAGTTGTTTGTGCCTGCAGGTTTCCGCTGATCTGAGATTATTATTCATTTCTTTAAATCTTGCTCGACGATTAGCACGGCCGTTAATCCATGATGGGTGATGAATGATGTGGCATGGAGGAAGTGGGACCACCCGACCCGTGCTTGAATTGTTGGGCCTTTATCTTAGCTGCTCCAGTTCTTCATTTTCTTAACTTTGATGTTGCTTTATCCCTTCAAAAGAGTCACAAGCCAACATTGGCTCCATTGGGGATGACGCACTCATTCAAGTGTGTTGAGAAATTTCAGACCACTTGCTTGTGTTCTTCTTAATGTGCCTAGGATCATCGTTAGAACCAATTTCAAGCAGCTTTAACCAAAAACAAAACAAGAATTAATGCAGAAATAAAAAATTACATATATACATTTTGAGGATATGTACAATGGTTCATCATAGCCCATTATCAGTGCTGGAAGTAAGGTTTGAGAAATTTATCATTGACAGGCATCTCGAGTTTGTCTCCTTCCAAATTCTCCAGCGCAAAAGTATTGTTGCCTTTGACCTCTGCCACCCTAAATGGACCAAACCAGAGGGGGTAAAACTTCCCATGTTTCCTTTTTTCTTCTCGCTTGACATCCAATCGCAGCACCAAATCCTCTACTTGGATCTCCTTGTCTTTAGCTCTTTGATCAAATAAGCCTTTCATCTTTTCCTGGTACTCTGCTAGTCTAAGGCTTAATTGTTCCCATGTCTCACTTAGCTCGACCAATTGGTTCATTCTTCTGATGAGGTTGTTTGGATCTTCCTCACTCTCTTGTAATATTCAGGCGATGGGTAATGCAAGCTGAATAGGGAAGACTACAGCTCTGCCATACACCAGTTCATAAGGGGACTTCCCTGTGGATATTTTAGTGGTGATGCGATTTTCCCAGAGTGAAAACTTGAGCTGGGAATCCTAGTTATTTTGGTTTTCGTTGATGGTCTTTTTAAAGATCCTCACCAATGCCTTGTTAGATGATTCTGCCAGCCCATTCCCTTGTGGGTAATATGCAATGGAGTGTCCCAACATGATATTGTAAAGCTAATAGAAATTTAAAAATTTAGCCGAATTGAAAGCTTGGGCATTATCTGTTATGATTTTATCAGGGCATCCAAACCTAGCTTTTACGTTCTCCTCCAGGAACTTGATCACCACCAAATCTGTAGCATTTCTTGCGAGCACGACTTCCACCCACTTAGTGATGTAATCCGTAGCAGTGAGGATCTATCGATTTTGATTGCTAAAACACGGGTGAATCTCTCCTATGAAGTCGACTCCCCATTGTTTGAAAGGTTCCTCAACATGTACTGGGATCAATGGGAGAGGTGCATACCTTTGCTTTTCGGCAAACGCCTAACAATTCTCGTAGGCCCGAACGTGAGCATCTACATCACCAAATAGTTTAAGCCAAAAGAAACCTGCCCTTAGGATCTTGTGTGCAGTGGATCACTAGCTGTAATGCCTGCCACATATCCCTTCATGGAACTCGGTCATCACTTGGTCAAATTCTTGCTCTGTTAAACATAATAGTAAAATCCTCGTCGGGTCCTTCCAATACAGTCGCCCATTTGCCACGATGTACTTTTGAGACCTCAGCCTCAAGGTGCAGTACTTGGCCTTGTAAAAGTTAGGAGGGAATATCAGTGTTAAAAGATATTCCACTATATCTTTATACCATGAGGATAGAAGGTACTTCACATGTGTCCTTTGCATGGAAGATTCTATGCCCTAATGTGCACCTACATCCTCCTATGTTTCTCCTCTTGTCATATATAGATTTATCCCCAGAGCTTGTCAGTTGGATTTAGATAGAATATTTGCCAGCCTTTGGCCTTTAATGAGTTTGGTAGGCTTTATCTCCATCTCGTACTCCTGAATCTTAGCTATCCATTTTCCCCTTTTTCCTTCACTGTCGCCCTACACTAGGATATCCTTCACCACTGTTGCAGGAATGTAGGAGTTTATGGAAAATTGTAACACATACACCCAAAATGCATTTAGGGATTTGGCCAGAGCATACAATTGCTTCTCCAAGATATTATAATTCAACTCGGCATCCCGCAGGACCTGGCTGAAGAATGCAATCGGTCGTTCATGCCATTTTTCATTCTTTTGTAGCATCACTGCATCTATTGTATGAGGAGAGGCGAAAGAGAAAATCATGAAGGGATTCCCATAATTTGGACCTATTAGCACTGGAGCTTCTGCAACGCCTTCTTGATTATGTCAAAAGAATCCCTTGATTGAGGGATCCACCTCACTTCACTATTCTTTTTTATCATTTCAACGATGTTTCAGAGGATCTATGCATAATTGGGTATGAATCTTCTCAGGAAATTTATTCTTCCCAGGAACACTTGTACCTCCTTTTTGTTTCTTGGTAGAGAAATGTCGTTTAGCACCTCCACCCATTTCAGATCAATCTTCACTCCCTCCTTAGTTACTATATGTCCCAGTAACTTTCCTTCTTTCAGGGAAAACATGGATTTTTGAGGGTTCAGGGATAGACCATATCTGTGGCATTTGTCAAAGGTTCGTCGAATATGTTCTATGTGTTCAACGTCACTCTTCGAGAATAAGGTGATTTCATCCAGGTAAATCACCACAAACTTATCTTGCTCACCTATGAAAGATATTTCCATCACACACTGTAATGTGGCACTAGCATTCATTAGGCCGAAAGGCATTCGGGCGTACATGAAAGTTCCCCAAGGCGTAGTGAACGTCGTCTTCTTTTGGTTTCCTGGGAGCACTGCCACTTGATTATATCCCGATAAGTCGTCCATCATGGACATGCGGGAGGATCCCACCAACTTTTTCAATATGTGGTCCATATTCGAGCGGGGATAGTTGTCTTTGAGTGAAGTTCTGTTTAGATTGTGGAAATCCACAGAGAGCCTGATTTCGTCGCTCTTCTTCCTCACGGGTACCAGGTTTGCCACCCATTCTGAGTACCTTAGAAGGAGAATTATATTTTCCTACACACGTTTTTTATTTCCTTTTCAATAGCTGGGAGAAGAAGAGGATTGATCTGTCTCAGCTTCTGATTATGAGGCTTAGCGTCCTCTTTGAGTGGTATCTTGTGTTGTATAATGTCAATGTCGAAAGTCTTCAGATCCCGAGATGACCAGGTGAAGACATCTTTATATGATTGAAATAGCCTGAGGTACTGATCTTGGTATTCTTCAAGGACCCCTTTTGACAGCTTTACCACCTTTCGATCTTCTTTTGTCCCAATATTCACATCACTGACTAGCTCGTCGAGGGTCATTTTGTTGGGGTTGACTGGCATATCAATCTTGTCAAACAATCTCTCCAACGGTACGAGACCCCTGGGAATGACATTTCCCTTTAATTTCATAACACGGTGCCCAACCAATGTCTCTTCCCATCTGGGTTCTGGCTCTTCACTGTCATCCTCGGTGACTAAGTCGATCACCATATTTGAGAACTCGCCCACCATTTCCATAAAACTCTTGACCTGCTCTTCATCCTCGAAGACTTGCTAATGTTGTACATTGTCCAGAATGGAGGGGAAGTATCGCACTTCAACCTCATATCTGAGCAAGGGATTCTGCGGGGGGCGGAAATTGCTAGCAGCCACAACTAGTGAATCTGCCATTATGTTCTTATCCCTCGGCATGAACTGAATGTTAAAAGCAGAAAATAAGTTCTCAACCAAATCCCATACTTCATTTATGTAAGCACTGAGTCGTAGGTGTTTAGTTTGGCATTAGCTCCTGAATGGCCTCACTATAAGCTCTAAATCTCCAAACACCTTGAGATTATATATGTTCATGTTCTGTGTCATCTGCAATCCCAACAGTAGGGCTTCATACTCAGCCACGTTGTTCGTGGCTTCAAATTCCAGCTTAAAGGAGATGGAAATTAAGCATCCTTCTGGCGATATCAGGAGTACTCGACCTCGTTTCCTTCTCGTGAATAAGCTCCATCAAACTAAAAGGTCCAAATTTTGTTTTCCTCTCTACTCATAGGATTATTTTGTGTTAGAGGATAGACCTTTGTTTCTAACAAGAAATTTTTGTCCTCCACGAGCATAAGACAAGAGAATTTACCCTCTACCATATACTGGAGAATTTGTTGAACAGTCGGCTTTGGTGACCATCTTCACAAACCTGGATTCACGGTATAATCTTCTTTCCTCCCCACCAAATACTGGAATAGTGGTGTAGGTGAGGTCCAACTTTATAGATCCTCCAATCTTGGAACCCCAGGATCTGGACAACAACATTCCAAACTGAGCTGGGATATCAGCTACAACAATGTCCATTACCACACTTTTGGCTGGAATCTGGGCTAAGTTTACTACCAAACCTTTTATCATGCCCAATAACTTCACCCTCTTGGAATAAAAAGAATACAAGTCTTTATAAGGCCTTGTAATCTGCAACCCCAATTTCTCCATGACAGACAATGGCAACAAATTATGTGAAGCCCCAGAATCCAGCATGCAATTATGTAACAATAAGTCATGTATCACTAGAGTCACATAGAATGGGGGAGCGGCTAAGTCTTGCTCTTCTACATGAGGTCCAAAAACTACCATGAGTATTTCTTCTTGGAGATTGAGGCTGTCAGGTAGAGGGCTTACACCATGGGGCAGCATAAATTGGGACACTTGGGCCTTGTATGAAGGTTGTTTTAGGATCTCAATCAGGGGAACCATGATCTTGACCTTTTCTAATTCTTTCTGGAGGTTAAAGGCCATGGGATATTTTTCTATAATAACTTCTTTGAATTTCTCTTTAGGAGGATCAGGAAGTTTCAAGGGTATAGTTGTGGACTTCTCATTTTTGGGAGGATCAGAGCCTTGTTTCGTGGAAGTGGATGCAGCGTCTTCATGATGGGAATAATCCTCTAATGGATTTTTCTTCTTACTAGTAGAACTAGGAGGGGTTTGTCCTCTTGATGTTGACTCTTCATTTTGTTCTTGCACTCGAGTTATCTTCCTAGAGGACCTAAGATCATACTTCTTGTGGAGTTGAGCTTGCATGAAATCCACAAACTATCTGCAATAATCGTCAATATATTGGTCTTCTGAAGGGAGTTCCTTCTCTTCTTGCTCCCCCTACGGAGTGAGTTCACCTTCCTCATCATCCGAGTAGGTGGGGAATTGATCTTCTTGGCTATCTGTGACTTCCTCAGCCTATCCCTCCACTTCCCCCTTTAAGTACAGAGGAGGTTGGATATGATCTTGTTGTTCCTTCCTTTCACACTGTAGCAACTTTAGAGGGGGCTTCCAGTACTGGGGATTAAACCCACGATTAGGAATCATTTGGTTAGAACAAGGAGGGGAATTTTTGGCCTCCAATTCAAGATTAACCAACTTATTTGATAGGTTCTTGATCAGCTTATTCATTTCTTCCATTCTATACTCTTTTGATTCCCTCTCCTGATTTGAAGTAGAAGCCTCCTCCCTATTCTTTCTTCTACCTTCATGCTCTATCTTCCCCTCGAATTTTCTAGTAGAAGAAAAGTTTGCTTCTACCTCAAATGCATCAGTCTGGATCTGATCTAGAGATGTGGATTTTCTTTCTCTTAGGGTGAACCGAAACTCTGGTTCAAAGGCTCTTGCGAAGACCACTTTAGCAGCTGCTCGGGGAGGTTTTATCTCAATAAGGAGATTATTATAAATCTTATTGAACCTTTTTATGAATTTTTTAAAGTCCTCATTGTGTCTCTTTTTAAGAGCGTTGAACTCTATGAGAACATATCCATGATCCCTCTTTTCTCCCCATTTTAGTGTGAAGAAATTCTCCATTTCTTCCCAAGAGGTGACTTTGTTATTAGCTAGAGACTTGAACCACTTTCAAGCCTCTCCATCCAAGGATTGGACAAAAAGCCTTAGCACCACATCCAAGTGCTCTACATTCACATTCTTAGCAAAGGCGTAGAATTTTTCAATATTTCTCTGTGCAAAAGTATTATCTTCCTCGGTGAACCGAGGTAGAAGCTTTAGATAATCTTGAGGCATGTCGTTCAATACTTGGGGTAGAGCTAACAAAGCATACTTGTTTGGAGGAAGCCAAGCACAACCATGAGGGGTGGTTGTGGTAAGTTCTGAGGATGATTTGGCTGTGGTATAACATGTATATGATGAGTAGAGGTTTGGATATTTATCTGTAAAGAGATTTGGAGTGTTGTAACTTCTTTGACTTCTTCAGCCTCAAGAGTAGGGTGCAAGGGAGGCAGAGAAGTAACAACGGATTCAGCTTCGTCTTTTATGGCTGAACTAGCTAAATAATAGGTTCTAGAGGATACTCAAGTACACGAGATGTGGAGCCAGGACCATAGATGTCAGCTTGCTGAGATGAGGAAGGTGAAACTTCTAGAGAAAATGAGGGTAGATCAGCCTGGCTGGGCTTCTTTTCCCTCCAGATTCTCTTAAATATGATCTTTTTCAGGATCAAATATAGAGGGGGTTCTCTGCTGAGAAGTATTTGATCAGGTATGAGGCCTGGTGTAAGCCAGGATTTACACTTGATTTGAGCTTTGATAATAATGGAGTTACCAAGGTGAGGGCTATGCAACTCTCAACCCTTCGTGCTCACCTGATTGAAGGGTGAAGATAATGTCGTATCCCAAGGAAAATATTTTCTAATTTGTTCCCTGGAAACGACGCCAAAAATATTTTGTAGTTGCTAGAGACAGCCTTGAGTTACAAAAGACCAGTGCCTAGGACATCCTAAAATCAGAGGTTAAATTTATACAATTATAAGGATGCCTCTGATAGAATATGAATAAAAATAATAATGGTTTTTGATGGTTCAGGAATGGAGAAGACCTTGGAGTCTGATTTAGGTGAATTACCCTATACTATGAGAGGGCTCAAGAGGTTGTATGGCTTAGTGGCTTTCAAATGGGCCAAGTATAAAAAAATTAGAAAAAACTTTCAAAATATGCAGAGCTGCTGAGAAGGAAAGGAGGAGGAATTCGTAAGAGACAGGCTTAAAGTATTAAGAATCCATCTCCCTTGAACTCAGAGGAAAAAGATGCAAGTGAAATATGACTAACAATAAAGATTTGTGGAGCGTGAATTAAGGAAGTGTAGCAAATTTAATACATGAGAATTGTACATAAACAAATTCATGAATAAAAATTCCTACTGTCGGCAGCTACATTACACAAATCATCAAAGCAACAACACATGAAAAGATGATTATACATAAACAGGAGATTACTGATAAACAATGGGAATAAAGATACATACTACTCATTGCCACATCTGGAATCTAAATAAATAGTGATGTATCATATTAAGTTCAAAACAACTCTCCCAAATATGTATCTTAGAGCACAGGGAGCACAATCATACAAAACTATAGAAAAATTCCTCCAAAATTCAGAACCTTTCTTTCATCTTAGAGCTCACCACATATAGAGTTCTCCTTCAAAGTTTACGATCGAATATTCTTTCATGATCAAAACACACATTTGAAAACCAAAATATCCTAACAAACTAGCATAGCGTGCATCAAGAAATCACTCCTATAACATAAAATCAAAACAAAATCAGGTGAAATCGGGATTTCACTAGAAAAACATCACTATCTAATAGCAAAAAGAAACAAAACAGATTTTCATGGAGGCCAAATTCCATCATCTTTGAAAGGAGTGGCGAGAAGTGGCTGAGAATAGGTGGGCGGTCTGGCCTTCATCATATGATTCCATCTAATATTTGAAAACCTCCGCTCTCTAATTCTCATGATTTCCACTTTCTATTGCGAAACGACCAGTTGTGATGTGCATGCCCCAATATTTAGCGGGAGATTCATCTAACAAACTAAATATACCTCTGATGCATTTTTCCCACCCAAACCAATGTTGTGCTTGAATTACAAAAATCGGAGACTAGATTTCGAAGGGGGGCATGGATGGCTTGTGGTATTGGATGGGGGAGGGGTTGTGAAATCACTGCAAGCTACCACGTAGCACTTGAGGCGGTATCATGAACCAGCCATTTTGGACCCCCCCGGTGTTATCCTTCGGAAGGTGAGAGGGGGACTGAAATAGATCATGAGCCTTCAGATGTATTGATAGGGAGCAGAGATGAAGGGGAGATGGTGGAAGCGATGGGGAGCTTAGCAGGGCTCATTAACATTGAAAAGAGCAGAAAAAAGGCTATGGAAGGGCATACTGATGACGTGGTGGGAAGGTGGGGCCTGAACTAATATCGCAGATTGCAGCCCGGGAGGCTTATTATAAGCAGTGAAGGGAAAAGGTTATTCCCTGCGATGAGCAATGTACGGTGGACAGAAAGTGACGTAGTAGATGGAGGTGGGACCCAAGCTACATCGCAGATCACAATCATAAGTTTTTTCATATAAGCAGCGGTAGGTATGAGTTAAATCTTGCGGGGAACAATGTACAATGAGTAGGGAACGGGTGACGTGGAGGAAGTGGGGTCGGCCCTTGGATCGCAGATCACAAGTTTTATGTGTGAATAGCAGAATTTAAGATGTATATTTTGCGAGGAGAAATGTGCGGGGAGCAGGGAATGGATGACATGGCGGAAGTGGGACTGCCCGCAGAGCGCAGATCACAAGTTTCATATGTGAGCAGTAGAGAGTAAGAGTTATATGTTGCGGGGAACGATGTGCGATGGGTGATGGATGACATGGAAGGACAGAGGTGGGGCCCAATTGATATCGCAAGTCGCAAGTTGGGGGTTTTGTAATGAGCAGTGAAGGGTAAAGAGTTGAGATTTGTGAGGGTGCTTTGGGGTACGGTGTGCCCATCAGGGGTCTGCCCCCACAACTATCATGAGCCGTAGATTTGTGTTCAGCGGGCTTTTGGCAGAGTCAACTGTGGAGGCACCAACACTGATAACCTGTAGGATGTTTGTGCCCACGGGTTTCCACTAATCTGAGATTATCTTCCATTTCTTTAAATCCCGCCCAACGATTAGCATGGGCGTTAATCCACGATGGGTGATGAATGACATGGCGTGGCGTAAGTGGGGCCGCCCGACCCGTGCTTGAAGTGTTGGGCCTTCATCTTAGCTTCTCTAGTTCTTCATTTGCTTAACTTTGATGTTTCCTTATCCCTTCAAAATAATCACAAGCCAACAGGATGTATATGCACAATCTTAAACTATGGGTTTATCAGACTGAAGTCGTATTTTTATGAATGAATTGTAGATGCAGGAACTATATCATGCTATGGAAATATGATTAAGAAGGAGAGGGAGAAGGAGGACATGATAAAATAAATGACGTGGCGTGGCGTAAGTGGGGCCATCCGACCCGTGCTTGAAGTGTTGGGCCTTCATCTTAGCCGCTCCAGTTCTTCATTTGCTTAACTTTGATGTTGCCTTATCCCTTCAAAATATTCACAAGCCAATAGGATGTATATGCACCATCTTAGACTATGGGTTTATCAGACTGATGTCATATTTTTATGAATGAATTGCAGATGCAGGAACTATATCATGCTATGGAAATATGATTAAGAAGGAGAGGGAGAAGGAGGACATGATAAAATACACATATGGATATGAAGAGATAAGATGATCAACACACGAGAAGACGAAGGAATATCAAACTCTAACAGAAGATGAATATCAATATCACATGGAATAATCCTCATCTTCAAGTCATAAGGAGGAGGAAGAAGAAGAACATGTACCATATTTTCAAGAATACACAAAGAAAGAAGTATCAAGCAAGACAAATTGACACTTTCACATCATCATGTAGTCAATGTCATCAATGTCATGTCATGTCCTATCACAGGTCATCATATGCCACATCATTATTTTGGATCATGTAAATTGGATTCAAAATGTATTTTAAAGTGGAAGTACAAAGGACACACATGGAATATGAAGAGTCATGTAAGTTGAAAATTCATAGGAAGTCAAATAGTCATGAGGGTAGTCAAAGAGTCAAGGAGGGTGAAGCATCATGCCTTGGTTATATATACACCCTCATTGTATGAGCAAAGGAATTTTTACCTTGACTCCACCAGCAAAGCATTAAAGAGATAAGCTAGTTATTTTATGGAGCAAGGAGTGGCTCCAACACTCCACTATTAGAGATAGTGATGTTCATTGTATACATGTGTCTAGTAATTTTTACTTAATAACGTAAGCCTTAAATTCTACCATGTTCTTCATGCATGGATTATGAATGTTTATAAGACTATTCTGCGGATGTGTATTTCATGTTTTCTTTCACATGTACTAAGGTAGTTGAACTATCTCAGTTATTTTAGTACTTATATTATTGATAACGTGTTGTAATGGTTGTTATTTCTATCACATCCTCATGGACCATTCCGATGGATAGTAGATAGACCTTTCTCATTCATTGGTTGTAATGATTGTCACATCCCTCGTGGAATATTCCACTGGATGTTATATGGATCTTGTTGTATTTGTGTGTCTCTTATTGGGTGTTAATATTTCCTCTCTCTTAGGGGCTCACCTTTTCTTCTCACTAGGCACACCCCCCTTGCTTTTCGAAGGCGTATTTGCACTCCTCTCTCTTGTTGACAGTTAGAGAAAAGGAATATCTATAAGAATACATGGCAACCAGGCCAATATTTTGGATGGGGCTCCTAATCCAAATGGTTTGAGGTATAATTGGGACTTCACATTGGGGAGACCCACTGGTTGAAAAAATTCCAGGACCGCCATCAATGGCGCTAGATGAAAGGGCTAGATGAAAAGTTGATATCGTTGAATCTGGTTTGAGCCTCTTCTCTAAAATGGCTCATCCTCAAATCTTTCTCCCATGGTGTTTCTCTATTTTTTCCCTTTATAAATTTTCAATCCTCGATGAACCTCTCTATCACTTGTCTCAGTTAAATTTTTATGGTGAGGATGAAACATCTATAACCGAGCACATTTCTGATTTTATTAAATTTTATGAATCTTACGAAATCAATGATGAATAATTTTCTTGTGTTATTTTCTTCCTCGCCCTTGAAGGTCGTGTTAATCAATGGTGGCATACCTTGCCACCTCCTTCCATTCATTCCCTTGGCCATTTCCTCAGGGAGCTTACTCAAGCATTTGTTAGGTATAATCACTGCAATATTTGTAGAAGAATCAATCTCTTAAGAATGAAGCGTAATGAATTAGTTGAGGATTTTTTCGATCGATTCCTTCACCTTTTTTATGAAATTCCTGAACAAGATATGAATTGGTATTTATTGAAACAAGAGTTTGAGCGCTTGGTTCTTATCTCTTTACACGGTGAACTTGAACCCCCTCATTTTCCTACTCCCCCATCTATTGTGAATCATGAGACACCTCTAATTTCAGAGGAGGAACCTATTATTCCTTTTGTTCATTTTCCTCCTCCTTTTCCAGTTCCGATAAGGGTGCCTCCTTACAATAATAATAATGTTGGGAGATATGCTAATCAAATTCCTAATCCATATTCTCATTCTTCTTCCATTTTTCATGACTCTGATTCAATGGAGTAAATTCCATAATGGCTCATGAAGCCCACGGTGAATACTAACTCCTCCATTCCAAAAGATGATGTTACGGTTCATAACTCCAGCCTCGAATCTGATATGTATTTCTATCATCCTCTATCATCTACATGCCATGACTCTTTGTACCATGATAAACTTGAGCAATCTATTCCACCAGCTATTTTTTCACACTCTTTATTTTCGTGTTGTTGGTTCAAATTGCGATCAGATACAAGGTAGTCACATTACACAAGTGGAGGAGAAGTAAGGTGAAGAGGCTTTCAATCTTTATTCTATTTTTAAAAAATCCTCTATGTGAAGATGATGTGCCTCCATTCATGGATGATTTTCAATCTACTAATCTTGGTAGTGAATCGAATGTAGTTAATTCTTTTGATCAATCTATATCCTTGGGAAACAATCATTCCAATGATGATGAATCTATTGATGTATGCAATCACGAATGCCTGGGTGTATTAACTGATATTTTAGTTTCTCATGAAGGTTTTACTTTAGATCCATAATTTTATTCGATCAAGGAAGATGTGCTTATCGAAAATTCCTCTCCATCTCACTATCCCTTGTGTTTTGCAGTTTGTGATGCATCTACTTGCGACGGAGATACTCCATGCTCTTCAGGTTCTTCATTTGATGAATTATCTTCTCAATTGACACAAGGTGGTGAGATTGTCCATGATGAAATTAAAAATATACAAATTATAGAGTACCCTTCCCATCCCTCATCATCTCTTCTCTTGCATGAAGAAAACTCTTCAAACCAGCTTGCTCATGAAATTTCCTTGATTCATTTATCTTGGAATTTGTGATCAGAAGAATATTTTGACTTGAGAAATCTGGTTGTTGAAGTTGAAAAATCTGGTAAAATTAGTAACAGATATGGTTTCCATCCGGTGAGCAGTGACTTATTTAAACTAGTGGTAGAAGCTACCCTCAAACCATGAATGATAGGGTTCAAGCTTCAAAATGCGATTTTAAAATCCTGGAAAGTTTTGAGACCTTCCAGGGAGTCGAGGCACTTCAACTTCCATTGATGGTTATGTTAGGATCTCACAACTCTGGTAAGGCCCCCAAACTAAGTCAGATTTGGCTTGTTGTAGAAATTATATAGAAACTCTATACCAATGGACTCAATCTGATCATGCAATGCTCTAAAAAAAGATATTGAATCCTTCTAATATATTTGCAAAATATAAAACACGGTCACTCAATCACATACCAGTAATAAAAATAAATTATCAATCACACAACACAAAATTTTCTTGGGGAAAGCACTTGCTAAAAACCCCTCTATCATATATTGTACAATGTCAAAGAATCATGAAACAACACAATTCTTTCTCACACCGAGAAAATATTGCACTCTTCTGATTGTCTCACCCTCATCCTGCTCAAAATTGACTACCAATTCTTAGGAAAAATTGACCAACACTTAGAGCCAATTCTCAGCCCCTGCTTAGCCCATCCTTGCTCACGCAATCCTGTAGAAATTATACAAACAATATGTATATCATGGATTCAATCCGATCTAAGAATTTACTAAACCTAGATACTGAATCGCTTCTACAAATCATTTGCGGAATTTAAAACACAATCGCCAATCACATGAAGCAATGGAGAATCAATCAAACCACAACACAGATAATTTCTCGGGGAAAGATTGCTGCTCAAAACCCCACTATCTTCTATTGTATATTCAGCATGGATACATGAAACAATTACAATACAACTCTTCTCACAAGAGCCTCCTGTACTCAGCTAACTGTCTCACACTGTGTTGGACAAAACTAACCAACACTTAGCCAATTCCCATCCTCTAAACAACCTACCTTGCTTGCGCAATTCATGTAGAATGCAATCCCTATTCTTTAGGAATTTTGGCCTTCCTTGACTGCGCAAGGATCAGGGGAAATCCAATGGGTGTTTGGTAGCATGCATTAGGGGAATTTTGAGGTCTAAAATGGGCCTTCTAAGGAAATTTACAATCAAAATTCACTTTATGAGAACTAATAACATTTTAGGGGATGACATGATCTCCAATGGTTGAGGTGGCATACTTTGAGTTAAAGGTACTTACTTGTCACATTCTCATTGGTGGATAAAAACTCATGGTTAACCATGGTAGTACTCTAAGTACTTTTAAATTCATAAAGTAAAGTACTAATAATAAATGTCATTTTACACTTTTTGAATAAAATATTATTATTGTCATTTCATATTTTTGAAATAAACGATGCATTTTCGTACATAATATTCATCTCTTTACACACTTTTCAATAATAATAATATTTTATATTTTCATATATTTATTTTTAAATTATATATTCATCTCATTTTATTTAATATTAGAATTTCAAATTAATTATAAATTAATATCTATACATATATATTATACATATGAAATCAAAATAAATAAAAATGCAACCATGTAATTTTAGGATAAATCAAATCAATGAATAATATTATTATAATATTAATACCAATACAAACATATTAAAATTAAAGAAAAGGTTTCTATATTAGTTTTGTATGTTAAAAAAAGATATATTAGGTTCAACATAGTTTGGGGCCAAAATAAAGTCTAAAATTTCAATGTATATAAATCTTATATTATACTTATAAATATAAATTAAATCTATTTCAATACTTTTTTTTTCCTTAATTTTGAATACAACTCAATTCATTTCATTATGATTATATTAATATTATATATTATTATACATAATATTATGAAAAATAATATAAATGTTATAGAATAAATATTATATTCCTTTTTATATTATATATTATTTCTTCTTCAAACCAATTCAATATGTAATATAGAAAAAATGCATAAAATAATATATTACATTTATTATATTATATTAATTGATTTTTATATAGTATATTAATTACATGCTATTATATAATTTAAATAATATAAATTTGAATTAATAGTATATTATACAATTAAGAATTTATGATTTATATTTATAACTTATTTTAAGTTATTTAAGTACAAAGGACAAATGCATTAGTTGTTCAATGATAATGACTTTTTCTTGAAAAACGCATTATTATTTATAGTCACATCAATACAATGTTTTTATTAATTTTATTTTGGTACAACTTTTCAATTGAATTTAGCCATGGTTACATGGATTGTAGTGAAAAAAGTAAAATTCAAATTCATAAATATTGGTTTAGCTATTATTTTATTATTTCCTTAGGAGGCCCATTTTAGTCCTCAAAATTCCCCTAATGGGTGCAACCCAATAATCCTACAACTGATAGTCAACATCCCTTTCACCTAGATCTCAACTAGGTCTCCACTGGAACTGACATGCATGCAACTAATAATAGTAAATCCTTAGTCGCATGTTAGATCACTGATTGTGAATTAAATAATATTTAATTCACTTGATCTCCCACTAGTACAACAAATAGTTACAACTATCACAACTGAATTTGACTCACTTAACTGATTTAACTGATTACAACATGCATTAAACTAATGCACCACTGCACTTCTAACTTTGTTACAACTAGAATTACTTTGCATGCCTCACCAACTACCCTCAACTCGAAATTCATGAGCTAACTGAGTTTATCACACTTAGTTAACTATTACAAGTGATTTTGAGATAAGATTACATTTTATTGTCAATTCTAAATAAGGGAAAATTAAAATAGACATGCACCAAATTTAGCCCACACCAGTGTAGGTGCTGCTAAGACCTGTGGTCCCACACTAGTGTAGGTACTGTTTGGATCTCCTGGTCCCACACTAGTGTAGGTGCTGCAATTTCTTGTTGGACTTCAACACTCCCTCTCAACAAGAAAATGATTATCCTTCACCCTGATCCTGTCTCTATGGTATTCGAATTTACTCTTGGTGAGCGCCTTCGTCAGAATATCTGCATCCTAATCTTCCATGGGAATGTACTGAAGTAACATTATGAGCCTCTACACACAATATTTGATATGGTTTTACCATATGTCTATGTGCTTGGATATATCATGAAACACAGGATTAACCGATAGTTTAATGCAACTCTGGTTATCACAATGTATCACAGTCGGATCCATATTAGAACCAAACAAACCAACCAGGATCTTTCTCATCCAGATGGCCTCACATGCAACTTGAATTGCTGCCATGTACTCTGCCTCCAATGAACTGAGTACCATAGATCGCTGCTTCCTGATGTACCAAGAAACTGATTTCGATCCTATGCTGAAGATCCCTCCTGATGTGCTCTTTCTGTCTGATGGACTGCCTACCCAATCTACATCTGTGAAGCCTTGAAGCTTCATTCCCTTTGTCTGTTTGTACCATAACCCATACTCTATTGTGCCCCTAAGGTATCTCAATACATGCTTCCCCACCTTCCAAAAGATCTTGGTAGGCTTAACCATAGTTTGACTCAGTTGTTTAACTATGTAGCAAATGTTTTGTTTGGTGTTCACCAAGTACATCAGTGAATCTACTAACTGCCTATAGACAATAGCATCCACTACTTCTCTAGAAGTAACATCCTCTCTCCTCCAATTTCCTAGAAGATGAGTGTCCATGGGTTTACAACTCTCCATGTGAAACACACCCAATATCTCTTTCACATACTTGCCTTGAGAAACAAAAATTTTACCATCCCGCTCCCATATTTCCAAACCAAGGAAATAATGAAGGAGTCCATGTCCTTCATTTCAAACTCCATTGAAAAATCCTCCTCTCATGATTGTGTCAGCTTCTCATCACCAGTCAAAATTAGATCATCAACATAAAGTACAATAATCAAGAGCTTACCCTTAACCACAATCTAGAACAGGTTTGCATCAGCTTCACTTTTGGTGAAGCCCAATCCGGCGAAATAGTTGTCAATTCAAGTGTACCAAGCATGAGGTGCTTACTTTAGCCCATACAATTCTCTCTTGATTTGACACACATGCGGCTCACTGTAAAAGATTTCAAAACCTTCTGGCTATTCTATGTACACTTTTTCCTCAATAACTCCATTGAGAAACACAATTTTCATATCCATCTGATGAATGCGCCACCCCATCTACGTTGAGAGTGCAAGGATGGATCTAATGGAAGAGCACCTTGAAACTGGTGCAAAAATATCATCATATTCGATCCCCTCAATCTGTGAGAATCCCCAAGCCATAAATTTGGCCTTTTACTTCTCCACACTCCATCAATAGCTTGCTTTACCTAGTAGATCCAACCACTGATTTACCGACTGGTCTTGGGACAATCTCCCATGCATTGTTCTTGACAATGGAGTCATACTCCTCCACCATTGCATCAATCCAAATTGGTTGTTGCACTGTCTCTTGAAAGGAATATGGTTCTATCACAATACACTTGCTCATAAGAGCCATGTATCGAGTAAAACTGTCTAGAGACTGTCTTTGTCTGCGCAGTGAAATAGGGGCTCCTACATTCTCTACTGCATCAAGTCTCAATATATCAGCTTCCGTGGTGCACCTTCTACCATTTTTGGTGGATGGCTCTGCATGAGTATTTTATGCCACTCCATGATCCTCCACATGTGGCTTCTCCACATCTTGAGGCTCATCCTTTGGAACCAAAAGTTCCTCCTTTGCATGCAAATCCAGCTCCTTCTCAAGGGACAATCGCATGGCTTTCTCCTCATCAAGTTTTATATCCCGTCACACAAAATTCATTCTTTTGTTTGGAAAATACACCCAATAGTTGTGGGGATTTTCAGTGTACCCCACGAAAATCACAATCTTATTTGTTGGTTACATCTTCTTCCTGGCATATTTGTTCACATGCACATAAATAGATGAGCCAAAAATCTTAAAATGTGAAACATCAAGTTTCTTACCAGTAAAAGCCTCTTTTGATGTACTCATGCCAAGTATCCTATGAGGACAATGATTCTGCACAAATATCGTTGTGTTGCATGCCTCCACCCACAGATGCATCAGTAGGCCCTGATCGTGAAACATCACTCTTGATGCACCCACAATCGTTCGGTTCTTTCTCTCAACGACTCCATTCAATTGTGGGTTATGACGCATTATCAGTTCTCTCCGAATTTTTTCTTTGTTGCAGAAAATCTTGAATTAATTAGAGATGTACTCACCACCATTGTCGCTCTTAAGAGCCTTCACATGCATCCCCGTGTCTTTCTCCACCAGTGCTTTGAACTCAAAAAACTTTGAGAACGTCTGATCTTTCTTTTGCATGAAGTAGATCTAGCACTTTCGAGAAAATTCATGAACAGATATCACATAGAACTTATGCTTTGTTGTCGAAGCAACAAAGAATGGTCCACATACGTCTGAGTGAACTCTCTCAAGGATCCCCGAGGCTCGGTTCACCTTCTTATGAAAGGTGGCCTTTACATATTTTCCCATAGTACATCCCTTGCATGTGTCTAACTGTGCAAGTGTAACCTTGGGAAGACCCGTAGAAATATGTTGCATGAATTTTAAGGTTCCGTGGTGAAGATGGCCGAATCTCCTGTGCCATAACTCACCCTCACCCCGGCTCACCACTTTGTTCGCCTTACCCATCAATGTTGTGCAGCCATCTACATCAAGTTTATAGAGATTCTTAACCTGAATCCCAATCTTCTTGGCTTGCCCTGTTGTTTTGTGTTGCAGGAAAGCTTTTCCTTCACTGAATACAACATCATAGCCTTTATCCTCCAACATTGCAACTGAGACTAAATTTTTCTTCAATCCTGGTACATGCATTACATATTTTAATTGAAAGGGTTTACCTAACTGTCTCTAGAAGGTAATGGTACAAACCTGGTAGCACTGTATCGCCCATCACCACCCATTTCGATATGCATCTGGAGGTCCTTCTCCTCCAAGCTACTAAAAAGTTCTTTGTCTCTCGTCATGTGAAAGGATGCACTGCTATTCAAATACCACATTGATCCCATTACACTTGAGACCATGCATGCAATGAGCGAGAATTCAAGCTCAAATTGTGATGCCAAAGCGTCACAACCTACAGATCCTTAAGCCTTATTTTTCTTCTTCGTTTGTAGGCAGTTAGTGGCATAATACCCTGATGCAAGAGCACTAGGCTCAGAAAATCCTTTGTATTTTAATAGATATAGGGGTCTTGTGTTTTCAAAAGAATATTGGGTTCTTATGTAATTATTAATGTTTTTTAGTGATTTTAATGAGAGATATTAAATATTGAGAGAAATTTGTAAATGTTCCCGAATGATTAGAGAACAAGAGGGAAGTAGGATAGTTGAGATTCCATAGGAAATGAGAGATTTGAAATTTAATTGTAAATTCCTAAAGTAGAATTGGTTCCATGATTTTATGAGTTTGAAAGGATTTTTAAGGATAAAGGATAGATTTTAGGACTTAGAGGATTTGGAGGATTTTGTTGAGATAATGGAGGATCTGAACCTAAATTGGTTCATAATCTTTTGTATAAATTGTAAAGCCTCAAGAAAAAAGAGGATAGTAGAGAGTAGGAAAGAGGATTGAGTAGGTTTTAGGCAATAGGGGTTTGTTGTAAGCCTACGGGAAAATTTAGAGGTATGGCCACTGAATAGAATATCAGGCCTAAAGAAGAGAAAACAAAACATGAGGTGTTCTGGATTTATGTAAATATTGTTTATGAATGAACAAAGTATTGAATATGGGTGGTCTGCATTGATTGTATCATTGATTGAATTATAGATTATGTGTGATAAATGCTCAGATTTATGAACGGGTGTGTGATAAAACCCCACAATAAGGGTTTGAAATGGTGGTTTTGCACACCATTGAAAATTTTAATGGAAATACCGAGATAGGGTATTATTATGAATTGAACCGAAGAGCATAAAGGGTTTGCATATATATTTGAGAAGAGTGGAAGAGTTTGCGTTTGTTAAATTCAGTCATTGATCACTGAAAGGATCGATGACACAGAAGAGGAACTGAATTTTCAATTCAGTATTTTGGATACATTGACCATATGTATCAGAAGCATATCCGATCGAATAGTGATTTCGGATCAGTGCCAGAAAGGAGATTCAATTACAGAGAAGCAGAGAACTATTAATCAGTGAAGAGAAGCAATTACAGAGAAGTAGAGAAATATTAATCAGTGAAGATAAGTGCAAAGGAATGAAAGGGGTAAGGTACAGTCATTGGCCAGCGAGATCAACGAACGAGATTAAGGGAGATAGACGGCTAGGATTAAGTCACGTAGATTAAGGTCAACGGAAGGATGGAACCATGGAATGTTTTGAAAACCACCAATGGTTTTCGCATAGCACAAAGATGGTAAGTGGTAATTTGTTGATCAAGCACAATACCTCTCAATGTGTGACACGTAGCATTGACGGTAATTCAATACCGCCCATTTCGTGTAAAATAACATCATTGAAGATCAAGCTGATTTGTTATGCAATAACCGTTGGATTGTTGGGTTGGAGCGCGATGAAGCGTCAACCATCAGATTGGATTGCAGAAATGGATGGGTAAGTTTTAAATGTTGTGGGACCCAGATATAGTATTATGTTGGTGTTTTGGGTTTGTATCTAAAGTCAAATACGTAGAAAATTGGGGGTTATTGTTTGATGTTAGAGATTCTACGTGGAGATAAAGAAAAGCATATGCCGAATAGCGGAAAGGTGAATGGATTGGTAAAGCATGGGGCCAAACATTAATATATGTTGATACCTTTGATAAATTTTATCAAAGTCGAAAGTTTATATGGTTATTTGTTGGCCTCTTTGGTAAGTTTAACCAAAGCCAAACATTGAATCAAATGAAATGTTAAGCGTGAGCTCGAATATATGATGGTTGAAAAGTGGGTATTTAACTAAGGTTAAATATATTGATTCAAATTTCATAAAATGGGTTTTGGTATATGTCTTAAAACCATAGGGTATAAAAAAGGAAACAGCTTCCGCTTATGAAGGTTTACACTGTCTGAGATTTGTTTGAGGTTATTAATTTGAAAACACATTTTTATGTGTAGATGTGGGTTTTTGTTGTTGTGGCAGCATCATTTTTGGTATGAGAGCAGGAAACAACTCTTTTGAAGGTTCAAGTTTGTTTTAATTAAATTGTAATTAGAATGAATGCATGTGTGTTGGAGAAAATAAAAGGGACCAGATTTTGAAACTAATAGATTGTAGCACATAGAGGCACAGTGCAGATGAGAGGTGAAACAAGATCACACAAAGATCTTGAAAGTGAGTTGATAAGTGTTATTTTAACTATGGTTTGAAGATTATGTTTGCAGAATTCAAGTTGCAGGCAGTTGAAGAAAATCTCAGCAAAAGAAGATCACAGCTTTAAGAGCAGTGATAAAGGAATCTGGTAAGAGTTTCTGGGTAAAGTGTGGCATAACCTTGAAGAATTCCAACAGAGGTTGGATAAAAAGGAAAATTGTGTTCTTAAAAGGTGCATATGAGTTGAAACCTAGAATGAGCAGAGAGGAATGCTCAAGATGTTCCAGAAGATAGAGAACCAGTGCTTGCCAAAAGACCAAATCTAGAGAAAAG
This sequence comes from Pinus albicaulis, assembly GCA_034641835.2. NCBI lineage: Eukaryota > Viridiplantae > Streptophyta > Pinopsida > Pinales > Pinaceae > Pinus > Pinus albicaulis. The sequence goes on from CM076578.1 coordinate 1,914,365,364, forward strand.
GATTGGTGAGGTAAGTTGTAACAAGGAGGAATTGTTATTGCAGAGACTTTAGTACAACTCATAATGAATGAGTGAAGAACTCCTGAAGATAGAAATGGAGAAGATAATGACTAATGATAGTCATAGAAGAGATAGCAGAGGTTCTGAGAGAGACCACAACAGAAGAAAGGATAAAGAAGATGCCAAGGAAAATGGCATATGGAGCAGTTGAATGATGAAGAATATGAAAAAGAGTTAGCTGAGATAAGAGAACAATTTAATAAATTGAAAATGATGATAGAAGAAAACCAGATATATGGTTGGCTCATGAAAAAGAAAGTAAAGTGGCAAAGGCTATAACAGAAGAGATAACAACAAGTGAATATGCAATTAGCAGAAGTGCTAAGAAAGCTTGAAAAGATGATGAGTGTACAATTGGGATGTGAAGAAATCAGAGAAGCTAAGTTGAAAATGGAATTTTCCATTTGTGAAGCAGAACAGGGAGAAATTTCGAGTGAAGATGAAGAATGGAGATCTATGAAAGATCTTATGAATCATTGTGAGAATTCAAGACAACAAGAAGTTTACCTTGCTAAAGAGGGAATTATTGATGATTTCCTGAGTTGTTGGGCAAGTTCAGATCAGTTGGATGATGTAAAGTATTGTATTTTTTAATCTAATAATTTTGATGTGATTACAGGTTTTGCAGAAGATAAGAAATCTTTTGAAGATATCAAAAGTATGGAAGAATATCTTTTAGAAGATAAATACTCTGAAGCAGAAAGTAACAATGAGGAATGTCGCTTGAATGAGAGAAGCAATGATGCATTTATATTTGAAGTTGTTACAATACAAGAAAAAATTCTTGTGAAATAAAAAGATGGAATTCAGTCTGAAGAACTGATATGTGAAGCAACAGTTGAGACCGCTGAGCTTTGTGATTTACAAACTAAAAATTTGTGTATAAATGCAGGAATTGTCAATGATGATGAAGTACTTAAGGAATGCCAAAAAGAAATTTCATTGCTGGAATATTTGTTGGAAAACTCAGAGTATGACATAGCGATTACAGAAGACAGAGTTCACTACAGTGAATAAGAACAGAAAGACATCATGAGAGACGATGGTGTGAAAGAGAGACTTGTAGAAACTTTTGAAATGCCTTTAGAGAATTCTTTAAGGGGAATGAATCAACATACTGATGTGCTGATAGAAGAGGAAATTTCATAGCAGCATACTGAAATGTTGCCATAGGGAAAAGAGGCACTGAGGCCTTATGGTTTTTATTTTAATAATTGTTTTGTGAATGCAGGTTTTGTTGCAGATGCTAGAGAAAATTTGACACAGTTGGGAAGTCAAGTAAAGGAGAAGGAAGAAAATTATGTGGAAGTCTTTAATCCATGGAAAAAAGAAATTAAATTACTAGAAATTATTCTGAAGAATTAGGATTCAATACAGGAAGAGAAAGAGCTTGAAGAATTGCAAAATTTGAAGGTGCAAGAATTAGAGGACATCAGCAACAAACTAAAGTAAAGAGATGAAGATAGTAGTAAATGGCATACTATGTACCAGTCCAATGAATTTCTGAAGAAAAGAGACAAACAAATTGTCATAAGTGACAATCAAGAAGAAGTTATTAATTGTAGGAAACGAGAGGGTAAGGATGACAGGCTCTCAGTAAAAATAAAAGTTCAACAATCAAGAGATGAAATAAATTAGCAGACAGAATATTTATTGGACAGAGAAATTGAACTGATAAGAAGGATAATGATGAAAGTGTCTCAGAAGAAGACATCAGCAAGAAAGTAAAGAAGCAGCAGTAGCAAAAGGAAGACAGTAACAGACTGTGAAAGTACAGCCAGTGGAGCAAAGCAGCATAAAGTGTGGAGACCTGGAGAAAAGCAACAAACAACAGCAGAAATAGATGATAAACTACAGAACAAGGTATGGGATCCAGGAAGAAAAAGATTAAAAGCACATGATCAGGAGATCATGATTTTTTTAACCTTGGGAGTCTGATGCAGGAGCATTAGGCTCAAAAAATCCTTTGTATTTTAATAGATATAGGGGTCTTGTGTTTTCAAAATAATATTGGGTTCTTATGTAATTATTAATGCTTTTGAGTGATTTTAATGAGAGATATTAAATATTAAGAGAAATTTGTAAATGTTCCCGAATGATTGGAGAACATGAGGGAAGTAGGATAGTTGAGATTCCATAGGAAATGAGAGATTTGAAATTTAATTGTAAATTCCTAAAGTAGAATTGGTTCCATGATTTTATGAGTTTGAAAGGATTTTTAGGGATAAAGGATAGATTTTAGGACTTAGAGGATTTGGCGGATTTTCTTGAGATAATGGAGGATTTGAACCTAAATTGGTTCATAATCTTTTGTATAAATTGTAAAGCCTCAAGACAAAAGAGGACAGTAGAGAGTAGGAAAGAGGATTGAGTAGGTTTTAGGCAAAAGGGGTTTGTTGTAAGCCTACGGGAAAATTTAGAGGTATGGCCACTGAATAGAATATCAAGCCTAAAGAAGAGAAAACAGAACATGAGGTGTTCTAGATTTATGTAAATATTTTTTATGAATGAACAGAGTATTGAATATGGGTGGTCTGCATTGATTGTATGATTGATTGAATTATAGATTATGTGTGATAAATGCTCAGAGTTATGAACAGGTGTTTTGATCGAAAAGTTTAATGGAAATACCGAGATAGGGTATTATTATGAATTGAACCGAAGAGCATAAAGGGTTTACATATATATTTGAGAAGAGTGGAAGAGTTTTCGTTTGTTAAATTCAATCATCGATCACTGAAAGGATCGATGACATAGGAGAGGAACTGAATTTTCAATTCAATATTTTAGATACATTGACCATATGTATCAGAAGCACATCCGATCGAACAATGATTTCGGATCAGTGCCAGAAAGGAGATTCAATTACAGAGAAGCAGAGAACTATTAATCAATGAAGAGAAGAAATTACAGAGAAGCAGAGAACTATTAATCAGTGAAGAGAAGCGCAAAGGAATGAAAGGGATAAGGTACAGTCATTGGCCAGCAAGATAAACGAACGAGATTAAGGGAGACAGAGGGCTAGGATTAAGTCGGTAGATTAAGGTCAACGGAAGGATGGAACCATGGAATGTTTTGAAAACCACCAATGGTTTTCGCGTAGCACAAAGATGATAAGTGGTAATTTGTTGATCGAGCGCGATACCTCTCAACGTGTGCACATAGCATTGACGATAATTCAATACCGCCCATTTCGTGTGAAATAACATCATTAAATATCGGGCTGATTTGTTATGCGATAACCGTTGGATTGTTGGGCTGGAGCGCGATGAAGCGTCAGCCGTCATATTGGATTGCAGAAATGGACAGGTAAGTTTTAAATGTTATGGGACCCAGATATAATATTATGTTGGTGTTTTAGGTTTGTATCTAAATTCAAATACGTAGAAAACTGGGGGTTATTGTTTGATGTTAGAGATTCTACGCGGAGATAAAGAAAAGCATATGCTGAATAGCGGAAAGGTGAATGGATTGTAAAGCATGGGGCCGAACATTAATATATGTTGATACCTTTGATAAATTTTATCAAAGTCGAAATTTTATATGGTTATTTGTTGGCCTCTTTGGTAAGTTTAACCAAAGACAAACTTTGAATCAAATGAAATGTTAAGCGTGAGCTCGAATATATGATGGTTGGAAAGTGGGTATTTAAATAAGGTTAAATATATTGATTCAAATTTCATAAAATGGGTTTTGGTATATGGTTTAAAACCATAGGGTATAAAAAAGGAAAAAGCTTCCGCTTATGAAGGTTTACTCTGTCTGAGATTTGTTTGAGGTTATTAATTTGAAAACACATTTTTATGTGTAGATGTGGGTTTTTGCTGCTATGGCAACATCATACCCATGCTCGTGACACTGAAACCACTTCACTCTGGACATGTCACGCTTCTTTCCATATTTACCAGACTCAGATTTGGAATGGAATTTCTTTCCTTTCCCCTTCTTCGCCTCGGTATCTAAATCATAATATTCTTCATCTTCATTCTTAGATGAAGATCCATCTCTGGTATTCCTTCTGAACTCCTCTTGCACCAAATCGAACCAAATTCATTCCCAATCTGGCAGCTTTTCCCTTCCATTGACAGAGTCCTGATAACTATGCCAACCCTTGGGAAGTCCTAGAAAAGCTAGGCTCACCAAATTATCATCAGTGACAGTAATTCCAATGCTCCCCATCTCATCCCGACATTGGACAAACTTTGTTAAATATTTTGGCATGGATTCGTCTTCCTCCATCTTGATCTTCCTGAGTTTATCTTTCAGTGCCAATTTCCTATGGTCATTGCTGCTTTGAAATAGATCTGTCAAATATTTCCACATAGAATATGGTGTCTCTTTTCCATGGAAACTTGATACAATGTGGTCTCGTACTCCCTCCAGTAACATCCTCCTCGCCTTTGCCACTTTATTTTTCCATGCATCAATATTTGCAGCATCTGTCACAATGGGTTTAGGAACATCATTGTCAATGAATTCATTCAAGCCATTGTCTTCGAGTATTGCCTCCATCCCGTCTTTCCAATAAATATAGTTATAGATTCCCTCGAGTGCATACTCCAATCTCAATCCATTGAAAGCCATTTCGATCCTGAATCAGCTGTAGCACCAAGAAATTCTTCTGCAAATTCGAATTCTATTCAGTCACAAACTCAACTCCTCCTCCACTATTATGATTTCCTGTGCTTTGATACCATGTATAAATTATACAAACAATATGTATATCATGGATTAAATCCGATCTAACAATGCACTAAAGATAGATACTAAATCGATTTTACAAATCAATTGTGGAATTTAAAACACAATCGCCTATCACATGAAGCAAAGAAGAATCAATCAAACCACAACACAGATAATTTTTTGGGGAAAGCTTGCTGCTCAAAACCCCACTATCTTCTATTTTATATTCAGCATGGATACATAAAACAATTACAATACAAATCTTCTCACAAGAGCCTCATGTACTCAACTAATAGTCTCACACTATCCTAGACAAAACTGACCAACACTTAGCCAATTCTTAGCCTCTAAAGAGTCTGCCTTGCTTGTGCAATTCATGTGGAATTCAATCCCTATTATTTAGGAATTTTTGCCTTCCTTGACTGCACAAGGATCATGGAAAATCAAATGGGTGTTTGGTTGCATGGGTGCAACCCAATAATCCTACAACTAATAGTCAACATCCCTTTCACCTAGATCTCAACTGGGTCTCCACTGGAACTGACATGCATGCAACTAATAATAGTAAATCCTCAGTTGCATGTTAGATCACTGATTGTGAATTAAATAATATTTAATTCACTTGATCTCTCACTAGCACAACAAACAGTTACAACTATCACAACTGACTTTAACTCATTGAACTAAGTTAAATGATTACAACATGCATTAAACTAATGAACCACTGTACTTCGAACTCTTTTACAACTATAATTACTTTGCATGCCTCATCAAATACCCTCAACTCAAAATTCATGAGATAACTGAGTTTATCATACTCAGTTAACTATTACAAGTGATTTTGAGATAAGATTACATTTTATTGTCCATTCTAATTAAGGGAAAATTAAAATAGACATGCACCAAATTTAGCCCACACCAATGTAGGTGCTGCTAAGACCTGTGGTCCCACACTAGTGTAGGTGCTTCTAGGACCTCCCGATCCCACACTAGTGTAGGTGCTGCAATTTCTTGTTGGAATTTAACAAATCCATCATGGCCTTCCCGTGACTTTATAATTGTGCCCAGACAATTTTCTAATAATACAACTGATATCTTCCCCTTAACCTTTGTCTCAAATTGGTCTTCATCAGAATTGACATGCATGCAGATATTAATGGCCAATCATCAGTTATCTGATTGATCACTACTTGTGAATTAAATCTAATTTAATTCATTGGACCTATCACTAATTCATCATTCAGTTAAAACTAGTTAAAGTTATTTTAACTCAATTAACTTGAGTTAATTGATTACACTCACACCACACTAGTGCATTAACTACAACTGGACCCCCAAAATAATAGAATCACTCTACATGCCTCACCTTTACTCGAATTTATTGAGCTAACTTAGTCTTCCTGACTTAGTTAACTGATACAAGTTGTTATGAGATGAAATTACAATTTATTTTCAAATTTATTTAAGGTCAAAATAAATTAGACACCCACATTTAGCACTAATGTGTAACTGAATTCCTCACCAATGTGTGACTGGAATCCCACACTAGTATGTGGTCAATTTTTGTCCTTTCTAGTTTCCAATTTCACTATTTTTTGTTGCAAATTTCAACATTTCTCTCACATAATCCTTCTCTTTTCATGGTTTCACTCGATGTAAAGCTCTTCCAAAAAGATGTTTGGTATTTCAAATGTAATCTTTCAAACTTTCGAGATTTTACTTTTGACCAGATTCAAGAATATTTTTCAATTAATTCATACTCATGCAAATATCTTGCATCAAACTCGGGTTTGGAATGTTTATCTCTCATAGAGTCATGTAATCATGAATTCGATCATCCCAAAGACCATATTTGGTTGAAGGAATCATATCTATCATATTTTTTTCATGATGAGAATCACCTGGCTTTCCTTGTGAATATTGTATCATGAATCATGGTATTCATCGTACCTGAAATCCTCTTGAGTGTGAAGCAATGCATTAGTTATTGCGTGAATCAAATTATTTTTCGTTCATTGCATCTTAACCGGTGTCATGTTTCTCATGTACTGGAATTCCTTTCCACTTCATCCGATGATTATGATGCTAGTGTCGTGTGTTACCAATTAAAAGAAATAGACTGTCTCATTCATCACATGAAGAATTTTATTCTATTATTCAAATCATTTTCGAAACTGTTCAAATTTATTTATCTTCATTTATTAGAAACTGAGAATCTGATGCTTTAATCAACCCATATGATCAATATTCTTTGCTTTATGATTTTTCATTTATTTTAACATGAAAATTGTTTTACATCCTTCGATCTTCATGTTTGAACTTCTCACCATTCAAATTTTTGTCAAGCAGTTGAGGCACTTCAGCCTTCGTTGATGGTTATTTTAGGTCTTCTATTTCTTGACATGACTGCTGAATATGATTAGATCTATTTTCCCTCACAATATTCCCATCATAATCCCCTGCCTCTAATTGAAAATTCATCTTTCCAAATATTTTGAGGTTTTTGATAGGATTTTTGTGAATCGTACGATCCAATCACTCAATGGTTGGAAAAATATTACTTGGCAAGCTCCGTCGTAAATAACAAGTTGCAATATTTCCTTACACTTGCTAAGAATTTCGATACAGATGGAGACTCATCTGCGAGAAGCTTCTGAGTTTTTTATGATTATGCTTTCCATCGGAAAGGTAAGAATGTGAATTGGATGAGAGTAGTGGTTGTGAAACATCTTTCTTCCCACATGCAAGACCTTCAAAATTTTGTGCAAGTTATTCAAGTTTTCATATTTTCTATTGCACGTTACTTTATATATGTTTTTATCGATTGTATTTTTGTGATTACACATCGGGAACGACTACGGTGGCTACATTGGAATTTTCATTATACATGAACCCAAACTTCTAGCTGGTTAGGTTAGGAGAAGGTATAATTACATTGTAGTTTACCTGCACATCCATCTTGCATTCATTTCTTTTATTTTCTCTTATGATTTCTAGTTTTGAGTTCACGTCATGTTTTTCTTTAGCCATTTTCTGTTTTGTGTTTTAGTTTTTCTTTCTTGTTGTATTGTGTCTTTTCTTTCTGTTCTAGCAATAAGACCTTGCATGAAGATGTTTTTTTGGCCCGAAAAGGAATGTGGAAAAATAGAAAAGGACTTTGTGACACTGCAACATTTGGCTAACTCTCTATCCTTCTTCCTTTTCTGTATTACATCTTTTGGTCAATTATGTTCTAGAGGAAAATATGATCCTTGTTTTAAGGAAGCCTTATGTCGAACTATGACCTCTTTGTCTATTATGGAAACCTCATTCCATCACTCATTTTTATGTTTCAGTGTTTTCAAGTTGATCCAATCAAATAGAGAAGGACAAGGGGAAAAAATAAACGATCAAACCAATATCAAAGGTATTATATATGTTTCTCTAAAGGGACAACCTCTCTTTCTCTCAATAAGTTGGGATCCCTCTTCTACCCATAAAAAAATAAGTGTTGATGCATAGTCATATTTAAATAAATAAATAAATGTGAAAGAAGAGAAAGGATTCCTATGTAGAGAGGTGAAGCAAGAAACTCTGTCGGGTTACTATCTAGGCTCGCTGGTAGCAGAGCAATGTTTGTGCTCCTAAAGTGACTCCGTCGAGGTATTGTTCAGGCCTACTGGCAGTGGAGCAATATCAAAGATGAAAACCTATACTTTGAAAATATTAAGCTCGTGAACTTCATTACCCTATCCTAATACGAAACATTGTGTGATCGTTGATATTATGTTTGTGTTTAACGAAGTAAATAAATGAAGGGGACTATGTTTATGCATTGGGTAAGTGGGGAAGCCATGGTCATTTGAACGATGAATCAATACTTCCAGAATAAATAGACCCTGCACGAAATAATTGATCAAGGCAGAGAAGTTGGAGCTCTACCAGTGTGTCGCCAATGTTGTCGCTACGACAAAACATCCTCCAAAATTTTTCTCATACTCAAATTTTGGAGCCTACCATGGATCTTGAGATCATTCATTCCATAGTCACTTCTTGGTCAGTTGATGCTTTTTGAGCTCCCTCTTATATTGGAAGTGTTGAAGTCACTTGCACACACATGCTCATGTTGTAAATATTTTCATTGATGGCAAAGTAGTAGAAAGGAGTAACACTAGAATTACCAATGATAGCAAAGGTGGCGGAGACAAGGCAGCAGAGGTAGTGATAGGCAGCATAGGCAACAGAGGCAGTGAATGTAGAGAGGTATAAAATACAGCAAAGGTAGCGAATGCAGCTAAGAAGGAACCAAAGGCAAAAATGGCAGCAGAAAGAAGAAGAGGCAGGAGAGAAGCAGTTAAGGAAGAAAAGGAGCAAAGGCAGCAAAATAAGCTCAGGAGAGATCGACGCGTTGAAGGCATGCAGCAAGGGAAAGAATCCCAAGTTGGAGTGAATAGCAAATAGAAGAACAAGCTCAAGATAGATCAACAGACTTAGAAACTGAATAAAGCTCAGAAGGAGTAGCGTGGAGGACCCGATGAACAGAAGCGGAAACATGAATCGATGGCTTGCTTGAACGTTTTACCAAATATGCGGAGAAGCGCATTGAAGAGTTGAAAGCGGAACCATGATTCAACGACGAAGCCAAAACAGGGAAAGTGGTTTCGAAAACCACCAGAGGGTTTTCGCACCGCTTTTGGAGGATAAGTGGTTTTAAGTGAGATGGACATGATACAGTTAGGAGGGTGACGCATGGCATACTGAAACCGCCTATTTCACATAGGTTCAAAAACAATTACCCATCGGGCTAGTTGGCACGCGATAACGCGATGAATCTGATTTAATAATTCAAGCGCCTTTTGAGGTCCAGTGCTTTGCATATTGTGGGGCCAATACATTTTTTTGAAGTGTTTTGTTTTAAAGGAAAAAGTATATAAAGAGAGCAGAATGATAAAAGGTGTGGGACCAGTGTCATAGAAATAGGACCCGCTTTCCTAAAGCCCAAAAGTATAGTCGTGGACCAGCGCGATCAACGGATGAGAATTAAGGGATATTGACAGCAGAGATTAAATCGCAATCAGGGCAGGAGGAATATCGCAATCAAGTGGGACCCGATCGCATATCGGACATCACAAGCGGATGCAATGCGATGCGATGGATGTGATCGCATATCGCAATCGGGGCAGGAGAGATATCTCACAAACTTAGAAGTCACAGAAAATGCGAAGTGCGATATGATGATGTGGCAGTGACGTGACAATGACGTAGGAAGTGACATGGCAAGTGACGTGGCAACTGACTTGGACCTGACCACACAAATCACAAATAAATCGAGATGACATGGAGATGACATGGACCTGGCCCGCATGTCGCATATCGCAATCGGCGATGCTTATGTGATAAGAATTTGCAAGTTATAGAAGTTGCGAGTAGTGATAAATTCAAGTGGGACCCAATCGCACATCGCTCATCGCAATCTTAGGAGATATGTCTATTGCAAATCGTTAAAACTTGTGGGCAAGCGAAATGCGATGCGTTGTGATTGGTCAATGTGGTGTGGGACCCTGTAAGCCCTTGTTTCGTATATGTTAAATGCACCATAGTATAATGTTTACACTGTTGATCGTTTTAAAAGTATGTATGATGACTAAACCCCGAATTTGTAATCCATCGTGGGCATAAAGGAAATAGTATGTGGGCCATACTCTACAGGTCACAAAGGAATGGAATGAACGCATAACAGGAACTTGTGGAAGACAGTGGTGCGGCAGCACGGGCAAATGAAAAGGGTGAACACAACACAAAAGACACAGGTAACAGAAGAAACAGGGCAGTTATGCAGTAGAGATGGAATATAACGGCATAACAGAAAAGACAAAAGGATAGCAAGAAGAAGAGGATGAACGCTCAGCAAAGTTAAGAAACTAAAAGTGTTGAGTAAATTTTTGATTGTAACTGTAAATGTATTATTGAATTTATATTGTTTGTGATGTAAAAGCAAGTCTCCGTAGGCATAAGAAAAACTCCATGAGTGTTGTAATGATTATTTCTAATGTAATAACTTGAAATGAAGAATGAGGAATCGAATGGGTGGAAGGCATAGGGTCAGGCCTATTCACTTCATATTCCCTGTAGAATGCAATCAGTCAAGAGTTATCTGTATAAGAGATGTAATATTAGTGGAAAAAGAGAGGTTAGAGAACTGCAGGATGGATGAGAGAGGAAGAAGAATGTAAGAGAGCTGCCGGAGGTTAGAGAGAGTGTAAGAAGAAGGAGGAGCAGATAGAGAGGTTGTGAAGATTCAAAGATGATATAAGGCAGATATGAAGGCTGGAGGACAGCAGTGAAGAAGGAACAGAAAAGTGCTGATATCCAGGTAATCAGCATGTGTTTTCATTGTAGTGTGAGGAAGTTGGTGCTTCAATATCAAGTTGTAGCTTGATAGATGTCTAGTTGTAGATGGCTGAGGTAGGAGCCTCCTGTCGGTTGTAGCCTGCAGAAAATAGATGGGAGTTGGAGCTTCCTTGCAAGTTTTAGATTGCAGAATTAAGGCAGTAGCCTCCTATAGGTTGGAGCCTACAGAAAATCAGTGGTGAGAGGGAGTTGGAGCTTTCCTTTGCATCACAACAATAATAAGATGTGGTTTTCTCCCTTATGGGTTTCCACTTATATCTGTTGTCTATGTGCATGATGTTTATGTGTTGATATTATGTATTTAATCTACTTAATACCTACTGCTCACTTATTAAGATTTTTGTTCCATTGTATATTAAGTTGATCACGAATTGAAGATGTAAATAAGTGTAAAAGAAAGTTTTACAAGACCATGACTGCATTAAACTGATTCACCCCCCCTCTCATTTTAACCTCAAATGAAGAAGGAACCTCTGAATTTTTGTTGATGGCCAAGGAAGAGTCTGAAGGATTCCTTCTAGAATATGAGGAAGAAGGTGAGGTATATCTTGAGGGGGAGCTAAGAAGTGCCCTGGAGGAAATAGACAGACTTAAACTCAAGTGCAGAAAACAGAAAGACATTCTTCTCAAATATGTAAAAGAGGTACCAAATTCAAAAGACCTTATTCAATTGAAAGTAGAACTTGAAGAAGCTAAGAAGGTGGAAGACACGTTACTAAAGAAAATTAAGGATAAAATTCAGAAGCAAGAAAAATTTGAAGAAGAAGTGTTATGCCTGAGAAAGAAATTAAAACACACTCAAATGGAATTGACAATGAACACTCCTCGAATGACAAAAACTGAACAGTTGAATAAAATACTAAATTCTCAAAGATCTCCTCTCATAAAGACTGGGATAGGTTACGAAGGAGAAACCAACAAATCCAAGGTAGTGGATAACCAGAATATAATTTTTGTGAGAGCTGTAAAAGAAAAAATTAACTCTCAGCAATCTGAGATTATTGCAGCTAGAATACTAATAGAAGAAAGGAGTAGGGGGTGTAAGCAGCTCGGAGATGAGATTGCCCCCATGGAGACCTCAGAGAAGGCAGACATTGAAAGGAACGATGAAGCAGCCCAAAAAGGAACCACAGAAGCAGAAGCCAACAAGAACTTGATGTGTGATGAAACAAACAGAAACAAGCACCAACATCAAGAGACAAAGAATGAGAGGAAGAAGAAAGCAATTTTAAAAAGTTCAATTGTTCCTGAAGATCAATTGAACAAGTTCGGAAGATCTCAAAGGAGATTCTTTCCTCCTATGAGAAATGTCACTTGTTTTTCCTGCCACAAACTAGGACATATTGCTGCATACTGTCAGACAAAGAGAATCGATTCCAACCAGGAAAGGATGCAGAAAATGAGAAGACTACCTCAAGCAAACAAATGGAGAGGACAACCCTTCACCAGGTACACTAATCGTTTCCATGGGTATTGTTTTTATTTTAAGGGGTAAGGCCATAAAGGCATGGAGTGCAGAGAAAATGGACAAAGACTGATGTATGAAAACTCAAGGAGATTGATGAACAATGGAGAACTCACTCATGTACATAATCAATTCAGAAACATAATAAAATGCTTTGACTACCATCAAATTGGGTACAAGTGTCACAAATGTCCTCTCAAATAATGTGGTCCATCTTCTCAGGAAAGGTACCAAATAGAAGGATGCATGCAGTGGAAAAAGAAGTTGAATAAGTGTGACCTGGCTCTAATAGCTCAAGATCATAAAAGCCATTGGTATTTGGACAGTGGATGTTCAAAGCATATGACTGGAGATCGAAGCAATTTTGTAACCTTTCATGAAAATAAATCTGGGAATGTAACATTCGGCAATGATAAAGCAGGGAAAGTTAAAGGAAAAGGCTCAGTCAGTCTAAATAATGGAAAAGGAAAGGCTTAAGATGTACTATTTGTGGATGGGCTGAAAGCCAATCTGCTAAGCGTCAGTCAAATGTGTGATAAAGGCTGTGAGGTCCTTTTTAGAGCCCAAGACTATGAAGTAAGATCGAGCACCACAGGAAAGACCTTGATCAAAGGTTTTCAAACAAAAAGTAATGTTTATATGGTGAAAGAAGAGAATGAAGCATGCCACATAAGAAAACTTGATGAATCATGGTTATGGCATAGAAGATTGGGACACCTTAACTTTGACCACATCATCAGTCTGAGAAAGAAGAACGCAGTCAGAGATATGCCAGCAATAAAGAAGCCTTCAAATACCATATGTAAATCCTTCTAACTGGGCAAGCAAACCCGCATATCTTTCAAGACCAAAGAGATACTATCTACAAGTCGGCCTCTTCAGCTTGTACACATGGACTTGTGTGGACATTCAAGAACTAGAGCACCAAGCGGAGAATCTTATTTCATGCTGATAATAGATGATTTTACCAGATTGACGTGGGTAGCATTTCTCAAATATAAATCGGAAGTGCTTGAGAAATTCAAAATATTCAAGGCATTGGCAGAAAATCAAACAGGATGCAAGATAAAGTGCATCAAATCAGACAAAGGAGGTGAATTCACAGACTATGATTTTGCAGACCTATACAATGAACATGGGATAAAACAACAGTTTACAATTTCAGGAACACCTCAACAAAATGGAGTGGCAGAAAGGAAAAACAGGTCAGTACAACATATTTCCAAAGCTATGATGCAAGAAAGTAACATTCCCCAAACCTACTGGGCAGAAGCAGTACATACACCTGTTCACATTCTCAACAAAGCTCATCTAAGACCAAATTGTGATAAGACTCCTTACGAATTATGGCATGGTAAACCAACATCAATCAAGCACTTTAGAGTCTTTGGAAGCAAGTGTTTCATAAAAATTAATGATGAAAAACTGGGGAAGCTTGATGCAAGAGCTGATGAAGGAATATTTTTAGGATATGCATCCAAGAGTAAGGGTTACAGGTGCTACAACAAAAGACTGCACAAAATTGTGGAAAGAATTAATGTAAGATTTGACGAAGATCTACCAAATAGAACAAGAAGCACAAGCTACGCCAATCCTCCAGATGATCATGAAGCTGAGAACCAAGATAATGATGAACATATAAAGACAAAAGAAGATACTGAATTAAACTCAAAAGGTCCCTCAAGACACACTCAAAAGAACCATCCAGAAGATCAAATCATTGGGGACAAGAATGTGGGAGTCCAGACAAGAAGACAGCTTGCTGAACAGACAGAAGAAGTATACCTAGCCATGTTATCTCAAATAGATCCAAAGAAGTTCGAAGAATCCAACAAAGACAAAAACTGGGTAAATGTTATGAATGAAGAACTAGACCAAATTGAGAATAACAATACCTGGGAATTAATTCCAAGACCCACTGGGAAAAATGTCATTGGCACAAAATGGATATTCAAGAATAAGATGAATGAACAAGGGTAGGTAATCAGAAATAAAGCCAGACTTGTATGCAAGGGATATTCTCAAATTGAAGGACTTGATTATGATGAAACCTTTGCCCCTGTAGCCAAAATGGAAGCAATCAGAATGTTTTTGGCCTTTGCATGCTATCACGATTTCAACGTATATCAAATGGATGTGAAGTCTGCCTTCCTGAATGGAGATCTAGAGGAAGAAGTCTACATGGAACAACCTGAAGGATTCTCATTAATAGATAAACATGACTATGTGTGCAGATTAAAGAAAGTCTTATATGGTCTGAAACAGGCTCCTCATGCATGGTATTCAAGACTGGACAAATACTTGCAAAAACAAGGGTTCAATAAAGGAGGAGAAGACAACAATTTGTACATAAAGGCTAATGAAAATGAACTCTTAATTGTAGTAGTGTATGTAGATGACATCATATTTGGAAGCAACAAAGATGAGTTAGCAAAAGTATTTGCTGAAGAAATGAAATTAGAGTTTGAGATGTCAATGATTAGAGAGCTCACCTTCTATTTAGGACTTCAAATTCAACAAAATAACACAGGAATATTCATTTTGCAAGAAAAATACTTAAGAGAAATGTTGAAAAGGTTTCAAATGGAAAACTGCAAACCTGTGTCAACTCCCATGATCACTGGATGCAAACTATGTGCTACTGATGGATCAACAGATGTAGATCAAAAACTTTACAAATCCATGATAGGAAGTCTGCTATACCTAACTACTTCTAGACCAAACATTATGTTGGCAGTAGGACTTGTGGAAAGATATCAAGCAACACCAAAACAAAATCATTTACTTGCAATCAAGAGAATATTTAGATATCTACAAGGAACTTCACATTATGGCCTATGGTATCCAAAAGGAAAAAGCTTCACATTGACAGCATACACAGATGCAGATTGGGCCATTTGTGTGGATGACAGGAAAAGCACAAGTGGAGGTGCATTTTATTTGGGAAAAAGTCTGGTGGCATGGCTAAGCGAGAAGCAAACTTCTATCTCTCTATCTACAGCAGAAGCGAAATACATAGCAGCGGCATCATGTTGCACACAAGTAATGTGGATGAAACAAACTCTCCAAGACATGAAGGTAAGCATTGATGAACCCATTTCTATCAAATGTGACAATAAAAGTGCAATAAGTATATCAAAAAATCCTATACTTCATTCAAAAACAAAGCACATCGCAATAAAGTACCACTTCCTCAGAGAACAAGTAGCACAGAAATTAGTGAAGTTGGAATATGTACCAACTAAGGAACAAACAACAGACATATTCACAAAACCTCTTGCTAAAGAACCATTTGAATATCTAAGAGAAAATCTAGGGGTAGTGTCTGCAGATGTTACTCTCTAACATGATCAGAAATCAAAAAAAAAAGAAAAGGGGTTGCATACAAGAACCATGATCAATGCAGAAGACAAGTGATAGTCAATATCAGACAAGAAATCATCATACAAGGGGGAGAGCAGTCAATAAAAATTGTCACAAAAGAGCTAGAGAAATGGAGCAGTGCATGGAATAGGTCCTCAAGATCAGAGTATTATGAAAAGATAGAAACCACACTGGGAAAAGTGCAACCCTTTGCCATTGATGTCAAAGGGGGAGGAAAAGCAAGAAAAATAAGAAAGGTTATTCTGTAAAGCAGGAAAAGGAAGAAAGACAAGATACTTCTCAGAATGAAAGGGGGAGGAAGTCCTGAAGGAAGTATTGGAGTATTGGTGGATGTGTTTCCATCAATGCCAAAGGGGGACACTATTGGAAATATTGTCATTGATGGCAAAGGAGTAGAAAGGAGTAACACTAGAATTACCAGTGATAGAAGAGTCAGCAGAGACAAGGCAGCAGAGGCAGCGATAAGCAGCATAGGTAGCAGAGGCAGCGAATGTAGAGAGACATCAAATATAGAAAAGGAAACGAATGCATCTAAGAAGGCACCAAAGGCAACAAAGGCAGCAGAAAGAAGCAAAAGCAACAGAGAAGCAGTTAAGGAAGAAAAGGAGCAAAGGCAACAAAATAAGCTCAGGAGAGATTGATGCGTTTAAGGCATGCAACAAGGGAAAGAATCCCAAACTAGAGTGAATAGCGAATAGAAGAAAAAGCTCAGGAGAGATCAGCAGACTTAGAAACTGAATAAAGCTCAGAAGGAGTAGCGTGGAGGACCTAATGAACAGAAGCAGAAACATGAATCGATGGCTTGCTTGAACATTTTAGCAAATATGCGGAGAAGCGCATTGAAGAGTTGAAAGCGAAACCATGAGTCAACGACGTAGATAGAATAGGGAAAGTGGTTTCGAAAACCACCAGAGGGTTTTTGCATCGCTTTTGGAGGATAAGTGCTTTTAAGTGAGATGAACGCAATACATTTAGGAGGGCGACGCATGGCATACTGAAACCGCCTATTTCGCGTAGGTTCAAAAACAATCACCCATCGGGCTAGTTGGAACATGATAATGCGATGAATCTGATTTAATAATTCGAGCACCTTTTGAGGTCCGATGCTATGCATATTGTGGGGCCAATACATTTTGTTGAAGTTTTTTGTTTTAAAGCAAAAAGTATATAAAGAGAGCAGAATGATAAAAGGTGTGGGACTGGTGTCACAGAACTGGGACCCGCTTTCCTAAAGCCAAAAAGTACATTCGTGGACCAGCGCGATCAACGGATGAGAATTAAGGGAGATTGACGGCAGAGATTAAATCACAATCGGGGTAGGAGGAATATCGCAATCAAGTGGGACCTGGTCACATATCGAACATTGCAAGCGGATGCGATCGCATATCGCAATCAGGGCAGGAGAGATATCGCACAAACTTAGAAGTCATAGAAAATGAGAAGTGCAATATGATGACGTGGCAGTGATGTGACAATGACATAGGCAGTGACATGGCAAGTGACGTGGCAACTAACTTGGACCTGACCACACAAATCGCAAATAAATCAAGATGACATGGAGATGACATGGACCTAGCCCGCATATCACATATGACAATCGGCGATGCTTATGTGATAAGAATTCGCAAGTTATAGAAGTTGCGATGCGAAGTAGCAATAAGGTCAATTGGGACCCGATCGCACATCGCTCATCGCAAGCTTAGGAGATATGTCTATTGCAAATCGTTAAAACTTGCGGGCAAGCGAAATGCGATGCGCTGTGATTGGTCAATGTGGTGTGGGACCCTGTAAGCCCTTGTTTCGTATATGTTAAATGCACCATAGTATAATGTTTACACTGTTGATCGTTTTAAACGTATATATGATGACTAAAGCCCAGATTTGTAATCCGTCGCGGGCATAAAGGAAATAGTATGTGGGCCATACTGTACAGGTCACAAAGGAATGGAATGAACGCGTAACAGGAACTCATGCAAGACAGTGGTGCGGCAGCCCGGGCAGATGAAAAGGGTGAACACAGCACAAAATACATAGGTAACGGAAGAAACAGGGAAGTTATGCAGTAGAGCTAGAATATAATGGCATAACACAAAAGACAAAATGATAGCAAGCAGAAGAGGACGAACACTCAGCAAAGCTAAGAAAATGAAAGTGCTGAGTAAATGTTTGATTGTAATTGTAAATTTATTATTGAATTTATATTGTTTGTGATGCAAAGGCAAGTCTTCGTAGGCATAAGAAAAACTCCATGAGTATTGTAATGATTATTTCTCATTTAATAACTTGAACTGAAGAATGAGGAATCGAATGGGTTGAAGGCATAGGGTCAGGCCTATTCACTTCATATTCCCTGTAGAATGCAATCAGTCAAGAGTTATCTGTATAAGAGATGTAATATCAGTGGAAAAAGAGAGGTTAGAGAACTACAGGATGGATGAGAGAGGAATTAGAATGTAAGAGAGCTGCAGGAGGTTAGAGAGAGTGTAAGAAGAAGGAGGAGCAGATAGAGAGGCTGTGAAGATTCAAAGATGATATAAGGCAGATATGAAGGCTGCAGGATAGCAGTGAAGAAGGAACAGAAAAGAGCTGATATCCAGGTAATCAGCATGTGTTTTCATTGTAGTGTGAGGAAGTTGGTGCTTCCATATCAAGTTGTAGCTTGATAGATGTCCAGTCATAGCTGGCTGAGGTAGGAGCCTCCTGTAGGTTGTAGCCTATAGAAAATAGATGGGAATTGGAGCTTCCTTGCAAGTTGTAGCTTGCAGAATTGAGGTAGTAGCCTCCTGTAGGTTGGAGCCTACAGAAAATCAGTGGTGAGAGGGAGTTAGAGCTTGCCTTTGCATCACAACAATAATAAGATGTCGTTTTCTCCCTTATGGGTTTCCACTTATATCTGTTGTCTATGTGCATGATGATTATGTGTTGATATTATGTATTTAATCTGCTTAATACCTGTTGCTCACTTATTAAGATTGTTGTTCCATTTTATATTAAGTTGATCACGAATTGAAGATGTAAATAAGTGTAAAAGAAAATTTTACAATACCATGACTTCATTAAACTTATTCACCCCCCCTCTCAGTTTAACCAAGGGTTCAACAATTGGTATCAGAGCCAGGTTCCTTTTGTATCAGTTTAACAACTGAAAGGAGATCCTAGGTCCCCAAGATGGCTAGTCTTGAAGGATGCTCAACAAATAAAGCCCCTTCTTTTACTGGTACAAATTATTCCTTCTGGAAAATAAGAATGAGGACGTACATAATGTCTCTAGGAATAGAAGTTCGGGCTGCTGTGGATTTGCACAAAATAATTTATCAAGGCAGAGAATTTGGAGTTCTACCAGTGTGTCGCCAATGTTGTCGATGCGACAAACATCCTCCAAAATTTTTCTCATACTCAAATTTTGGAGCCTACCATGGATCTTATGATCGTTCATTCCATAGTCACTTCTTGGTCAGATGATGTTTTTTGAGCTCCCCCTTAGATTGGAAGTGTTGAATTCACTTGCACACGCATGCTCAGTCCACAATAAGTTCATGAGTGCATTCTTCAATGCAAGCTTGGACAAGCATAACACATTCCATCATGAATTTTCCTGTGTGATGTCTAATACATGTCGACAGTCAGTGCACACTGACAACAATAGTTTCTCGCATTCTAGTTGTGGTCGTACTTCCATTTCTGTGAGTTTTGAAAATTTTCACTTTCGTGCACCTATGTTTTCGTGAGTGTCGTTTTCATGGTTTCAACTTTTTCTTTCTCTTGCATTTACTCTAAAGAGTTTTTTTTATGTTATATTTTCTCTGGCATGTGTTACTTTAACTGTCGCTCATACTTTATTAATTAGTTTATTTTCACATGTTAGTTGTCGCACAATGTATTCATGCTTTTTCTCGTGGTTTCAAGGGTTTATCTTTGTGTTTATCTTTGTGTGAATGAGTTGTTCTAACCATGTAAACATCAATCACACTCATTCCCAAATTTTTAAACATTATCGCACAAGTGTTGTCACAGTTGCCGCAAAGTGTATCTTTTGTGTCACACTTGTCATGAAGTCATCACAAGGTTGTCACATTGAGGGAAATCATTAGGGGAATTTTGAGGTCTAAAATGGGCCTCCGAAGAAAAATTTACAACAAAAATAAACCTGATAAGAACCAATATGATTCAATATGATGATGTCAACCATGGGGGATGATTCATCATTTTTGGAGTAAAAAAGTAAAAATATTAAAAAATAATAAAATAATAAAACTACTTTTTAAACTCGTATTTTCAACTTATCTCCCTAATAGTTTACTCAAATTTAGAGCGGTATTAATCGTTGGATGAAAATTTTAAATCCTCATCCAAGTAGTACCCATGTTGGATACTTTCGATGGAATCTGCTACATGAAAAATGAGAAATACATGACAAATGTGATTGCAATCACGTTTTTTCATGTATTTCTCATTTTTCGTGTAGCAGGGTCCATCAAAAGTATGCAACATGGGCACTCCTTGGATGAGGGATCAAATTTTGCATCTAATGAGTGTTTATGTTGGAAATTTGAGTAAACCCAAAGGGAGATAAGTGGAAAATATGAGTTGAAAATAATTTATTATTTTTTCCCTCTTAAATTTGATCATGTCATTTAATATTATTTTATTATCTCCACTATTATTTTATAACTTCCTTAGGTTGCCCATTTTATACCTCAAAATTCCCCTAATGTGTGTTTTCAATGTGTCTGGATGAACTAGGTTGTTCCATCGTCAAAATTTTTCAAGTGTGTGATCACAGTCAAGTCATATCACTGTTCACATCAGTCTCTTTGGTCCCACACTTAGCCAATTTTCATAAGTTCCCCAAAAACCTAGCCTCATCTGACCTTTCTCAACTGCGCATTGCGCAGTTCCAATCCTCAAGTTTCATCCTTTTCCCATGAAACTATGAGATGTGAAGTTACTTCTTTCTAGTACTGCGCACTTCACAATTTCAGTGCTCAAGCCCGACCTTGCCTCCTAGTACTGTGAAATTCATCTTCCTAGCTTGGCCTCAACTGCACACTATGCAAACTATAGTCTCAAGCTCATCCCTTGAGCCCTCGAGTTGAAAAATTGCTCAATGTCCCAACCTCGTATGCTTCCCAGAATTGCATAGTTTTCCCAAGCAGTGAAAAACCCCGCAGTTGAGCTCACTGAGTCCAGAAACTACTTAGTTTGTCTCCATAGTCCTATCTCAATTGCACACTGCACATTTTCAAGGCTCAAGCCTCATCCCTAACCTCTTTAACTGCACAATCACCTGGGTTCATCTTCCCTCCAGAGCCATGAAATTGGCTAAAGTAGTGAAAAATACCTCAGCCTATCACCCCGAGCTCGAAAACTATACAATATTCTTCCTCAACCCAAACTGAATTGTGCATTGCACAGTCTCAAGGCTTAAGCTTCACCTCTGACTGCCTGAATTGTAGAACTGCGCAGTTACTGAGCCTCTTTCCCAACCTATCACCTGGTTTCGGCTCAGTTTGTGGATCGATGTGCACTATCTTAGACTAGGGTTTTATGGGACAAATGTCATCTTTTCGTGAGTGAATTGCAGATGCAGGAAATATATATGGTATGGAAAGATGATGAAGAAGGATATGGAGAAGGAGTACATGCTAAAAGACACATATGGATTTTAATAGATAATATGATCACTAGGAGAGAAGACGAAGGAACATTTAACTCTAACATAAGATGAAGATCAAGATCACATGGAAGACTCCTCATACTCAAGTCATAAGGAGGAGGAAGAAGAAGAACACGTACCATTTTTTCAAGGAGACACAAAGAAAGAAGCAGCAAGCAAGGCAACTTGGAACTGTCACATCATCATGCAGTTTATGTCATCAGTGTCATGTCATCTCCTATCAAAAGTCATCATATGCCACATCATTATTGTGGATCATGTAAATTGTACTCAAAATGTATTGTAAATTGGAATTCCAAAGGAAACACATGGAATATGAAGAGTCATGTAAGTTGAAAATTCATAGGAAGTCAAACAGTCATGAGGGTAGTAAGAGATTCAAGGAGAGTGAAGCATCACCCCTTGGTTATATATACACCCTCATTGTATGAGCAAAGGACCTTTCACATTGGCTCCAACAAAAAAGCATTAGAGAGATAAGCTATTTTTTTGTGGAGCAAGGAGTGGCTCCAATGCTCCACTATTGGAGCTAGTGATGTTTATTGTATACATGTGTCTTGGAAATTTTACTTAATAAAAAAATCCTTTAAGGCCAACACATTCTTCATGAATGGATTATGAATGTTTGTAAGACTATTCTACGAATGTTTGTATTTCATGGTTGCTTTCACATGTGCTAAGGTAGTTGAACTATTTTGGTTATTTTAGTACTTATCTTATTGAGAATGTGTTGTAATGGTTTTTATTATTTTCGCATCCTCATGGAATATTCCGTTGAATATTAGACAAACATTTCTCATTCATTGGTTGTAATGACTGTCACATCCCCCCCTAGACTATTCTGCTGGATGTTAGACGGATCCTGTTGTATGTGTGTGTCTCTTCTTGGGTGGTACTATTACCTCTCTCTTATAGGCTCAAATTTTCCTATCCCTATAGTAGAAGGACTTTAACACACATATGATTGAACACTCACCAGGCACACCCCCCTTGCTTTTCGAACGCGCATTTTCACTGCTCTCTCTTGCTGGAAGTTAGATCCAAGGCATATATACAATAATACATGGTAATTGGGTCGATATTTTAGATGAGGCTCCTACTCCAAACTGTGGGAGGTCTAATTGGGACTTCACATAAGGGAGACCGCTTGGTTGAGGGATTTCCAACATTGCCAACAAGTCCTCAACTTCTGGAGCCATTTGGAGGCCCTAAACAACGTTTTTTTGGAAAAAGGGAAAACCCATAGCCTATATCGAGGGTTTGCAATCAAAATTTGTAATCCTCAGATAGATATTTCTCACGAGGTATCGTACACATCAAATGGAGATCGTATTCCAAAGTTACGACTCCGAAAATTTGATGTACCAATTTACCCCAACGAGGCCCATAGACTTTTGGTGCTTCATCTCCTAGGGTTACGTTTTTGGATTTTTAGGGTTTTCCATTGTTTCTCAATAATAAATTGGCCTTCGAGCCTCATTGTAACACAGTTCATAAGGAATGTCTCCACCACATATTTTCTCAGGGATAAGTTACCATCATCTGAGCTACTTTTTTTCCATTCTACATGTAAACAACTTTTAGTACTTTGTTATGAATGAATTGAAGTTTTGTTTCAATGTATCTTTGTGTTTTTGTTTATATAATAATTTCATTTTGTTCCTTCATAAATCTAGATCATATATACTAATGCATACTGAGAAGTTAATGCAACAGATAGGAAAATAACTTCAGGGTGTTGCTCCAACATAGGATTAGGGGATGTCTCTTGGTACGAAAGGAAGCATGATTCGGTTGCATTAAGTTTTGTAGAGGAAGAATACATGGCAGCAAGCATGGCTACATGTGAGGCCATATGGCTATGGAAGTTTCTAGTGGAACCATTTAGTCAGAGGATGGATTCAACGAATATCTACTGTGGTAATCAGAGTTGCATCAAGTTATATGAGAATTCAATGTTTCATGATAGGTCGAAGCACATCAACATCAAATACCAATTCATCAGGGATTATGTATGGTGTGGATCAGTTTGACTATAGTTTGTTTCCATAATTCAACAGGTTGCAGATATTATGATGAAGGCCTTGGGAAAAGAAAAGTTTGTTTTATTCAAAGATAAGTTGGGTGTAGTGGAGAACATATTCCTCGCTAAGAGGGAGTGTTAGTTTTTGTATCTTGTGCAGATGTTCTAGTCTTAAGAGGTGTCATTGAGGCTAGAAACACGAATGAGGTAATTATCTCCAAGCCCATGTAATTTTTACTAAGGGAAATATCTTAATTATCTCAATTAATTATTTTTAAAATATTTACTAAGTTTAAACTTAGGGAAAGTGAATAATTAATTGATATCAATTAGTATAAGATTGTTTTTCCTCTAGAAAATGGTAGACGGTTTCTAAGATGATATTAGCCATTGATTGGATCAAGTGAACTTCTAATTGTGGCCATTAATTTATGAATGCGAAATTATAAAGGGAGATCGATGGGTATATTTGGAAACACATCGAGCGAGTGAATTTTCAGAGAGACACCAAGAGGTTTTCAACGACAGTGATTGAGAGAAAAATATATGGAGATATTTGCTATTATTATTTTCTATAGAAGGACAATTGTTTTCCCAATGAGGTCGTGAGCTTCAAGAGGAGGTTGAATTGGTCAATAACTTCACAAGAGGAGGTCATGGTTATTTTTTGGAAGGAAATGCAAGTCTTCCAAAAGGAAGATAAAAATTCCCAGAGGAGGTGCGAGTTCACCAGAGACTTGTGAAAATTTGCTGGAGGCCATTCGAGTCTTATAGAAGGCAAATCGAGTTTGTTGGAATCCAGTGCAAAATTTCCATAAAGATCCAATGTGAATTTTAAAAGGTTAATGCGTGTTACTAGAGGCAATGCAAATTGTAGAAAAGGGAAGTCATGGGGTTTTCCATATTAGAAAATGTGAAGAACATATTTTTTTGGATATTTTCCAAAGTCAGGATAGCACTTGTAATTTCTCTATAGCATTTTATTTGTTAAAGATAATAATAAAATCACTCATATCTGAAAATTGGTTTCCCCACATTGGAGGTTTTCTAGGGATGTTTTGTCGAAAAATATTGGTGTAAATTGTGTGATTCGTTTCTCGCATATTTCTTTCATTTCCAATTTGTGATTGCTGTTGTTTATGTTGTTATTTTTTTGCTTCCAGTAAATAAATTATTTTTTCGTAGAAAAGTGACAAGAAATAATTAACTGGTTAATAGCACCTTCTGGGGTGTTGAATTATGTAACTAGGTTCGGTCTTCATAATATCTCATCTGCTATTAATTTTATGTAATTAATGTAAAAGAGAAAGAAAATTATTATTGTTATTTTATAAAGCATGTGATTTCATGCTCAAAGTCAAAATGTTCTAGGTAAAGCACCCATTGTGTGCTTCTAGGGTTTGTCATATAGTCTAGAAGTCAAAAGAGTCATTATCATATGTAATAGACCTTATTGAGCATCTTGTAACTATTCAAAGAATTTATTTTGAGTCAAAAATTGTTAAAGTACCTCTCCAAGATCAAGTCAGCCTAACTGTGAAAAGTCGGCCATGTTTATGGCTATTCGAGCTCCAAGAAAGAGTATATATAAAGAGAATTCAAGCTCATTTGAATTAGAACATTAATCAATCTCATTGAAACACAAAAGGAATACAAGAAGAAAAGCAAAGAAGAGGAAGGATATAAGGAAGAAAAATCAAAGTTTAGAAGCATATTTCTATCTCTATTCTCTCATACATGCGAATTGTAGCTAGGGTTTCTGCAATCACAAGATCATATTAAATTTCTCCTTCTAGAAGTCGAAATGGTGTTGCTAAAATATCAAGTTCTAAGGCCGAGTATCTAAGCAAATAATATCAAGCCAAGTGAAGAAGAGAGGAGGCCTAAATTAGCTTCTTTCTCCCACATGTGTGAAGTTTCAACTGTTGCGGGAGAGCTGAAAAGTTGCATACCTGAAGCAGAAGCCAAAATTCTAAAATAATTAGGGGAAATTTGAGGTATAAAATGGGCCTCCTAAGGATATTATAAAATAATAGTGGAAATAATAAAATAAGATTTGATTACATCATCAAATTTTAAAGGGAAAAAATAAATACTACTTTTTCAACTCATATTTTGAACGTATCTCCCTATGGTTTTACTCAAATTTCAAGCAGGAATACTCATTGGATGAAAATTTTAATTCCCCATCCAAGGAGTACCCATGTTGCATACCTTTTTATGGACTCTTCTACACGAAAAATGATAAATACATGAAAAACGTGATTGCAATCACGTCTGTCATGTATTTTTCATTTTTCGTAGAGCAGGGTCCATCAAAAGTATGCAACATGGGTAATCCTTGGATGAGGAATTAAATTTTTCATCCAACGAGTACTCCCGCTTGAAATTTGAGTAAACCCTTAGGGAGATAAGTTGAAAATACGATTTGAAAAAGTAGTTTTATTATTTTCTTATTTTTTAATATTTCTACTTTTTTACTCCAAAAATGGTGAATCATCCCCCATGGTTGACATCATCATATTGAATCCTATTGGTTCTCATAAAGTTTATTTTGGTTGTACATTTTTCTTAGGAGGCCCATTTTAGACCTCAAAGTTCCCCTAATATGATAGGTCAAAATGTAAACTTTGGAACTGTTTGACTAGTGTTGACTTTGTGGAAGAAAATATCATCTAAAGGATGTTGGCTTGGTCTTGGATTGGTGTTAATCTTGGGTCTAAATGGTCTTGGAATTCATCATTTGAAGTTTCTATAAGAAGAGAAGAATTTTTTTTGGGTTTTCCTCTCTAGTAGAGGTTTTGACCCTGACTAGTAGCCTACATCTTGCATCCATTTGTTCTATTTATCTTCATGTTTTTGGTAGTAGTTTTATGATAAGAACACTATAATAACCAATACAAAAGAAGCTAATTATAAATATTACAAATTAAAGTAAATAACATCACAAGTAGTTATCAAAGTAAAGAGAAATTACCCTAATCTAGATGCCCTAGATTTCTCAACATGGTATTAGAGAAAAGGTGATAAGGAAAGGAAACTTGAATATCATATCAATTGAAAGGGATACAAAAGGTCCAAGCATAAGAAGGAAGAGCATAAAAATAAGATCTAGTCATCACATTCCAAGACCTCATCGTCATCTTGAAAAAAGGATTCTTAAAATAGTAAAGAAGACCTAGCATACCATACCTCCAACTCATCATCTAGAAGAAGGAAAGGCACTCCACACTTGAAGCATCTTGGAAAGCCTCCCAAAATCTACATCAACATAAAAAGGAGAAAGAAGACAAGTGACCTTTGAAGAAAGGATCACACCTCAAGCATCTTGAAGAAGAAGCATTGTCATTTTGAAGAAGGAATATCATCCCTCCCTCATTCTAAATCTCACACTCTAGTGGAAGACATCATCATCAAGGAGACATCTTCATTTGCCAAGTAAGTACTTTATATCAATGTCTATGTTGGTGAAAGTTGTCATTTATGTTAATATGGAATTTTCGGAGATGGAAAATATTCTTGTGATACATGAGTAAACCTCGTTTCCCTAATCTCATGAGAAGCCTTAGGAGAAAACCCTAAGCATGAGATGATTCAAATTCTCTAGCTATATATCCGTAATCTAATGATCCATGATAAAATTTTGAATGTAAGAGCCTTTTTCCATGAAACCCTCCTAGGCACATTTCTTAGCTACATGAAACCTTAGATGGTTTTCCCTAGGATGATGCATGAATAAATCAATAAAGCACTAAAATCCCTACCATGAATGAATGAGGCCCTAGATTCCCATGATGCCTTTAAAAGATTCCCATGATGCCTTTAAAAGATTCCCTAATCTTGATGAAGAACACAAGTGAAGAAGCCCTAAACATTGTCCAAAACATAACGGAAAAATCCTAAAGGCTGCCATGATAAAATAATGATGACAATTCAAATATTTAATTTTATTGATTGGAAAATGATCTCATTGAAGGATGAAATTGAGACCAACTTGTAGAGGACAATTTTCCCTTTATAACGAGCTATCACTCGCCCTCTAACTCCTAGATTGAGAGAAAATGTTTTTTTTTTTTTTTTAAGTTAGAATAATTCATTTTTTTATGCTAGCCAACATGAGCCATCATGAAGAAGTTGGCTCCTCCTCCAAGGGACACGTATTTTCATTAAATATCAAAACTAGGATAAATAGGAGTTCAGACTCCTCATTCTATGCATAAATTTTCGGTGAAGAATACAGTGAGAGGACAAAGAAGTAAAAGGAGGTCGAGAAGGATATATTTGGGAAAATTCTTTAAGTTTTTGATTTGGTTATCATTACCTCGAACAAGAAGGAGAACATTCCTCGATACCTCACATTGTGCCTCAAACCTATGGTTAGAAAACAGTGGACAGTCACCTCATATTTCAGTTCGGAGTTACAGTCCTATGAAGCAAACTATGGAGGCTCGGTGCACCTCATATTACCTTGAAACTGTGGCAAAAACCTATATCCTTCTACCTCAGATTGCAACCTTGTGGAAGGTTATTTATTTAGCCTCAGGCCTATGACTAAATTTGCGGTTAACATTTAGGGGTGGGCTCAGGATCTATGCTTGTGAAGCTCATACTTACTGTAGCTTTCAAAACTATGATCAAAGATTTGTGAAGAGGCTTTATACCTGTGACAACCATCTGTCTGCACCCTACATCAGTGGAGAGCTCGGTAAGACTATAATACTTGTGGGAAGTAACATTTGAAGACCTCAAACCTACAAAAAGCATGTGGAAGAGTTACACTACAGCTCGGGTTACATAAATAAGCGCTTGGACCAGTGACAGGTATGCTGAAGGTTTTGTGCGGTAACTTGGACTTGTGATCGATAGGCTTGTAAACAATGTCTCTGAAATTTGAATTGTAGACCTCAACACAATCCTGTGGAGACTCAAAACTTGGATATCTTGTCACATACTAGCAGTGACACTTGTGGCAACTCTTATCCATTGAAACATATCTCTTATGGACATATTTGAGTAATTTTACAATAACATATATATGAAACATTTTGCAGCAGCATTTGATAGCAGTGTTGAAGATAACTAAATCATATCTTGGAGAATTATTTGAAGCTTGTTTGAAGCATTGTTTTGAAGACAACTTGAAGGATTCATTGAGGTGTTGTGAATATCTTGAGAAATCAAAGAAGAGTTTTGCAAACCTAGAACTATCATTGGAGCAGACCTTTCTGTTATCACCCAAAAAAATTTCAAAACATCATTTTGACAAGGTTACAAAATTTCATGGATCAAAATAGGGTTTTATGAGTCAATTTAGGATTGATCAACGGAAAGTTTTAGATTTTTTATAGTTTAAATCTCATCCTAAGTTTCAAATAAAGCCTTCTTTAAAGCTCTTTCATGTCAAACATTCATCATTTTTGGTTTCATATCATTTCCCTAAGTTTCTTCATCAAAACTGTTCAATTAGCCGTGAAACCGCAGTTTCGTAGTGCCACCCGTTGAAAAAAGTCGTTTTGCGCTACGAAAGCGCTGATAGTTTCATAGCGCAAACAAGAAAAATTACACTGCAGGTGCTACAAAAGCGCGGTTTTGTAATTGCCTTGTCAGTTAAACTTTCAAATGTCAGAAACCATTGGGAAGGGGTAGGATAGTGGCATGTCGAGTCATGTAAGGATGGAATTGAAGTAAACACCCACATTTGCAGTCATCATGGTCATTATAGGTTATGAATGAGGCATCATTTTAGTTATGAGAGGACATTTAAAATTTCAAAATCTTTCCTAATTAGTCATTCTCATCTTTTTGCCTCCATTCGAAATGTCTGAGCTCTGAGTGTCAAGCCAAACCTGTGGCTGGTTCATACAAAGGTTTTACTACACCCATATCAAGCGAGGCTAATTCATTTATCAAGCAAGGCTGAGAAATTTTATCAAGCGAGGCTCAAAGCTTTTCTGAAGAATATGGCAGAGGAAATAAAAATTCACAGAGGAGGACAGTGCTTAAGGCATGAACCTGAAGACATGAAGGCAATAATTGAAGACCCAACATTGATGGAAGCATTCAGAAGAGTAGGTTGCCTACGGTTTTGTGAGAAGTTGCAGGGTTGTCACACACAGGTATCCAAGGAATTTTCTATGAATTTCAATGGAACAACCACTAAATTTGGGATGCTAAGTGTGTCTATTACACCACAGGTCATTGTTGTTGTTACAGAGATACCAAGAGGTCAAGAAGCCTGGTTCAAAGGGCTCAAATTTGATATGGAGTAGCGTAAAGAGTTCATGAAACCCGAGCACACAGACATGGACCTTAATAATGCTATCCCTAGAAGCTACATCAAAGGTAACTACTCAAAATTGCTGCTCAACAATCAGAAATATTTAACTTTTGAAGGCGGATATCACATGGTTTATTCATATCATTTCAAATTGCTTTTACACTTCACTAGTAATATTTCACTTGATTTACCATTTTATCTGCATAGGAGTCTTGGAAAGATGGCTGATAAGGTGCAGGTAAAATCTGAAGGGAGTGAAACATCCTTATTTCATCATGGCTTGATGAAATTATTAATTTTAGATGAAATTCAGAAGATAGGTAGAGATTGGTCATCATTCTTGTTTATAAATGGTTTTGAGTTGGAAACCCTAACTCCTGTAAGAAACCCTAAAGCTAAAGGAGTTCCATCATCACCAGCAGCAGAACCAAGCCAACCTATGGTTGAAAAACCAAAAGCAACTACAAGAGTGAAGCCAAGAAAGAAAACTGAGAAAGGGCCAGAGAAAATCCAAATGCTTGATACACCAACTCTCTCACCTGCAAAATAGATATCAAAGGTTTTCAAAGATGAAAAACAGAAACAAGCTGTCAGCAAACAGGGAACCAAAAGAGTAACTAGAAGCCAAGCAGTGGCATTGAAAGGAAAGAAGGTTGCTACAGAAGACAGCCCAGTAATAAAGGGGAATCTAGAGGATATTCTTCATGCTATTGACATAGAAGAAACACCCATTGTCCAAGCTGAGTTCATTGGGGAAGATGAGCATAAGTTGAAAAATTCCAAGTCTGCAAAGAGGCTAGAGTTTGAGGGGGAAGATGCACGTTTCATTTTTCAAGCAAGAAAGCCTAGGACAAGGCATGCTAGGAAATTGATAGAGAGCAGCAAGGAGGTTCAAATACCCACTGAGACAGTTAAATCTCCTAAATAAATTGTTGATCCTTCATCACCTACAGTGAAGCATACAATCAGCATAACAAAAAGGGGAAAAGAGAAAATGAAAGAGAAAACAGAGTTTCAGCACCTTAAGGAGAAATTAAGGTTGGAAAACAAAGAAATTTTTGTCATGAAGAGAGAGCTAGAAAACACAGTGCCAAGAAAGTATATTTTAGAATAATGAAGGTAATGTGGGAAGGACAAGTTGATTCTGTTTCTGAAAAATTAAGTAATACAAAGCAATTTTTCAAATGGACAGTTCCAACAATAAAAGAAGCTAAGTTTGTCAGAATAATAAACACTCATCTGAGATCTGCGAACAGAGGACTTAAAAACCAAGTGAAATATTTAGAGCAACAACTGGAGTTAATTCATGATGAGTTAAAAAGCAGAGGCATTAAAATGACAGTCATAGAAGAACCAATAGCTCAATCAAGTGTAAATGAAGAAGGAACCTCAAAGAAGTTAGAATGAAGTGGGTTTACAGTTTGTGTGAATTGTCAATACTGAAGTAAGGTTATGTTTTGAGTTTTGGAGGCAAAAACGGTTTTCACTTGGAAATTTTTTGAAGAATATGCATATTCGGCAGTTTCATAGTGCATTCAGTGTAAAAAAAAAAAGAAAATCCCTATGAAATTTCTGTAGCTGCTTTTCTTGCTTATTTTGATCAGATTTTAAAGGGTTGAAGACTGAGTAAGAATTGAATGTGCTAAGGAAGATGTATTAAAGGGTAATTAATGTGATGCAAAAGAAAGAATTGAGTTTTTTTGAGGATAAAGAATTGAAATGGCAGTGCTACAAAAAGCGCTATGAAACTGTTGTGTTTTCGTAGCGCATGACATTACAGCATTTTGAGTAGTGTTTAAAGCGGTTTTAGATAGCTGGAGGCTAGGGAGGAGTTACGGGACGTGTGAAGCCAAATTACAACAACCAAGGACCATGAAATGAAGAGTAAATCATGGTCAGAATGTTCAAAGAATGCAAAAGGTCTTATGCCTAAAAAACAAGGTATTGTTTCCTATTTTTGTGGAGGTCAGCAAGGTGATCATGAAGAAATGAAGCCCATCATCCAAATTCGACCATGTGATGATACACTTGAAAATGATGTAAATTCAAATAGATAAGGTTGCTATAGGTAGTGATAAAGAGTTTGATTCCTTTTTTGAATAGGAATGTTAAGTAGGATAGGTGTCTTTTTGTAATAAATTCCATGTTTTATGATTATGCAAGGTGTCAAGTGACAGAAATTCGATGTATCTAACCTAGAGGCTGATCATCTCATGTTGTAAGATGTATATTAAAGACCAAGAGGTAGAATTTGTCAAGGGTTGGATATTTTTGGCAAAAGATTGAGCTTTTTGTGAATTGACTATTTCAGCTAATACAGAGATCTTCTACTTGACCAAGTTGAGATTCTTAAGGGTTTTTAGTGTTTTCCTATTCTATTTTTGTTTCTGATATATCTCATTTTTAGTGGTGTTCATCTATATTACTCAAAATTCATCTATTATATGCTTTGACTTCCTGTATAAGTGAATTGGCTATGTTTTTACGTGTTTCATGTGTGTGTGCCTTATGACTAAAAACCCTGATATGCCTCAAATTCCATGTTAAGTAGATTCACTGAATTACTGAATTTCTTTGACTCCATAAGCCCAATGTATATATTCTGATGTGATTCTTAACCTACTTCTATCATTTATTAGTTTATTTCCTAAATAGATTTAGCCATCTATATCTTTATCCATATCATTAACCTTTGAGAGAGCCCTCTCAGGCTGAGGAGGCTAAGCCTCAGTCAAAATATTAGGTTTGAAATAGTTACATGAGATTGTCTGATCAAGCAGCCTATCAAGTCCAATTTTGTGATAACACTTTCTAAAGAGAAACAACTGTAGCAATGTTTGAACATCTTCTTGAGGACCACTTTGAAAGATATTATTAGAGAATTCCATAATATTATTTAAGGACATTATAAGCTTGATGTCCAGACCATGAAGCATCCTTGAATAGAGTTTTGAAGAACATTTGAAGCAATTGAAGCTTTGTGAAGATATAAATTGGAGTTGACATTGAAGATCCATTGAAGGGAATCATAAGCATAATAGAAGCTGATCTTGGAATCTTGAAGAGCAGTTGGAGTTGATCTTGAGCATACCTTGGAGAATCATCAAGAAGCCTATTGAAGAAATTATTGGAGACCATGATGCATTTTGATGCCATCATGAGGCGACCATGGAGATTTTTGTTGGGTACCATGAAGAGTTGTGGTGACACCTTTTGAGAAGACAAAGTTGCCATTGATGAGCTAAGTGCTTTGGATATTGTTTGAAGGCACTGCTGAAGGTGAATATATTTTCATGGCTTGTTGCATAAGATATTGGGAGCCATGAAGAATCATTAAACTTATCTTGAATTAAAGAATAAGGTTGGAGCCCTAGAGAATAAGTGTCTTGAAGAAGATCGGGTTGCAACCTGTACCAGAGATAGGGTTGGAGCCCTAGAGGTTGGTGCCTAAAAGTGACAAGGTTGGAGCCTTGGGGAGATAGGGTTGGATCCCTAGATTTTGGTGCCTAAAAGTGACAAGGTGGGACCCTTGGGAAGATAGGGTTGGAGCCCTAGAGTTTGGAACCTCATAAAGTCCAAGTCAGTGCTTGGAAAAGTACAGGTTGGAGCCTGGTGGATTGGATATTTGTGTCTTCATCTAGGGTTGGAGCCCTACACTATATTGTACTTGATTTATTGTCAAGGAGAGGATTAAAGTAGTCATTATTCCTAATTAATATAAGTATTTATTCTCATTGTTAATTTTTTGTTCTAATTATAAGTGATCTACTGCGAAAAATAAATATTGATTCACCCCCCTCTCAGTATTTCAAACAATTGGAATCAGAGTCAGTACCTTCACTCATAATCCTAACAACTTGAAGGTAGATCCTTATAATAAAAAAGGAAAATCCAAGGAGGAAAGCCTCCAATCCTTCTAAAGATGTCTCTTCTTCAACCATGAAAGCAAAAGATAATCAAATTGGGAAAGCTTTGTTATTCAATGAAAAATTTGAAATATGGAAGGCACGAATGAAGAATTTTGTAATGGATCAAGGGTTTTAAGCATGGGAATCAATGATTACTGAAAGCATGATGAAAGAAGAATCCAAAGAGTATAATGCAAGAGCAATAAAATCAATCTTGAGTGGGCTACTAGATCCTCCAGGAAAAATGTTCATCAACAAAAGGTATGTGGGACAAACTTCAATATCTTCACTCAAGAGGAGCTTTGATCATGACCTCTAATCAAGAAGATGATGAAAAGAAAGAAGGAAATCTAGAACCCGTAAAGGAAGCTGAAAACAAGAGTGAATACATCAAGACCAAGGAGGACCTAAAAGATTAAGAAAATGAATAATATATCAAGGAAAAACTTGTAGTTTCCCTGGAAGAGATAAGCAGTTTGAAAAAGGAAAATGAGGAGCTCAAGAGAAAGTCACAAGATGGTGACCATAACCTTGAAAATACAAGGAATGAAGTTGACCTATTGAAGCTTCAGGTACAAGAAAGAGATGAGAAGCTCGCCAAGCTAAAGGAGGAATTTCATCAAAACAAGAAAAGGCATCATGAAAAAGTCATATCCATGACAAATCAATTGGATAAAGAAAAGAAAAGGGAAGAAACTTTGTCAAGCCATCTTGAAAAAAGACACAAGGACTTGAACAAACTTGAATAAAAAATTGGTCAATACAAGGAAGAGGTATCCTCCCTTAAATATCAACTAGGAGAAGCAAAAAAACAAGCACAAGGAGTTGAAAAGGTAATGGAAGTTTTGGTCCTCGTGGAAGGACAAGTCGATGAAGAAGAAAAGGAAAGAAATGCCATGAAATGCCAACTTGAAGAAAGAGAAGAAGATATATCCTAGTTAAAATCATAAATCACCTCACTTAAGGCCCAATCATGTGAAGCAACGAGAATGAAGGATGAAATGGAGAACCATCTAACAAAAAAGGATGAAGAATGCACGATGATGAAAGAAAAAATTGATCTCCTAAGAAAATAAGTTAATAATTTGAACAAGAGTCTAAAGAGTTCTCAAACCTTAGAAAACATCCTAATTCTTCAAATATCTCTCCTCTATAAATCAGGTCTTCGATATGTAGGTGAACCCTAAAAAAAATGATACAAACCCTAATGCTTCAAACAACAAGGTTGTGGAAAATATTGCAAGAAATATCGATGCCCCCAGTTCCAACAAAAGCAAGGAGAAGAGTCAATGTGACATTGGAAGAAACCATACTCTAAGAAGATCTAGAGATGGTGTCAAGAATGCTAGAGCCAATGGATATCATCAAAGAATCCCAAGGAAAAAATACTTCAGAAGTACATCAAGACAATCTCCATCTCCCAGGTACCAAAGTATATTTTTTGGTTATTTCTATTATTGTACAAATTTTGGACACATGGAAAAGGATTGTATGGAATACCACAAGGAAAAATATGATGGTCCTCATCATCCCCTTAGCAAAAAATTTTCAATAAGAATTCATGATCCCTCATTCATGAACAAGATGGAGTGCTTCAAATTTCATAAAATTGGACATATGGCTCGTGATTGTAACTTGACTTGGATCCCTAAACAAGCTAAAACCATGACTACCAAGCTAGAAAATAAAGTTACACAAGTATGGAGAAGAAATAAAATTGGATTAGCAAGTGCCTTGAACACTCAAGACATCAACTCATGTTGTTTATCTAATGAGTACATCATTGGAAGATGTGATATTCCAAGTTTTTGATGATGAAATTCTGCCAAAAAGGAGACCATGCATACTGTTAAGGGGAGCTTGTGATTCTTGACTATTCTTGTAGAAGCTATCCGTGAAGAGCCCTATGAAACCCCTTGATGAGTCACACAACACAATCTTCATAGATCATCTCTCAGGAGTAAAATCAATTGAACAAAATCACGATATTGTGTCTTCACTACACATCCACCATTTGAATATGTCTTCCACTTGATCACAAGGCAACAATATTTCTTGCCAAAAGAAAAAATAAGAGCTAGAGGAGTGTATGCAAGAAAGGGGATTTGGTTGATCATATACCTCATCCATTTCCATGAAGGCATGCAGAGGCTTAGGGGGAGAAAGTACATTAAAGAAGAGCATAATGACAGAGAGTGTTACAAAGAGAAAAATAACAAGAAGAAGCACCATGACAGGGGAAGCAACATATCAAGAAGCAGCTTGATAGGGGGAGTATTTGGGAACCTCATTTGCCATTGATGTCAAAGGATGAGAAATTGTTCAAAGGGAAAGAATATTTCCATCAATGACAAAGGGGGATATTGTTGGTCAAAGTTGTCATTGATGTCAATATGGTATTGTTGGAGATGGAAAATATTCTTATGATACATGAGTAACCCTTGTTGCCCTAACCTCATGAGAAACCCTAGGAGAAAACCCTAAGCATGAGATGATGGAAATTCCCTAGCTATATATCCCTAATATAATGATGCATGATCTAATGTTGAATGTAGGAGCATTTGTCCATGAAACCCTCCTAGGAACATTTCTTAGCTACATGAAACCTTAGATGGTTTTCCCTAGAATGATGTATGCATAAATAAATAAAGCACTAAAATCCTTACCATGAATGAATGAAGCCCTATATTCCCACGACGCCTTTAAAAGATTCCCTAATCCTAATGAAGAACACAAGTGAAGAAACCTTAAACATTGTCCAAAACATAATGGAAAAATCCGAAAGGATGTCATGATAAAATAATGATGAATATTCACAAATTTAATTTTATTGATTGGAAAATGACCTCATTGAAGGATGGAATTGACCCCAACTTGTAGAGGACAAGTTTCCCTTTCTAACGAGCTATCACTCACCCTCTAACTCCTTCTAGATTGAGAGAAAATGATTTTTTAAGTTAGAATATTTCATTTTTTATGCTAGCCAACATGAGCTAGCATGACCAAGTCGGCTCCTCCTCCAAGGGACATGTCTTTTCATTAAATATCAAAACTAGTATAAATAGGAGTTCATACTCCTGATTCTAAGCATAATTTTTCAGTGAAGAACACAGTGAGAAGACAAAGAAGTAAAAGGAGGCCGAGAATGATATATTTGGGAAAATTCTTTAAGTTTTTTATTGGGTTATCATTACCTCGGACAAGAAAGAGAACAAACCTCAGTACCTCACACTGTGGCTTGGACCTATGGTCAGAAAAAAATGGACAGTCACATCAAATTTAAGTTCAAAGTTACAGTCTTGTGAAGGAAACTATGGAGGCTCTGTGCACCTCAGATTACCTTGAAATTGTGGCAACAACCTATATCCTTTTACCTCAGATTGCAACCTTGTGGAAGGTTATTTCTCGAGCCTCGGACCTGTCACAAAATCTATGTTTAACCTTCTGTGGTGGGCTCAGGATCTATGCTTGTGAAGCTCAGACTTACTACAACTTTAAAAACTATGATTAGAGATTTGTGAAGAGGCTATATACCTGTGACAACCAACTGTCTGCACTCTACACCATTGGAGAGCTCGGTAAGACAATAAGACTTGTGGGCAGTTGATGCAGGAGCATTAGGCAAAGAGAAATGCTTTTTATTTTATTAAAACTTAGAGGTTTTAAGTTTTTAGAGGAGCTATATTTTTATGAATGATTTGAGTAGGTTTTAATTATTTTTAATTAAATATTGTAAATAATTCTCAAGTGTTTGAGAATATGAGAGAATTTGGTCAGTTGAGGATGTAAAGGGATTGAGAGATTTTTCTAAATATTAATTTAGAAATTAGCTTCATTAATTATGGGTGAGAGAGGATCCTTAGGGATTCAAGAGTGATTTTAGGATTTTGTTGAGAAGTTGAAGGGATTGAACTTAGATTAGATCATTCTAAATTGTATAAATTATTAAGCCTCAAAGGCATTGAAGATCAGAGAGAGTGTGAGTAGAGGAATAGAGTAGAAAGAAGGGGTTTCTACTTGGAAGCCTTCAGGCAGTTGTAAAAGGGCCAATGATTTGGAAATCAGGCCGAGGAAGGAGATTGTTATGTAAGTATTGTGTGAATTAATATAGAATTTAATTTTCTGAAGATTACACCTTCTTCCTGAGTTATGTTGTATGAATGAATTGGGATTCAATATCGATTGAATTGGTGTATGTTGCTGGTTTATAAGAGAAGCATTGTAATGAACGCTCTTTCAGTGCAAGTAATAAATTGTTGCGTATTTTTATGATAGAGACTCCATAATTCAATTGTGGTTTTCAGTCTTGGACAAGATGAACAATTTTTTGCATTAGGTGATTGGTATGAGTTGGGTTTGAATTAAGTGGGTTCGATTCATAGGAATCGATACCAGTTCTGATAATCGATATCGGTTTCAGCAGTTGCCCTTGAATAAATGTCAATTCCAATTGATAATTTGCTATCAGGTTAAGACACGTTTGAAGGAAGGGAATTTAATCTGGTTTTCTGGAATTAATTCTCTTAGCGCTGACTAAGTCGATGTGTAGAGATTGGTCCAAGTCTGGACGCAGAAGAAATCGTTCTAGAAAGGAGCACTGGATCCGTTGAGCTAAAATCAAGAGTTTATGCAAGCGTTGGATAGTCGATGGTATTGAGATTGATTCCAATTGTTAATGCAGAGGAAG
The DNA here is from genome assembly GCA_034641835.2 of Pinus albicaulis. Classification (NCBI taxonomy): domain Eukaryota; kingdom Viridiplantae; phylum Streptophyta; class Pinopsida; order Pinales; family Pinaceae; genus Pinus; species Pinus albicaulis. Next base: position 1,914,403,918 of record CM076578.1, read on the forward strand.
GCGTTAAAAAGGGTGGAATGAACCAGCAACTCGAGCGGATCAACGTAAGATTTTTTGGATTATTAAACACTGAATACGCAGAGTTATGATGCCGGATATTAAATTGAATAGTTAAACCTGAATTGCACATCAGAATTTTCCAGACGGGTTCGATTGGTGTATTGAAGTCGATTTTATTATCCAAATCATTTCAGTTACAGAAGGATGATCGAACTTTGAAATGGTGTGAGAGTTTTAAATCCAGTAGAAAGTTCGATTGCAGAGCACAGCATAATCTTGAAGTAACCAGCGTATTAAGAGAAGGGAGTGAATTGGAATCCGTTGGCAAGTAAAACCTAGAGGAGCAGTTATCGAAACTTAGTTCGATTGCAGACAATTGAACTCTATGAATCTGGTCGAAGATTTAAACCGAGAGCAGAGTCGATAGACTATGATAAAGTATTAGCTCAGAGGAGATATCAATCAAAGGATCAATTCGATTGCAGAATGAAAGATTTTGCAGCATGGTCAATTTCCAGAGAAATGTGGATTGAAAGTTCAGTCGATTTCAAAAATGCACGCTGCTGGTATGAGCCAACGCTTAATATTTGAATGTGTGGACCGACAGTGGAGGAGGTAGGTTAAAAAAAGGATGCAATAACCATTGGATTAGTGAATTTTAAATGTTGAACGATGCGCCCATCATTAGATGAAAAGGTATGTAAGTTGTTGTCTCCCGACTTTGTGTTGGCGGTTTGGAGTTTTAATTAGAGTTGAACTTCGATTATGGACTCAATATTAAATTATGTTGATGTTTGAATTTCTCTAACATATATTCAGACATGGTAATAGTAAGTTGTGGGCGCAAAAATGTTGAGTTTTATAAAGCTCAATGATGGAAGGAAAGCTTATATTGGAATTTATTTGAAATTCCATGGTCAATTAAAAATCACATGGTGGGGTATTCCAATGGTTCTATAATCATTGCTTAAGTGATAAAACTTCCACGAGAGAGATTGTAATCTGAGTTGTTGAGTGTCCATTAAATGAAAGAAGCTTCCGCTTGGTTTTAAAATAATTTCCAGATTTAGAAATAGCTTGGGTTAGAATTTGAGGTGCATTCTTATATGCATCGAAAAGTGAGGGTTTGGCGGGGTTACCCTGCATCAAGTGGTATCAGAGCAGGAAGGCTCTGTTGAAATTGAAGATGTTTGTTTTTCTGAATGAGTGGAGGAAGGTTCTATTGAGAACTGAAGTGTGTTTTATTTGAATGTGTTCTAAATATTGTATGCAAAGGTACACAATTGCAGTGAACATGATTGCAGAAATGAATGGGGGACAAGATCATGCAGGATCTTAAAGGTGAGATAATTTTCTGATTTGAAATTTTTGATTAAGGTTTATGGTTGCAGACAAGATGATGGAAGTGAACCTGACATTCAGCTAAAGGCTGGATAGGGAGGAAAATTTCAGTGTTCTGAAGAGAAGGTGAGTTGAAGAGATAACCTAGAGAGAGCAGAAGAGAGTGCTCAAGAGGTTCCAAAGGTAGTGAACCAGTACTTACCAAAAGACCGGGTCCAGTGAAGTGGATTGGTGAGGTAAGTGGCAGCAGGAGAGCTTGCTGTTGCAGAGGCTAGTGCAACTCATGGTGAGTGAGAAACTCATGGGGAAGATGATCATGGAGGATCAGAGAAGAGGTTCAGAGGAATGCCATAGAGGTAAGATGACTGATAAATTCAGAGAAAGAGAAATTGCAGTAATGAAGGTACAATTGCAGGTACTACAGGAATGGTTGCAAGAGCAAGAAAACCAGAAAGGAGGATGGATCTTTCCACTGAAGGGAAAGAGAGTGATTTGGAAACCATTGCAAATGAAGTTAAGGCAAAGTGAGATTGCCTTATTGAAGGAGGAACTTAGAGTTATTGAGCCAGAGATGGAATTTGAAGATTCCACACGCAGATCTGTTCAAAGGGAAGTGCTTGAGGAAGGAGTCAAGACTGAAAATTCTTGCGGTTTTAAAACTAATAAGTTGTGTATGTTTGCAGGTACAGTACAGGGAGATGAGCAAGCTTTAAAGTTTGTTAAAAAGCAGGAGAGAGAGTTGAATCTGAAATCTGTTCATATCCATGCTGAGATAGCAAGATCTCAGGAGGAAATGAAGACAAAGAAGTCTAATCAGAATATTAAAGCAGAAGAAGGAAGACCATCTGATGATGAGTCAAGAGCTGGTGAAGGTATGGAAAATTGTGTGAAGTTTCCAAGTTCTACTCCTAATGAAATTGTTGAATTGTATAGGAAACTAGATCTTGAGAGAAGAGAATTGGAGAGGCAGAGGACTTACACACAAGATAATTTTCTGAAGAAGCAAGATAAGAAAGTTTTCATGAATGACAGTCATGAAGCAGAGGATGGAAAGAAGGAGAGACTAGCTGACAGTCTCATGATGAATGCAAATCAGCATACTAATGTGCTGACAAAGAATTTGGAAGAAAACTCAGAGCAACATACTGAAGTGTTGCCAGAGAAAGCTGAGGAGAAAGCTAGTAAAGATTTTCTGAGTCCTGAAGAAGACTTGGAACTGCAGAGAGAAAACTTGGTGACTGAATCAAAAAGTGAGACCATTGGGTCTTGTGATTTTGAAGCTGACAATTTGATTGTGTTTACAGGTGATGCAGAAGACATTCCATCATTTGGAAATGTCTTGGAAGAAGAAGAACTATTGCAGAAAGAAGGTGAGACAGTCATGTCTCATATACAGAGGCTCGTTACCATGGGTGACAAGGAGGAGTTGGCTTGTCTGAATAGCCAAGAGAGAACTGTGGGGCAGAAATTTGGAACTGCTACAGTGATAAAGGACGAGGATACAATGTTTGAAGAACTTGATTTGATAGCCAGAATCAATCAAGATGATGATGGACAATTACTGAAGATTGTCAAAGGGGAAGACGAAGGTTATGCTGGAACTAATTTGCAGCATGTTGATGAAATGCTTGAGAAGAAATGGCTGAAATGTTTGCTGGAGACATTTGAACTATAGAAAGAAGTTGCAGATAAATTTGCAGGTGATGAGCAAAAGAATGTTGCAGAGGGACAGGAAGTTTGGGAGGGAGCAACATGTGGGGTGACATCTGCAGGAGTAAAACCAATGTTATCAACCATCGGGGAGATAACATCTGAGGCAAAATTGACAGCAGCGACATCAATGTTGGAAACAAGAAAAGCAGTCACAGCAAAAGCAGCTACAGCAGCTGAAACAACAGAATTTAGAGGCAGCAACAGTAGTCAAAGAAATTTCCAGACAGAGGAAAGGTTGGACATAGAGATTGAAAGCATCAGAAGACTGATGATGAAGGTGTCTCAGAAGCAGCAGACAGCAGCAAGAAAGAAGAGGAATTTCAACAAGGGAAAGAAAAAAGCAGAGTATGAAAGCATAGCTGGAGGCAGGATGCAGAACAAGATATGGAAACCTGGAGAAAAGCAGCAAGCGACAGCAGATGATGACTTGCAGAACAAAGTATGGGATCCAGGAAGACAAGGACAAAGACTTAAAACACATGATCAGGGGATCATGATCATTTTCAACCTTGGGAGTCTGATGCATGAGCATTAGGCAAAGAGAAATACTTTGTATTTTATTAAAACTTAGAGGTTTTAAGTTTTTAGAGGAGTTATATTTTTATGAATGATTTGAGTGGGTTTTAAGTATTTTTAATTAAATATTGTAAATAATTCTCAAGTGTTTGAGAATATGAGAGAATTTGGTCAGTTGAGGATGTAAAGGGATTGAGAGATTTTTCTAAATATTAATTTAGAATTTAGCTTCATTAATTATGGGTGAGAGAGGATCCTTAAGGATTCAAGAGTGATTTTAGGATTTTGTTGAGAAGTTGAAGGGATTGAACTTAGATTAGATCATTCTAAATTGTATAAATTATTAAGCCTCAAAGGCATTGAAGATCAAAGAGAGTGTGAGTAGAGGAATAGAGTAGAGAGCAGGGGTTTCTACTTGGAAGCCTTCGAGCAGATTGTAAAAGGGCCAATGATTTGGAAATCAGGCCGAGGAAGGAGATTGTTATGTAAGTATTGTGTGAATTAATATAGAATTTAATTTTCTGAAGATTACACCTTCTTCCTGAGTTTATGTTGTATGAATGAATTGGGATTCAATATTGATTGAATTGGTCTATGTTGCTGGTTTATAAGAGAAGCACTGTAATGAACGCTCTTTCAGTGCAAGTAATAAATTGTTGTGTATTTTTATGATAGAGACTCCATAATTCAATTGTGGTTTTCAGTCTTGGACAAGATGAACGATTTCTGCATCAGGTGATTGGTATGAGTTGGGTTTGAATTAAGTGGGTTCGATTCATAGGAATCAATACCAGTTCTGATAATCGATATCGGTTTCAACAGTTGCCCTTGAATAAATGTCAATTCCAATTGATAATTTGCTATCAGGTTAGGACACGTTTGAAGGAAGGCAATTTAAACTGGTTTTCTGTAATTAATTCTCTTAGTGCTAACTAAGTCGATGTGTAGAGATTGGTCCAAGTCTAGATGCAGAAGAAATCGTTCTAGAAAGGAGCATTGGATCCGTTGAGCTAAAATCAAGCGTTTATGCAAGCATTGGATAGTCGATGGTATTGAGATCGATTCCAATTGTTAATGCAGAGGAAGGCGTTAAAAAGGGTGGAATGAACCAGCAACTCGAGCGGATCAACATAAGATTTGTTGGATTATTAAACACTAAGTACGCAGAGTTATGGTGCTGGATATTAAATTGAATAGTTAAACCTGAATTGCACAGCAGAATTTGCCAGACGGGTTCGATTGGTGTATTGAAGTCGATTTTATTATCCAAATCATTTCAATTACAGAAGGATGATCGAACTTTGAAATGGTGTGCAAGTTTTAAATCTAGTAGAAATTTTGATTGCAGAGCACAGCGTAATCTTGAAGTAACCAGCGTATTAAGAGAAGGGAGTGAATTGGAATCCGTTGGTAAGTAAAACCTAGAGGAGGAGTGATCGAAACTTATTTCGATTGCAGACAATTGAACTCTATGAATCTGGTCGAAGATTTAAACCGAGAGCAGAGTCGATAGACTGTGATAAAAGTATTATCTCAAAGGAGATATCAATCGAAGGATCAATTCGATTGCAGAATGAAAGATGTTGCAACATGGTCAATTTCCAGAGAAATGTGGATTGAAAGTTCAGTCGATTTCAGAAATGCACGCTGCTAGTATGAGCCAACGCTTAATATTTGAATGTGTGGACCGGCAGTGGAGGAGGTAGGTTAAAAAAAGGATGCAATAACCATTGGATTAGTGAAGTTTAAATGATGAACAATGCGCCCATCATTAGATGAAAAGGTATGTAAGTTGTTGTCGCCCGACTTTGTGTTGGCGGTTTGGAGTTTTAATTAGAGTTGAACTTCGATTATGGACTCAATATTAAATTATGTTGATGTTTGAATTTCTCTAACATATATTCAGACATGGGAATAGTAAGTTGTGGGCGCAACAATGTTGAGTTTTATAAATCTCAATGATGGAAGGAAAGCTTATATTGGAATTTATTTGAAATTCCATGGTCAATTAAAAATCACATGGTGGGGTATTCCAATGGTTCTATAATCATTTCTTAAGTGATAAAACTTCCATGAGAGAGATTGTAATCTGAGTTGTTGAGTGTCCATTAAATGAAAGAAGCTTCCGCTTGGTTTTAAAATAATTGCTAGATTCATAAATAGCTTGGGTTAGAATTTGAGGTGCATTCTTATATGCATCGAAAAGTGAGGGTTTGGCGGGGTTACCCTGCATCAGTAGTAACATTTGAAGACCTCGGACCTACAACAAGCCTACGGAAGAGTTACACTACAACTCAGGTTGCATAAATAAGAACTCGAACCAGTGACAGGTATGTTGAAGGTTATGTGCAGTAGCTTGTACCTTTGATCGATAGCCTTTCAAACATCTATGAAATTCGAATTGCAGACCTCAACACAATCTCGTGGAGGCTAAAAACTTGGATATCTTGTAGAGGCTCGGACTGGCAGTGACACATGTGGTAGCTCTTATCGATTGAAACCTCTCTAATAGAAATATTTGAGTAATTCTATAGCAACATATGAAACATTTTGGAGAAGCAGATGATAGCAGTGTTGAAGATAACTAAATAATATCTTGGAGAATTATTTGAAGCTTGTTTGAAGCATGTCTTGAAGACACCATGAAGGATTCATTGAGGTGTTGTGAAGATCCGAAGCAATCAAAGAAGATCTTTGCAGACCTAGAACTATCATTGGAACAAACCTTTCTAAAGAGCAACAATTGTAGAAGTGTTTGAACATTTTCTTGAAGACCACTTTGAAAGAAATTATTAGAGCAGTCCATAACATTATTGAAGGACATTATAAGATTGATGTGTAGACCTTGAAGCATCCTTGAAGAGATTTTGTAAGAACATTTGAAGCAACTGAAGCTTTGTAAAGATAAACCTTAGAGCTAATATTGAAGATCCATTGAAGGCAATTGGAAGCATAATATAATTTGATCTTGGAATCTTGAAGAGCAGTTAGAGCTGATCTTGAGCATACCTTGGAGAATCATCAAGAAGCCTATTGAATACAATATTGGAGACCATGATGCAGTGTTGATGTCATCATTAGGTGACCTTGGAGATTTTTTTTGGGAACCATGAAGAGTTGTGGTGACACCTTTTGAGAAGACAAAGTTTTCATTGATGAGCTAAGTGCTTTGGAGATTGTTTGAAGGCACTGCTGAAGGTGAAGATATTGTGAGGGCTCATTGCAGAAGATATTGGGAGCCATGAAGAATCATTAAAATTATCTTGAATTGAAGCTTAGGGTTGGATCCCTAGAGGATAGGAGTCTTGAAGAAGACTAGGTTGGAGTTGGTACTAGAGATAGGGTTGGAGCCTTAAAGTGACAAAGTTTGAGCTTTGGGAAGATAGGGTTGGAGCCCTAGAGGTTTAAGCCTCGTGAAGTCCAATTCGGTGCTTGGAAAAGTACAAGTTGGAGCTTGGGGGATTAGAGATTGGTGTATTCATTTAGGTTTGGAGCCCTACACTATATTGTACTTGATTTATTGTAAATAAGAGGATTGAAGTCCTCATTATTCCTAATTAATACAAATATTTATTCTTATTATTCATTTAGTGTTCTAATTATAAGTGATCTAACTGGTAAAATAACAACTGAAAAGAAATATTGATTCATCCCCCCTCTCAGTATTTTAAATGGTCTCAATCAAATCAAATGACTACTTTTTGCAAGGAGAATAATAAACTTGTTGGGACATCAAATTACCTTGCATGGAAGAAGAGAATATATTTGATTCTCACGGAAAATGGATTTTTTTATTATGTTATGGGTTCCCTCACCAAACCTCCTCAAGATCAGGCTGAATCATTATCAAAATATATGAAAGGAGAAATACAGGCTTAAATAATCCTCATAGAATCTATCAGGGATTCTCTCATTCCCTTTGTAGAAAAATCGAAATCATCAAAAGAGATCTATGACAAGATGGTAGAGTTGTACTTTGTAATTATAGTTGGGGAAATAATATCCTTGAGAACTGAATTATACATAATGAAAGTAAAAAAGGAAGAAGGGGTAGCTTCATATCTCATGACGATATCACAAATAAAAGATCAACTACAAGAGCTAGGAGAAACCATGTCAAATCCAAATATGACCACTTGTGTACCCAATGCACTACCAAAAGAATGTGGCAACTTTGTATCAATAATATCTGTAAAGAAGGAAGTTGCACCATTCAATGATTTATAGCCATTATATAATATTAAAGAAACCAGATTAAAAGAAAAAGATGAAGTTGAATCGAATGAGCCAACTCAAGCATTTGCAGCTATGTCAAAGAAGAAAGGAATGTTTGGAAAATTTGAGCATCAAAATAAATTTCAAAAGAAAGTTGACATGTCAAAGATTCAGTGTTATGAGTGTAATGAATATGGGCACTACAAGAGGAATTGTTCCAAACTCAAAAATGGAAACAAGAAAAGGAAAGAAAGAAGTGAATCCCATGTAACCGAAGAAGTGAAAGAACCCGCTGAAAAGAAAGCAAAGAAGCAAGAAGTGAGAAACCTCTATTATTAAAAATTTCAAATATATTTACATTCATTTTCAGTTTATAAAGATAATAATCATGGTAGAAAGCATTGCAGTTATGATAGGATATTTGAAGTAGAAATTTGTATGAAGTCATCTAAGAAAGATTGGAAGATAAGATCTCATCACACCTCATCTTCATTAGAATAAAGCATTTGCAGTATAGGATCATCAAGATCCCTAAATTTTTGTTGGAAAAAAAAGGTTCACCTCTACTTGAAAAAAGCAAGTATACATTCCACCTAGTATGGGATCCATAGTTTAGAAGAACGAAGGTATGATGACAAGAATGTGCAGCATGATGATTTGATTGAAGTATTTTCCATTTTAAAACAAGGAAAAGGAAGCTGCTAAAGAAAGTCTATATGACCATAAGAAAGAGGTACGCATACAATTAATATTTTTTTATAGATAGACAAAGGCATGTGTTCATTTTGTTTCAGAAAAGGATGATTGAAATGCTCTATCTCATGAGCATGTTGGAATAAAAATACTCCCTTATGGATGATACATTAAGGCATAAATCCAATATGCCTTGAACTCTTCTACATAATGACATGATAGAATCAACATTATATAACCTCATGAAGAATATGAGGTGGTGGGCAACAATTGTTCCTATGAAGGAGTTATGTATATAGATTTCAAGGAAGTAGTAGGTGTAAGAAGAGTTCGTAAATATGTATCTATAACTACTTAGATGAGAAACCAACATCTGATATAATAAGGATTGGCTATGACATCTCCATAAAAAATCCATGAAGGCTCTGATAAGTATAATAAAAAAGGAAAACCTTGGTAATAAATTTCTTGGAGATGGATTTGTATAGAAAAATATGTTGATGTTGCAAAAGCGGATGATTTGAGAAAGGGCCATCATAAAGAGGTAATTTTTGTTTTGATGTTAACTTTTGACTTTTGAAAGAAAACATATGGTTGGATTGGAACAGGGCTACCGACAGAAGGTTGTAGAAATTCACCTACAACTAGTACACACAAAATTTGGATGGATGATTTTGAAAAGAACATGACTTGGAAAGATAGTAGTATGAAGAATAGCCATATGATGTCAAATAAGGTCACTTTCTGATGAAAAGAAGGATGACATGAATAACATTAATTGGTTCAACACTATGTTTCATTGAAGGAAAGTGATGAGAAAGAGGGTTGAAGCCCTACGTAGAAGTTATGGAAGAAGATGACTCCCTAATGTAGAAGTTGAAGTTATTGGTGGAGTGGTGGCATTGAGGGACGGAGTTCCCGGGTTCAAAACCTGACCCTCTTACCATTCCCATTCCAATCCACAAAAGGCCGCAGCGCTCGTGCAGTGTCATTTCCTGGCCAATCGATGTCGTGTATTACTTGACAGCGAATGAAAAGGGTGGCCAATCGATGTCGTTTATTACTTGACAGCGAATGAAAAGGGTACCCTATATGGATCAATCGACACGGATGGATGGAGATTCGATTTCAGGGCCTGTAGGCGGCGAAATTATCTTTTGCTATTTGGATTCAGGACTCCATATATCCTGTTGTTATTGTGTTTTTGTATACTAAACCAAGATCCCTATTGAATTCAATTAATGTGGCAATAGGATGATGCAAGCCATCTTAAATTCGTGTGAACAAAAAATTATCTAAATCAGTATAAGGCTAACACTCACTGAAGATGTCCATGGGAGAAAACCAACAGTGAACATCCAAGGTAACACGTGAAGAAAATTTCATGTTGTTGCAATCCAAAAATCAGAATAATGGCAGTGGCAGACCTGAAATAATTTGTAACATTCACATCTTGAATTTAGACAAGATAGTTGAAGTTGTAGTTAGCTGAATGGCATATAGTTTGGATTGGGATATGATGCTGAATTTATTTTCCCATTATTATATTTGAGCAAGTCATTGCTTCATTCTACCAAAATGCAATCCCTCATTCCATTCAAAGACAGTTCATTTTATTATTTATTTATTTTTATATTAATGAGAAACCTGTAGTGGCGTGCTTCACTATTTGCTCTCCCGACTTCCTCACATCAGGCCATGGTACTTTCTCGAATGTATAGGCCGGCTCGTTTAGAAGCGTGAGGGTTTCATTGAGAGTTTCTGTGAAGCTCGTCAAAGTTTGGTGGAACTGATTCTCTGCAGCTCGTTTGCCCATTTCCACTCTCCGTTCACTCAGAGTACATGGGATCCATTTAATTCCTATGATGTTTTTGATCAATCTTTGGCCAAAGATACATGCAACACATTACTTTTCTTTAATTCAAATCAAAATTTTGGGAATGGTCTTCTAGGTTTAAAGTGAAGAGATAGAGGTACTACAAGCTTGGAAACCCATAGAAATGATTAAAATATCCTAAGATCCACAAATTCTAAAACTAAGCTCCGATACCATGTGTAAGGACCTTAACTTGTTGAATTAACCATCATTAACAAAATACATAAGTGTAAAGCCCTTAACTTTCAAAATTAACAATCATTCACAAAATTCATACTATCGAATTCAGAGTGAGATTTTTGAAACAAAATATATATCAATTGACTAATTAGTACTTACCTGGAACCGTGTTTGAAATGTTCCTGATCTGCCATGGCTCTAGCTCCTGTCACCAAACCGTCGTTTTCCTCCCAGCGTATTTGAGGTCAACCTCTCCGATCCCCAGATCCAGAAGATAAGTCTTCTGGCCTCCGTGTCTAAAACTCCAATAACAATCGAGATCACTCAATGAATCTGTTAAAACTCACTGCTCATGAATCACGCGGTTAGGACTCGTCTGACAACATTCGGATCAGTTTACCCATTCACTACCCATGCCCATCAAGTTTACCCATCTTCTCCTTTTATACACAAACTCCATTCCAGATATTTATTAAAATATCATCTTTTAATAAATATCTTTGATTTCTAAAATATCTTAGTTTTATTAAAATATTATTATTTAATAAATATCTTGGATTTATTAAAATATTATTATTTAATAAATATCTTGGTTTTATTAAACTATTATTATTTAATAAATATCTTAGATTTATTAAAATAGTATCATTTATTTGCATAAGTCAATGCTTTTAATTTTCTTTGAATGAAGTATTAGTTTATTTTATGATAATGGTAGATATAACTAATACATTCATTATATTATGGTGAGTTAGGGATTTACTCAATACTTCAATAATTCACTCATTACTCTACACCGAGTTTCTTTCATAATTGATTAGTGCATGTACTAGTGTCGTACACGTGATACATGCATATGTAGCTATCATATGCAGGTCTCATATGCATGCTAATATTTCTATGTTCCATATAATTCAAGTTGCGTTGTTACATCCATGGTGGTAACGAGGATTTGCCTCTGGATTTTGGTCGGAAACATGCTAGAAAATGGCGCATTTTGTATTCCTAGCTCGGGGACATATCCCATGGTTAGGGAGGTCCATTTACAAAAAAATTATAGTCATCTGGTATTATTATTATTATTAATTTAATATTTGGTTAATTTAGGGATAATTCTCAGGGATGTTTACCTATTTCCTAAAAGGTGAAAAAAAAGGAAATAAATTAAGAAAGTTTCTGCAATTCAACCTATTGTTTAAAGTATGTTTTAAGTTGAAAGGTATCAAAACTTCTCCATCAACCATATGGAGAAGTTGATGTTCGTGAAAGGTATCAAAACAACAAAGTTCAATGTTATTCAGTATTTCTTTATGACTTTTCAATAAATCCCTCTTATTAACAGGACAATTTAGTCCATATGAAAATCATAATGGAAAATGAACAAAAGAATCACTCTTAAAGGTTGCCCATACCTTTACTCAAAATTTTTCTTCCCTCTCTTATGACTTTTCCTTAGATTTAAAAACAATGATTTGGTTCAATTGTGTATTAACAACTTGCTTAAATTTTGGTTCTAAAAACTTTATAGATGAGTAAGATTTATTATAAAAGGTCATGAAAATTTGAATGCATTTCTAACTAATAGTAGGTGGGGTGCTAGTAGACTCAATTTATAAGGCATTGTTGCAAATAAAAATTCTTGTGACTCCTTTAAAAATGTTGAGAATTTGGAGGTCTGGTGATTAATGCAAATTCTCTTCTTGATAATTACTTGTGAGCTGACTTGTGTTACTTATGTCTTCTCTTCTTTTAGCTTAGTTAATCTTTCATCAAGTCAATTATCAAAATGCACAAGACACAAAAGTTAGGCTCCTAGAGCCAAGGCAAAAACCTCTCCCTTTTGGAGAGGAAAACCCGCAAAGAATTCTTCTTATAGATCTTCAAATGATAAGTACCATGACCAAGACTCAGATCTTTGACCTAGATATGCTTCCAAGACCTTGATTTAGCTTCTTCAACCTTAATTATTTTCTTCACCAATTTGCTTAGTTCTACATCAACACTAGAGACCTTGATCTTTATCTTGCATATGCTTGTAGTTGAATTGCTTGAATTGTAGGAAGGTAAATCCTAGATTTACCTTCCTCACTATTACTGCTTCTTCTCCTTATGATCACTGTCTCCACCTCTGCAAATTCTGTCTTGAAATCAACTACCCTTAACAATAATGTATCAACAACTTATCCTTGCTTTATGGTCTAGGTAGGAGCTGAAGTTACTTAGGTAAGTCCGCCCTTGAACCCTGCACTAGTCTTCTTAAGTTTGCTCTTTAAACTCAGATATAACCACACTGTACCCTTCCTGCACTAATCCAAAATCTTGCTGCAACTATTCACAGTTCTGTACCTCGTAATCCTGTACTTTAATATCTGCAAGCTGTACCTTCTTATCTGCAGCCTGTCCCTTATTCTTCTACGCAATCTCCTTCCTATATTCTATAATCTTCTTCCTACAGCCTGTAATCCCATTTTGCCTTGTTAGGATCCATAATTCTTTCTTTTTCTGCTGTGATTCATTAGGTATTTATAGTTGTTCACGATTAGTTAATGGTGGCCTTTTGACTAATTGCTAGTTGTGGCTGGAGTCAGAGTTGTAGGCTAATATTACAACATTTCATGGTGGGATCATTTCTGGCATCGTTGACGATTGAAGGTTGTCTTCACTATATTTTGGAGCTTGTCTTCAACGTTATATGAGGGTTGTTTGGATTGTTGAAAAACTGCAAGGTCATTGGAAAACTCAACAATCATTTGATGTGTATGTGACGCAGTGAAGAATAAAACTGAAGACATCAAGAAGTCCATAGCATATATGATAAAATCTTGTTCATGAAACCCATGAAACAAGTACAACAAAAATACATTTTATTATCAGTCTTCTTCTTTACATAATTACATAAGCAGCATGAAGACTGACCCTAGTTACACTTTTCGATACTCCCTCTTAACTAGGGAGGTATTCATACGGATCTGGATGAGTCACTTTCATTTGAAGAATTGAATAAGAAGAATCGGATTGGTAATCGCATCTGTATAGCATCATATCAACTAGCATTGTCCTAGTGCAAGGCCTTGACTAATAGCCCCATCTCTCAACAAGACAATGGACTACAATGCTGGTGAGACACATGACTAATAGACACCATAGTCATTGTCTCTCCAAGGTACATACCCCACCTAGGTGTTCCCAGAGTATGACCTTCTTGGACTATTCTTCTCTTGGGTAGCCAACCCTCAAAGAATATCGGTCCACGACTAGTGTTATCTTGAATTCCCTATCTCATTCTCAAAGAGTATCAAATTCCAGATGATTACCTAATCCTCCATTCCGTCTTCCAGGTGAAGACCAGAATGATGTGTTTATCCATTCTCTTCACATGGCCTTCACTAAGACTTACGGCTGTTAGTCTTGGTCTAGTGCATTTCACATGTAATAGGGAATCACATATGTCACTCCCTCTTAACACAAGAAGGACATACTTCAATTTCATCCAAGCAAGAAACTTACTACCAGGCTCCCTATCAACCAAGGTCCTACAACAACAATCCAGCTACTCATGAAGAATTCCTCCCCTTGATGACATGGTTTTCGATATTGAGGAATCACCAACTTTTGGCTTCATAGGGCACAGATCATCCATCACTTTCAGTCACGAGTCATGTCCACGAACATAAAGTGATTCATCAGTTTTTCTCATCTGGTCCACCGTTATGCCATGTTGGTTTTCTTCGAATCATCTCCAAGGATCATACATCCTTTCTCATGATTAGTAGCCCTGCTCAAATTCATCCAGATAAACATATACATATGAACTTTTAGAACAAAAGTTACCTTAGTGATGATCTTTCACCATGACATCTTCCTGTAGGCATCGAAATCCTTCATACAGATTGACACATCTCCTAATGATATGTTTTTCCAAGGGTCTTCTTCTTTACCAAACTTCCGTCAGAGTCTACATATCTTCCCAGGAGATCTCCTAGTCACATCTTCTTGTCTATCGAATATCCTTTACCTCTTGACATGGTTGCATTCCTTGATCTCCCTCTCTGCCTTCTCTTTCCCTTCAGCTCTAGGATCTTAATTTTCCAATTTCTTGTTTATGTACAACCACCTCATATTCTATGAGGACATATTATGTTGATTTCATCTGTTAGTGCACCGAGAGATCCTCCTTCATAGATCATACTTCTAAATATGAAAGTCTATTACTTGCAACCATATGACATGACTTCACATCATCCAATATCAGCGTATATGTCTTCATACCTCATACATATTTCCTTGAGTAATCTTGTAGTAATTTCTCTAGAACGAAGAGCTTCATTCCTTTGGCCCGCTCCATCAATATGTCATCACATCCAGAATTCTATTTCCCTGATGACCCTTGATCTTGATGATTGCTTTACTTTGGTAATGTTATCAGAGAGGTTTTCCAGAAGTTGTTTCATCGAGAGCTCCTTCCATGCTTCTATCGTGATGTTTATTAATGTACATTACTTCCTATCATACTATTTTACAATAAATCAGAAATCACTTAGAGAGAAAGACGAACTTAATCATAATAGAGATCTCTTGCTTCCTCTTTCTTAGATCTCTTAGCATTAGGTTCTTTTCTTTCAGTAGCTTATTGACATCAGACTGCTTCCTTTCTTCTGTCCTTTCAGTTAGGACAATCTATTTCATAATGCCCAAGTTCAAGCATTGCTTAAGCACAAGCAACAACATCATGTCAGCCATTAGTTTCCTTCATACCATTGAGATGAATTTTCTGAATCTTCCATTCTTTCTCAACCTTAATTTTATAGGCATGATTCTCTCCTTCAATTGATGTCAAGTTAGCCTTTAGTCTTGTTTCTCTATTTTACATAGAGACCATGATGTGGAATGGGGTGGCTTCTTTCTTCCGTATGACCTTCAGTGAAGTTTCCCCATTCCTCAGTGAGAATTAACACCATTGATGTCTGGTCTAGAGACCATTGCTTCTCAGTTCCTTAGTTAAGTCTCTTATTTGCAATCCTCATAAAGTCAGGAGTGATTCCTTCTTCCATGATAATTTCATTTGCTTATGTGGTTTCATTGTCTCGAAGAGATTGCTTCTCTTGGTGCCTCTGAGAGAATAGCTCCATACATTTCTGTATATTTGTTTCACAGTCTTTATTTTTAATTACATAGGGGACAGAGAGTCTTTAATGGGTTATGAGAATCCTTTGGAGCATCATTTGTCCTTCATGTCCTTGGCTTGCTAGGCACTAGACATCTTCTTTTGGGGGTTGAACGATGGATCTACCAAGTATGCTTTCCTATTAATAGTTGATTAATTCAAATGCATCCTCTTCTTCCATGCACTAAAGTTTGATGACCCAACCAACTTGTTGCTTTCTTTACAATAAGGCATCTTGACAGATAGGGTCATGGATACTTACTTGAGTAGAGTGGCTTGCAGCTTTCTTGATGATGTTTGAAAATGAAGTCAAGGGTTTCCTTTAAGATACGATCTTCTTCAATGTTGGTCAACTTGAACCCTTAATTATAAAGAATATCTTCAGAAGTTGAGGTTCTCTTCAAACAATGTCTTGAGTGCAAATCTTTGATGGCAAAGATTACTTTCTTAAATGAGTTGATCTTTTGAATGAGATAGGAGATCTTACTTGAAGTAGCTAGATAGTCTTCCTTGCAAATTGATTTTACTTTTCAACCCAAACTTTGATCTTCGCTTCTTTGGGTGTCTTTGTTGACAAGAAACCCATGTGTTCAACACCTTAGCTCTGATACCATGTTGAGAATTTGGAGGGTTGGTGATTAATACAAATTATCTTCTTGATAATTACTTGTGAGATGACTTGTGTTACTTATGTCTTCTCTTCTTTTAGCTTAGTTAATATTTCATCAAGTCAATTATCAAAATGCACAAGACACAAAAGTTAGGCTCTTAGAGCCGTGACAAAAACCTCTCCCTTTTGGAGAGGAAAACCCACAAAGAATTCTTCTTATAGATCTTAAAATGACAAGTACTATGACCAAGACTTAGACGTTTGACCTAGATATGCTTCCAAGACCTTGATCCAACTTCTTCAACCTTAATTCTTTTCTTCACCAATTTGCTTAGTTCTGCATCAACACTATAGACCTTGATCTTTATCTTGCATATGCTTGTAGTTGAATTGCTTGAATTGCAGGAAGGTAAATCCTAGATTTACCTTCCTCACTATTATTGCTTCTCCTTATGATCACTGTCTCAACCTCTGCAAATTATGTCTTCAAATCAACTGCCCTTAACAATAATGTATCAACAACTTATCCTTGCTTTATGGTCTAGGTAGGAGTTGAAGTTACTTAGGTAAGTCTGCACTTGAAACCTGCACTAATCTTCTTAAGTTTTCTCTTTAAACTCATATATAACCACATTGTACCCTTCTTGCACTAATCCGAAATCTTGCTGCAACTATCCGCAGTTCTGTACCTCATAATCCTATACTTTACTATCCGCAAACTGTACCTTCTTATCCACAGTCTGTCCCTTATTCTTATACGCAATCTCCTTCTTGTATTCCATAATCTTCTTCTTGCACTTCGTAATCTTCTTCCTCCACTTCTTGTTTCAAATATGCAATTCTTTTATTTTTTTATGCGCAGTCCAACTGGGTATTTATAGTTGTTGTAGTCAGTTAATAAGCCGACCTGCTAGCCGAATTTAACACAATTTGTAGGCCGACTTGAGGTGTAATTTCTTCAGCATCGTTGAAGTTTGTCTTCACTATATTTTGGAGCTTGCCTTCAACGTTATATGAGGGCTGTTGAGAGCTTCTTCACAAGGTCTTTGGAGCATAAACATCTAAACTAAATCCTTCATGTATATGACACTTAATTATAGAAGAAGACAAAAACCTAGAAGACATCAAGAAGAAGTCCATAACCTCTATAATAAAATCTTGTTCATGAAATCCATGAAACAAGTACAACAAAAATACATTTTATTATCATTGTCTTCTTCTTTACATAATTACATAGTCAGCATGAAGACTGATCCAGTTACACTTTTCAACAAAAAAAACATTTTTGCATATATATAGAAAAAATATATCTTGAAATAAGACATTATCATCATCATCCTAACAACACTTGTATTTCCTTGATCTAAAATAGGTATTTTGAGTTTTCTTCAAAATAAATATCATTTTATTAGTCAATCCAAAAACTTACTACCTCAAAATACCTAAATTGTAAATATTGTCATGAAAATAAAAGAAATGACAAATTAGAAAAGTTTTGAGTGCATGCCCTTGAAAGAGATCTCTCTGTTTTAAATCTCTTATTTTTTGTGAATGTGTTTTAGAATGATTGAAGTTGAATGAAAATATTCAATGCTTGGAAGCTCTTCCCTTGGCATTCTTAGGTAGAAATTGGGCAAAATCGATAACAAAGGCAATTATATGTCCAATCATAGATGGAAGTGGTAGATTCCTCGAGCTTACAAGTCAGTTGATGATACCAAAGGGTGGTTTGATAGGACTATCTTCCCAACCATCTTGCATTGGTCAAGGTTGTTGTTAAGGGAGATCCATGATACTTAGGTGCAATTGCAAAGGGGCTAGGGGAAAAATCGCTAAGACAAGGTTGGTTGTCTACTGTGAAATTCTGGTTCCCCATGTTGAGAAATCTAGGGCAACTAGATTAGGGTGATTTCTCTTTACTTGGATAACTGCTTGTGATGTTATTTACTTCAACTTGTAGTATTTATAATTAGCTTCTTCTTCTCTTGATTATTATAGTGTTCTTATTATCAAAGAGTTACCAAAAAAATGAAGATCAATAGAACAAATGGACACAAGATGTAGGTTGCTAGCCAGGGCCAAAACCTCTCTTAGAGAGGGGAACCCACAAGAAATTCTTCTCTTCTTATAGAAACTTCAAATGAAAAATTCCAAGACCCTTTAGACCCAAGACTGAGAACCCTCCAAGACCAAGTCAACCTAATTTAGATGAGTTTTTTCTTCCACAAAGTCAACACTAGTCAAACAGTTCCAAATTTCAGATTTAGGCCTCTATTTCAGAATTTCAACTCCTGCAACAACTGCAACTTTTTGGCTCTCTTGCAACAGTTGCAAATTCGCACGTGTGGGAGAAAGAGGCTAATTTAGGCCTCCTCTCTTCTTCGCTTGGTTTGATATTCTTTCCTTAGATACTTGGCCTTAGAACTTGATCTTTTAGCAATACTATTTTGACTTCTAGAAGGAGAATTTCAATATGATCTTGTGACTGCAGAAACCGTAGCTGTAATTCACACGTGTGAGAGAATAGAGATAGAAGTGGGATTTTAAACTTCAATTACTCTTCCTTAGATCCTTCCTCTTCTTCTCTTGTCTTAATTTTGTGTATAAACGAGCTTGATTGATGATCTACTTCAAATGAGGTTGAATTCTCTTTATATATACTATTTCTTGGAGCTCGAATAGCCGTAAACAGTGCTGACTTTTCACAGTTGGGCTGACTTGATCTTGGAGGGGTACTTTGACACTTTTTGACTCAAAATAAATTCTTTGACTAGTTACAAGATGCCCAATAGGGTCTATTACATGTGATAATGAATCTTTTGACTTCTAGACTATATGACAAACTCTAGAAGCACAAAATGGGTGCTTGACCTAGAACATTTTGACTTTGAGCATGAAATCCCATGCTTTATAAAATAACAATAATAATTTTCATTCTCTTTTACATTAATCACATAAAATCAAGAGTACATGAGGTATTATGAAGACCGAACCTAGTTACATAATTCAATACTCCCTCTTAACTATGATATATTATGAAGACCGGACCTAGTTACATAATTCAACACTCCCTCTTAATTAGGGAGGTATTCATAATACATTGATGGTACATGGAAATTCTCATACTGACATCCCATAAGCTATCTTTTCAGCTTATATCAATGCATCTCATCATATCAACCAACATTGCCATATAGCAAGGCCTTGACTAACAAATCTATCTCTCCACTAAGTCAAAGCACAATGCTAGGGAGACAATGATTTATAGACACCATAATTGTCTCTCAAGGCATGTACCCCATCTGGATGCTCACAAGGTATGCCCTTTTAGGACCATTGCCCTCTTGGAATTACACATCCTCAAGGAATATCCTCTTCGACTACTCTTGCCTATTGGATGCCTTGGCTCATCCTCAAAGAGTATCAGTTCCCGAGACTACTTCTATCCTCAAGAAGTATTGGTCTCGGATGTGTTAGTGTCAGAATTTGCATTCTTCCATGGTATCCCTAGTCACAAAACCTCACTCTCCCTCAAAATTTCACATTCGCTGACCCACCTTCATGTCTTGTTGAGCATAAAACAATCTTGAAATATCATTTCATTATGTCATCATGCCAGTCAAAGTCAAGCATGGAGTCAAGTCATCCAAGGTCCCATTAGGTCAACTAGGTTCATTTTTCAAGCTTCATAAATATGCCATTTTATCTCAATATAGTCAGCAAAGGTGTGAGAGTGACTCAAATAAAACCTTCTCAATCATCTATAGAGGATTTATTAGCATGTAAATATCATTTTTAAAGTTGTAATTTTGGTTTTAGAGTATTTTTTTCATACTAAAATGTAATTTTATTCAAAATACAATTGTAATTTATTTTTAATTTTTATATAATTTTATGCTCATAATATGTAATAAGTTTTTTCCCTAGCTGCCAACTCAAATCACACATGTCAAACTGAAAGTGAAAAGTGCCAAACTCTAGCAACATCATCCTGCAAAGAAGAAAAATCAAAGGAAATGGATAATCAACAATGCTTTCAAAAAGGTTAAATGAACATTAGAAAAGTGGGTTTTTCAAATTCAAATTCAAATTCAATTAAGTATTTATGACTCCTTGACTCTTTTCAAATTCATTTGCCTCCTCCAAACACCAAGCAAGCACTCTAACATAGAAAAATTTCGAGTTTCTGGGCGAAATTGTTGAAGAAAAATGAGCAGAGGGCGCAATCGCTGAAGCGAGGGCGCAAATGCATAGTTGAGGGCTCAAACGCTGAAGCGAGGGTGCAAATGCATAGTCGAGGGCGTAAATACTCGGTCGAGGGTGAAAATGTTCGGTTGAGGGCGCAAACACTTAGGTGGGGCGCAAATGCTCTGTTGATGGTGCAAATGACTAGCAAGCCCTAGAAACGTGTTTAAGTGGAAAAAACATCATCTTCAAAGCTCCCTCAGTCTACTCATCGACCTCCAAAAAAATCAGTGAGAGCTCATGCCATTAAAAAACATTTTCATCAAGTGCATATATTGAGTATTGTGAAGTTTAGGATACAATTTGGTGTTTTAATTTGTTTAAAACCCTAGTATCCCTATAGCATTTGTGAAAACTCCCAAATTTCACTCCCTTACACTTTTCATCCTTCCTACAATTACCAAAACCCATTCCTAAACCCTTGATTTGAAAAATCCCCTTTTCCTAAACCTTTCTCCCAAAACCCTAAGTTTTAGGTGCTACATCTACCTAGGCTCCCAATCCCCAAATCCCTATCCTAAATCTCATCATATTACTACTGCCTATCCCTTCCCCCATTTCACACATCCCTAGCAAACATCTCCCTCATTTTCCCTTTCCCATTCCCTATTCCTAATCCCTAGGGTTTTGACAAAAACACCATGGAAACAAAGGAAGAAAACACATCATTTAGTGAAGGAGAGGAAACATAGCTGAGGAGGCCACATAAAGGGGGAAGAGTACTCAGACTTGAACCTACCAGCACTAGGGAACTCTTGGCTTCTCCATTGAATGTGACATGCTTCAAACATGTTGGCCGTTATGATTTTTGTGAGAAAATTCAGAGGGTCCAACACCATCCCATGTTGACTAGACTTTTCATATCTGGACTCCATGATAACCAAGTTACTTTAGATGGTGTCACTTTTACTCTATCAACTGCTTTCATTTCAGCTGCCATCGGGATCCCAAATGTTGGGGAGAAGTGGTTCAAGAAAGGTAATTTGAAGAAATAGGACTTTGACTTATTCTTAAAACCAAGACACCAAAATCAGACAATGAGGTTCTTTCTTTTTTCTTACCTCCTGGACAGATATGCACCAATGATGAAGATAATCATGAAATACTTTTCATGTGAAGGTAGATTTTCAAGGCTTTATTCCTATCACATTTGAATCTTAATTCATTTCACTAGGGTAAGGATGCTTAACATACCCTATTATATTTTCCGGAGCATAGAGAAGATGGCATACATTTCCCAGAAAAGGAATATGAACAGCAAATGAGAAGTCTATTCCATCATTCCCTCATAAAAATCATAGTCCTCCACCATCTCAAACAACTAAACATTGCATGGAGTACCTTAATAGCTAATGATATTTTCAATGACCCATCCACTCAGCATGCATAAAATGTCCCTTCATCATCCCAACCATCCACTTCCATCCCTCCATCTTAGCCCATAACACATTCATCACCATCAAATCAGTCCCCTTCACCTCCTTCATCTCCATCTCATCATGAAATTGGGTCACCTAGCAGGATTGAGTGACATTGAGCCTAAGTGGGCTAGTATGGTTGAGGTTGAGCCATTTCCAAAAACCTACCAGAGAGGCCACATGCATGTGTTTGCTCCAACTAGAGTGGAAGGGGCCATCCCTTCTACAACAACAAAGCAAGTGGACAAAAGGTAAAGAAAAGGTGATTGAAGTAGTTACTCATGATGAGGAGGATCTTCATGAAGAGGAACAAGAATTTCAGCATGTTGACCTAGATGAGGATGAAAATGACAAAATCACTAATGCAACCATCAAAGGTAAGGATTACATGATTAAGGAGCTCCAAACTAATCTTGATAGGGCCAGATATGTCATAAACTTCCTTGAGCAATAAAATGATCAATTGAAGACTAAACATGTCATTGATGAGGTCAAGTATGTCACTACTCAAAGGGAGGCAGAAAAGGTCAAAGCCATGCTAGATGAAACACTTGAAAAGTATGGTTTGTTTGATGATGAAGAGTAACAAGTACCAAGAAAGATACCTAGAACTAGAGGGCTGAAAAGAGGTCTAGCTCTAGAAAGACAAAGGGAGGTTGAGCTTGCTGATCAACTAACCCTAAATGAGCAGCTTGCTATAGTGATCACTGAAAACAGGGAGCCATGGCTTGATAGAGCCAATCAACACTTGGAGAAGCTACTAAAAAAGGCTAAGTCAAACACCATTCCCTAAAGGAGAAAATTGCAATGGCCAAGCTCAAAAGAGCCAATGCAAAGATTGAAGATTTGACCATGGAGGAGAAGAAGAAATTGGACATATTTTCTGAGGTTTCCCTCCAAGCCTAGCCACATCATCATCAACCATTCTACCAATTTTGATGCATTTTCAAACTTTTTTGCAAAATATGGAATTTTTTGAGTTTTTATGAACATGCATTTAGCAGAAAATTGGTCATTTGCACAACGCCCTACTCGTTATGCAAATGATTGGGGCACTTTTTGAGGGAAAGAAAGATACCATTGGATTCCTAAAGATAAATTCATTCTAGAAAACCATGTTTCAAGCCTTGGTTTGCATTTTTGACAGGTGAAAAGGTTAAAAAGCCACCTAAAAATGACCTTCCTGCCCCTATTTTTACCTAGGCGTTGCGTAAATACTAGTCTTGGGAAAATGACTTTTTGAGGGGGGAAATTGCCTTCATTTTCAAAACTGGAGGCATATTCAGAAAGAGGACTGGAAGGGCTTTCCAATAAGCCATCTTGGGCCTTATTTGGACATTTTTAGGTCATTCAAAAGTGGCCATGAACATGTAGGGCACAAATGACACTACCAAGGCGCAAATGACAAAAGGAGGGTGCAAAGGACCATTTTGCTAGTTTTTTGGAATTTCTATGAAATTTTGAATTTTCTTCAAGAAATCATGTTTTTACCTATGTAATTAATGATGGTAAATGTAAATATGCTTTGGATAAGTTACCTAGGGGTAGATTCATTGGGTAAAAGTTATCATTGAGTCAAAATGAATAAGTTTGAATGTAATTAGGAACGAGTCACTTGGACCATCCTACACTTCAGCTTTCAGTTCAATATTTTGTGGATCTCTTCCTCACCTCATGGATTCGACCCCTGAGGATGAGTGAATTTTGTTTTCATGTCTATTTAGTCCCTTTCTTCACTCTTAGCTTATTGATCAAGGAACTATTGTACTTAGTGTTGGCCAGTTAATAAAGAAGAGTTGCAACTATTTTTTGGGATACATGTGGTATGATGTTTATCATCATTTGTTCTTCAGTTTCATATGTTATAATGTATTGTATTCATGTTCATTACATTTCTATTTTATGATTTCTTTCAAGTTGATAGGTAGAACACATGCTTGCTCATGCTCTGTTTTGGGAAAGATTTCATAATTTGTCCATTTTCCTCTATTTAGGAAGAATACATCTCCCATGCTCTTCCTAGCTTCTCATCAGTCCTAAAAAAATCTCATCATAATAATTTTGTAGTGTTAATCCTTATGCCTATCTTGCCCCATTGAATCCCTGCAACCCTATCTCATTTGCCCTGACCTAGCTCCCTTGACCTAATTTCTTCATCTAGTGAAACCCAACCAAATCAAATCAAAACAACCCTTGCACTTATATCTAGCCTAAAAACCATAATTCCTCCAGCCCTCTTGGTTGTGACCTTTGTGGAGAGAGCCCTATCTGACTTGGTAGGGCTAGCTACCAAGCCAAAAGCTTGGTCTGTGGTTACCTCTGATGGGATTCCTTCTTCAGCCTTGGGAATCTAGCGGAGTGCTAACATGATTCTTACCCAATCCTTCATTCTTTCTTCATAATGTGAAGACAAGAATGATGTGACTATCTCTTCCTCTCAACTAGGGAGGATCTACTCATTCCTTTACATGAAGGGAATATGCCCAAGCTCCCTCTTAACTAGGGACTTGTTTCCAATAGTTATCTATTATTCTATGGAGATCATGGTAATATCAGTTTCTTGTAGGGATCTTATTTCCGCATTTATCACATCACTGAGGCAAATTCTTCCTTCTCCCACTAGGAATTAAATATTGCTACCATGCTACATGAGGCTTCAGCCTGACATAATACTTTCTATTGATATGAAACATAGTATTGTAATTAATATCGGTCCTGTTATCATCCTTTAACAATAGTGACCTTATTTGTCATCATATGGCTTTATTCTTCTCCCTTACCTTTCCAAATTATTTATTTTCAAAATCATCACCAATTTATGTGTACTAGTTGTAGGTGAATTTCTGCAACCTTAAATACAATTAGCCACAGTGATCGTCAACCATATGATTTCATGAGGTAAGATTGTATGTCAGCAAAATTATCTGTGTTGTACTCAAATCTATTATTTTTTTGTGTCCTTTACCTCTATAATCCATCAAAGAAGTTGTTATAAGTTTTCCTTTTTTATTATAGCATTAATTTTCTTGGGATTTTTCAGAAATGTTGTGGTCTTATTATACCTCCATTAATTATTTGGTTTCTCATCTCATTAGTTTACAGATACATATTCATTCTTCTTTTCTGCTGTGATATGTACATAGCTCTGTTGTGGGTGGTCATTTATACTCAATATTCTTTGGATAATATAATCATTGATTCTCCTTGTTCTTGTGAAAGAGTTCACATAGGTCTGTTAGTTTATAACCAACATTGTCATCTAGAAGGTGCTACCTATTAACATGTTGGATGGTATTTCAGTATTATACAAAACAAAAAATGGTTGTCTGTACATTATCTGTAAAATTATAATTTGTATATATTCCATGATCTTCTCATTTGCCAACAACTTCTACTGTCTTTGAAGATGAAAATGCTTCGTCAAATCATCTGCTTTGCTGCGTCCATCATCAATAACCAGTTCTTCTAACCTGTGGTCCCATATAAATTGATCTTGTCTTTGCTTTTCAGTGGTGTTTCTTTTTTCTGTCACGTTGGATCTTGATCTCTTATGATGATTTCATTCTAATGAAGATGATTTTCCATGAGATCATATAATCTTTCTTCTGATATTTCTTCAATTTCTCACTTAGTACCCTATCACTTCTGTGCTTTCTGTCCCTGTTTCTTATCTTTATGGCTTGAAAATGAGCATTATTATTACCGGTGCTAATAATAGTCCTCTCACTTCTTGTTGCTTTCTTTCTTTAAATAGTTCTCCTTCTTGATTGCTGGATGCTAACAACATTTCTTACCTTTTTTAGTTTGAATAATTCTTCTTGTAATTTTATTCATTTATAACATATGATCTTGTATTGACTCTTTTGAAGTTGTTTTGAAATGGTCCCTGCAAACCTGTATCAACTCTTGTTGTATTTTATTCATAGGTTAAATATTGATTCTTCATCTTTTCTTTTCAATCGGTTTACTAATGTCATATAGTAGCTCATAATCTTCAATGATCTTTAACTACTAGATCATTAATTGCGTCCTTTAATTATTCATTGATCTTGTTGATTTTAGTGGTGTATTTGGATCTAGTGATTTCTCTTAATGCTTGTGATTAATCTTTTTATTTGTGATATGATATGAGGATATAGTACCCTTCTTCTTTATTACTTCATTGCCTTTCATTAGTTGGATATTGCTACAACCTGTTGAAGTGACTCCATATACAACTGCTGAATCCTCTTTTGATAGTTTGATTTTTACGAGAATGAAATCTGGTACGATTCTATGAAAGGTCTTCTAAACCTGTATATCTTTCATATCTTCACGTGTCAGATGTTTGATCAGGAGGATTTAATTGAAGATACATAGCATATTAATAACAAACATATGAGAATCAAATGTATTATATTACTGTACAGATGACTGATGTCTAATAATTTCTTTAACTATAAAATGATGTTGTTGTTCCAGTTGTTCTGAAAATATCTGAGAGATGAATCATCATACTGGGTTGTTATTTCTGATTAGATCACTTATATTGTTTACTAAATGAATATGTGAAATAAAATAACATGTTAATTGAATAATGAGGACTAATCCTCATTGCAAACAAATATTTAATATAAATGTAAGACTCAGCTAATGAATACACCAATCTCTAATCCCAAAAGCTCCCAACTTTGTACTTTCAGGCAGCCTGGAATTCAGGACTCATGAGGCTAAAATATAATTCATTATGTTCTGGCTCTGTTTGTCACTTTAAGGCTCAAACCTACTAGTACACCAACTTACGACTAGTCCTTTAAGACTCTTATCCTCAGGATCCATTCTGACTTTTAATTCAGAAAATTTTACAATGGTTATTGGCATTCTGTCTTACAGTAGTGTCATAATATCTTTATGACATTGTGAACAATCTCCCAAAGCCCCCTTGCTCATCAATGAAAAACTTTGTCTTCTCAAAGAGTGTACCACAACTCTTCATGGTTAAAAACAAAATCTCCAAAGCTCACCTAATGATGACATCAACTTTTGCATCATGGTATCCAATATATATTCAATGAAAAAACTCTTAGAAAGTGATTCTGGTATGTTGCTTAAAGATAGCTCTAAACGCTCTTCAAAATTCCGAATCTAAAATTATATTATGCTTCCAATTCCCATGATGGATCTTTAACATGCAACCACAAGTATATCTTTGCAGCTTTGTTTGCTTCTAATCTTCCTTGGCTATCTGAGATGCTTCAAGGTCTACATCGAACATAATGTCCTTCAATATTGTAGTGCTGCAATAATTTCTTTCAAAGTGGTCTTCGAAAATGTTCAAGCCTTAACTTTTGCTACAATTGTTGCTCTTTAGAAAGGTTTGTTCAATGATAGTTCTAGGTATAAGATCTTCTTTGATTGCTTGAATCTTCTTTGCTTACCTCGATAGTCCTTCACGGTGTCTTCCAAGACATTATTTAAGCAAGCTTTAAATGGCTCTTGAATGTGCTTGGTTATCTTTATGCTTTGCTATCATCCACTTCTCCAAAATATTTCATATATTCTTTGTAAGATGCTAAATACTATTAGAAGTTTCAGATGATAAGAGCTACACATATCCTTTTGATCCAAACCTGGTCTCTCAAAGTTTTTAGCCTCCTGGGATTGTGTTGAAAGTGCTGCCAATTCGAATTTCGAGAGATGTTGAGAAAGGATATCAATCGAGGAAATTACAATACACACATAACCTTCAACATATACACACACATCGTTGGTCAGTTCCTTTATGTAACACGAGTTGTAGTGTAATCACCCACAGCAGACTTCCATTTGGGTCAAGGTCTTCAAATATTCTGCCCCTGAGTCTTAAGCCCATACTAACTCTCAATAGGTAAGTACCATGATTCTGGTTATCACAGTGTAGCCTCTTCACAAATCTCCAATCATAGTTTACAAAGTCATAGTGGTTGAGCTTCACAAACATAGATCTTGAGCTACCCTTAAGGTTTACCACAGATTTTGTGATAGGTCAGAGAGCTCGAGAAATAATAACCTACAAGGCTGTCTGGTGAAGGCTGACATAGGTTATATTTTCTAATTTCAAAATGTCGAGGAACTGGAATCCTCACAGGTTCCTTCACGGAGGCGTAACTTTTGAACTTAGGGTGACGTGACTATCCATTTTACAAACCATAAGTCCAAAAACCTGCATAATGATGTAATCTTGTAGAATTTCTTCTCTTTCTTTCTGTTATTTTACAGAGTAATGATAATGACAAAAAACTTAAATCATTTTCCCACAAATATATCATTTCTCGACCTCCTTTTACTTTCTTTGTCTTCTCTAACGTATTCTTCATGTGAAAAAATTATGCTTAGAATCAGGAGTATGAACTCCTATTTATACTAGTTTTGATATTTAATGAAAAGACATGTCCCTTGGAGGAGGAGCCGACTTGGTCATGCTAGCTCATGTTGGCTAGCATAAAAAATGAAATATTCTAACTTAAAAAATCATTTTCTCTCAATCTAGAAGGAGTTAGAGGGTGAGTGATAGCTCGTTAGAAAGGGAAACTTGTCCTCTACAAGTTGGGGTCAATTCCATCCTTCAATGAGGTCATTTTCCAATCAATAAAATTAAATTTGTGAATATTCATCATTATTTTATCATGACATCCTTTCGGATTTTTCCATTATGTTTTGGACAATGTTTAAGGTTTCTTCACTTGTGTTCTTCATTAGGATTAGGGAATCTTTTAAAGGCGTCGTGGGAATATAGGGCTTCATTCATTCATGGTAAGGATTTTAGTGCTTTATTTATTTATGCATACATCATTCTAGGGAAAACCATCTAAGGTTTCATGTAGCTAAGAAATGTTCCTAGGAGGGTTTCATGGACAAATGCTCCTACATTCAACATTAGATCATGCATCATTATATTAGGGATATATAGCTAGGGAATTTCCATCATCTCATGCTTAGGGTTTTCTCCTAGGGTTTCTCATGAGGTTAGGGCAACAAGGGTTACTCATGTATCATAAGAATATTTTCCATCTCCAACAATACCATATTGACATCAATGACAACTTTGACCAACAATATCCCCCTTTGTCATTGATGGAAATATTCTTTCCCTTTGAACAATTTCTCATCCTTTGACATCAATGGCAAATGAGGTTCCCAAATACTCCCCCTATCAAGCTGCTTCTTGATATGTTGCTTCCCCTATCATGGTTCTTCTTCTTGTTATTTTTCCCTTTGCAACTCTCTCTCTCATTATGCTCTTCTTTAATGTACTTTATCCCCCTACGCCTTTGCATGCCTTCATGGAAATGGATGAGGTATATGATCAACCAAATCCCCCTGCTTGCATACACTCCTCTAGCTCTTATTTTTTCTTTTGGCAAGAAATATTGTTGCCTTGTGATCAAGTGGAAGACATATTCAAATGGTGGATGTGTAGTGAAGACACAATATCGTGATTTTGTTCAATTGATTTTACTCCTGAGAGATGATCTATGAAGATTGTGTTGTGTGACTCATCAAGGGGTTTCATAGGGCTCTTCACGGATAGCTTCTACAAGAATAGTCAAGAATCACAAGCTCCCCTTAACAGTATGCATGGTCTCCTTTTTGGCAGAATTTCATCATCAAAAACTTGGAATATCACATCTTCCAATGATGTACTCATTAGATAAACAACATGAGTTGATGTCTTGAGTGTTCAAGGCACTTGCTAATCCAATTTTATTTCTTCTCCATACTTGTGTAACTTTATTTTCTAGCTTGGTAGTCATGGTTTTAGCTTGTTTAGGGATCCAAGTCAAGTTACAATCACGAGCCATATGTCCAATTTTATGAAATTTGAAGCACTCCATCTTGTTCATGAATGAGGGATCATGAATTCTTATTGAAAATTTTTTGCTAAGGGGATGATGAGGACCATCATATTTTTCCTTGTGGTATTCCATACAATCCTTTTCCATGTGTCCAAAATTTGTACAATAATAGAAATAACCAAAAAATATACTTTGGTACCTGGGAGATGGAGATTGTCTTGATGTACTTCTGAAGTATTTTTTCCTTGGTATTCTTTGATGATATCAATTAGCTCTAGCATTCTTGACACCATCTCCAGATCGTCTTAGAGTATGGTTTCTTCCAATGTCATATTGACTCTTCTCCTTGCTTTTGTTGGAACTGGGGGCATCGATATTTCTTGCAATATTTTCCACAACCTTGTTGTTTGAAGCATTAGGGTTTGTATCATTTTTTTTAGGGTTCACCTACATATCGAAGACCTGATTTATAGAGGAGAGATATTTGAAGAATTAGGATGTTTTCTAAGGTTTGAGAACTCTTTAGACTCTTGTTCAAATTATTAACTTATTTTCTTAGGAGATCAATTTTTTCTTTCATCATCGTGCATTCTTCATCCTTTTTTGTTAGATGGTTCTCCATTTCATCCTTCATTCTCGTTGCTTCACATGATTGGGCCTTAAGTGAGGTGATTTATGATTTTAACTAGGATATATCTTCTTCTCTTTCTTCAAGTTGGCATTTCATGGCATTTCTTTCCTTTTCTTCTTCATCGACTTGTCCTTCCACGAGGACCAAAACTTCCATTACCTTTTCAACTCCTTGTGCTTGTTTTTTTGCTTCTCCTAGTTGATATTTAAGGGAGGATACCTCTTCCTTGTATTGACCAATTTTTTATTCAAGTTTGTTCAAGTCCTTGTGTCTTTTTTCAAGATGGCTTGACAAAGTTTCTTCCCTTTTCTTTTCTTTATCCAATTGATTTGTCATGGATATGACTTTTTCATGATGCCTTTTCTTGTTTTGATGAAATTCCTCCTTTAGCTTGGCGAGCTTCTCATCTCTTTCTTGTACCTGAAGCTTCAATAGGTCAACTTCATTCCTTGTATTTTCAAGGTTATGGTCACCATCTTGTGACTTTCTCTTGAGCTCCTCATTTTCCTTTTTCAAACTGCTTATCTCTTCCAGGGAAACTACAAGTTTTTCCTTGATATATTATTCATTTTCTTAATCTTTTAGGTCCTCCTTGGTCTTGATGTATTCACTCTTGTTTTCAGCTTCCTTTACGGGTTCTAGATTTCCTTCTTTCTTTTCATCATCTTCTTGATTAGAGGTCATGATCAAAGCTCCTCTTGAGTGAAGATATTGAAGTTTGTCCCACATACCTTTTGTTGATGAACATTTTTCCTGGAGGATCTAGTAGCCCACTCAAGATTGATTTTATTGCTCTTGCATTATACTCTTTGGATTCTTCTTTCATCATGCTTTCAGTAATCATTGATTCCCATGCTTAAAACCCTTGATCCATTACAAAATTCTTCATTCGTGCCTTCCATATTTCAAATTTTTCATTGAATAACAAAGCTTTCCCAATTTGATTATCTTTTGCTTTCATGGTTGAAGAAGAGACATCTTTAGAAGGATTGGAGGCTTTCCTCCTTGGATTTTCCTTTTTTATTATAAGGATCTACCTTCAAGTTGTTAGGATTATGAGTGAAGGTACTGACTCTGATTCCAATTGTTTGAAATACTGAGAGGGGAGTAGATCACTTATAATTAGAACACAAAATTAACAATAAGAATAAATAATTATATTAATTAGGAATAATGAGTACTTCAATCCTCTCCTTGACAATAAATCAAGTACAATATAGTGTAGGGCTCCAACCCTAGATGAAGACACCAATATCCAATCCACCAGGCTC